>VSDK01017373.1:165326-222907 GCA_009767595.1 Symbiodinium kawagutii | reverse complement strand
TGGTGTTTGTTGTTGAGCTGTTAAACTGGTTGAATTGGGAATGCCACGCAACAAGCGTTAACCAACAATAGTGAGTAAATCTTGATGCTGTGATAGCTACAATGGCTCATGAGCTGGTTGATGAGAGGGGCTCAGACTGACCCCGTGAGTTTCAGTAGCGAGTCATTGATGCTATGCCCAAAATCATCCAAACCCGCTGTGCTCAGAGTATATCATCCGTATTTGGGTCAGGTGAATGGTCATGGCCAATAGTCGTTCACCGTGACGAGTAAGATACTTATTAAGCTGGTCAAGTCCATTGGCCTTATTTACGCCCAGTATCAGAGAGTCCCTCTTGAGGTCCCAGCACGTTGAACCTGTGCCGATTGTTTATGGATGCTCCTGTATGTCCAGAGATACGATATTCAACATTTCAATGTATATCATGCGTAAATACATGATATGGATGTATGTATACAATTCGTAAAACATATACATATACAGTCGAAATCGATCGCATATAAATCTACTTGTCACCTGCAGATCTGTGGGGGGTTTGGGATCACCGCCCACGGCCTTCGTTTGCTTCGACCAATCGCCACAAGGTGCGTCATCTTCGGAGATTCGGCGGCAGATGGTGATTCCTCCAAGCTCCTTTCTCGAGTCCAAGGAGCCGCAGCAGACAAGGGCTGCTTCTTGGGATGTTGGTTGTGAATGGTTTTGTTTGTGGTCAATCATGGTCACTAGTGGGATGAAATTGGTGCGGAATGATTGCTAATGGTTCACTAGTGGTTAACATTGGTGCTTTGAGAGTATTTGTTATTGTTTTGGTGTTAGTCGTGGTTCTTTTTTGCTTATATAGCGTGATCCATCTTCTGGGCTACCCGGATACCAAATACCCACACATGTACATTCAGAAAAGCAAGACTGACAATATCCAACAAACAAATCGTATTTGAAGTATGAAGGTGAAACTGGTCAATAATGGTCAATTACATCGCATGATTGATGACAAAGAATGGTTCATGAACAATGGGTGAGGCAAACCAAGTATATCTCGTTGTCCGATAGCACATTGCCACTTTTACTCATTTGGAAGCTTAGAAATCATTGTTTTTATAGGTAAACTGCTATCAATGGTGGATTTTCCACTTCCAGAGGTGAGTTTTCCAGGGGGAAACATGGTTAGATAACCTCACCAGCGACGTCCATTCCCATACCAGGTGGGCCCCTGGCAGTTGTAAGTTGGGTTATAACCTCTAATTATAACTGGTAGTTAACCCCACTTAAGTTACTTATGAACCAACTAACCAAAGTGGTGAAACGGGGACCACCGATCGTAGAAAGCACCAGGACTCCGATCGTATTTTGCAAAGCAATATGCTGGACAGAAGGACGAGAAGGACATCCAGACCTTGATGCTTGTTGAAGGGCAGAGTGGCGGTGGTCAAGCCATCAGTAACCAACCAAAGGCTATAACTGGCTAGGGGATATACCAGCTATATGACTGGTTAATAATGGTGATTACCAGCTATATGACTGGTTATTATACCAGTGAATGGTTAATGGGGGATGAATGACTAACAAGGCTCGGGGATGTGCCAGCTATATGTATTGGTTCATTTGGGATGTACACCAGGGGTGCAACCCATATATCCACATTCTCGAACGGTTTTCTATTTGGGAATGGGCTTAGTAATGAGAAGCAGAGATAAGTATTCCATTGAGCACCGCAAGACCCTCAGCAGTTGACCGTTTTGTTTGGCCACAGAAATCAATGCCCTCATTCTTCTCCGTCCCGGCAAGACGCTGGGGAAGGGGAGTGCCAAAAGACTTTTCTGCTGATAATCTTTCAAATTTCTGGAAGACTATACTAATAGTCGACTCTAGCTATAACTGTGCTGAACCATGGTGATCAACTGGTTGATCATCACCGGCATTTCTTTCGTGTGACAAGACTTGTGTGATGGCCCCTTTTGTCGCAGATTTGTCCACACCATGCACCTTCCAAGCAGGTGGCCGTCACCAGGAAAAATGTACCTAGCTATCGGGCTACCCCGAAGCTCCTTAAAGTGGAAAATCAACCACTGGGGTACCCTTCTAGATCCAAATGGTGATTTCTCAGGATAAGGATACCCCTAGTCATCATCTAGTCTATCAACCAACCAAAACATTGGGGTCCCCCATTTGAAGAGGCCAACATAAATGGCTAGGAAGTTGTTGTATTGCTCTGGTTGGAGAATGTTGGAGATATCTGTATTGTTAAGCATATTTATCCATGGAAACCACCATACTTAGCTGAGAATATCGAACAAACGCGTAGGGCTTCATACAGCATACAGCCAGTGGTCATGGCCGCAGCCAAGGAAAGGGTCCTGTCGCGAGTTTGAAGCAGAATGCGTTTGGGGGTGCCTTGGCAAGCCCAAGCCACAGGTCCGGGTTTGTGACCAGGACCTGTGGATGTGCAGCCCCAATGGATGTAACTGGTTGCATTCACCTTGGCTATAGGGTTTCAAAGCTACTTTACAGGGTGAATGCTTGCTATATCCCAGCTATAACCCCAATTGACCAATAATTGGACATCCAAGTAATGCCAACCCCGGACTGGTAAACCCATGGTTGATTTGTAGGGGTTATCCATGGTTATCCCTGAAGTTCGCCAGCTGGTTTTCCAGCAACATGGTTCTCCCCCAAGATATAAACGCTAGTGTTTATTAATCCGGGTCCAACATTTGCCCAGCAAAGAGTGTACAGTATTGTTAGCTATTGAGATAGACAAACCTTTGCTGGGTTTATCTATAATTTGCTAGTCCCAGCAAAGAATCACAGATTCTTGGCGAAGCCAACCGTTAGCTGCACATCCTCAGGTGGTCGGTATTTCATCATTCATTCCAGTTGATTGGGACACCCTGAGATCGGTCAACATTTCCTGGCTGGGACCACCTATGCAGCCAGCAACCATGAATCAACGATCAGATTAGCATCAATTCAATTTAAGGCTCACTAGTGACCAACCAAGCATTCATCAATTGATGGTTTGCCTATGGGTTTAGCAATCAAGTACTTAAAGGTAACATGAATACATTAGTTATGTACTCCTGAATTAATCAACGGTTTTCAGCATGAACTAACCAAGTATTAGTCATGAATCAACCGTGATTCACATCAACCATTAGTCAATCACTACTTCACCATGAATCAACCATTACTTAAACATCAAGTAACCATAGCACACATCCTTTTGAACCATTGATCAACCAATGAAAATCAAACATAAAATCAAACAGTTTCTGGCCAGTTTCTGGCCAGTTTCTGGCTTTGGTGAACCAATTGAACCATTGAACCAGTGAAGGGTTGGTGGTTTCTGGCCACGAACCAACCATTCACCAACCCTTCACTGCTGGCCGCGGCGACGCGACCGCGACGCGATGTGAGGTACATCGGCTGGCAGCTGCCCAACATTTCCCATTTGAGACTGGGCTTCTCGGCGCAAAAACGGGGCTTCCAAGAAGGCCATGGATGGTAGACATACAACACAACAGGGCATTTCATACCATGGTTAACTATGGTTCACTATGGTTAATGATGGTTAACTATCGTTAACAATGGTTGATTATGGTTAACTATGGTTAACCATGGTTAACTATGGTTAGCTATGGCTAATTATGGTTAACTATGGTTAACCATGGTTAACTATGGTTAGCTATGGTTAACTATGGTTAACTATAACCGTTATTAACCATGGTTTATATAGGGTTTACCCACTAACTATGTAACCCTACGGGGTGTAACCATAGTGGTCATTAATAACCCTATGGCCCTATGTTGATTATGGTTGTGTAAGAGTTTTAAAGGGTTTATGGCCATTAATAATGATTCATCATAAGGGGAGAATGCCTAACACTCATAGTTATACAAACAAGTACTACATGGTGGTTCCTTCAAACAGGGAACCCTGAACATGGCTGGGTTGTTACTATAGATGACTATCAACAGATGATTTGGAGATATACATACTTGGGAAAAAATGGCACAAATGTAGGTAATGTCGTTAGATTTATGCCCATGCAACACGGTATATACTAGCTATATCATCCGTACAACAAGGGGTTGGCAATTGGTTTAGAATGAAGAGTCAACAAGTTGTGAAAGCAACAAGTTGTTCCAATATTGCAATGAATCTATGCTACCATATCGCTCCAAGTCAGGGCCCCACCTTGTTCCAGAGATTTCAAATGATGACTTTGGGGATGTTTGGTACCACCGCAAATGGATGCATATACCCACGCCTTGCCACGTATCCATGATGACAGCCTCGCCAAGGGCGAGGCTGGTGGTTAGGGAGCGATGAGCTGAGCCAGGGATTCCTCTGGCATGGCCTTTGAAAGGGTCTTTAAAGATAGAGCTAAGGAGCCAGCAGGAGGGTTCTAACCACATCTGGCTGGTGGTTTTAAATATGTGGTTGGTTGACCAACCAATTGTAAAAATACAATAGGGGTATTTCACTATGGTTAACTATTGTTCACTATTTTCACTAGTATTCATTAACAATTGGTTGGTTGACCACATGTTTTTCATAGGGGTTGAAACCACCAACCAGAGATGCTGGTATAGACAGACCTCCAGTTGAAAGTTCAATGACTTGCGTCCCAAACTTCTTGGACATGTGCTTATGCAAAGAAAAGCCGAAAACCTGCCACTCCCAATGTTGCTGTCCTTGCCCAACCTATACCTGAAGTAAGCTCCTTCCAGTTTCACTTTACCAAACAAACCAATCAACCGACGAACTTACCAATCTTAGCCAACCTTACATGACACTGGGATAGAAGATAATCAACGTACATTTTTAGTATAGAAGATTCCAATTGTAGGGGCATCTCAGCCAATCAATCAACCAACCCAAGGCCCCCCCCAAGGTCCACCGCCGATGCCCAGCCCGCTCGCCACCCCCCCCCCTATGAGGTTTCTACACTGCCGACATCTTCGCGCCCGAACCGACTCAGCAACGCGATGTGCTGCCGGTGTTGCGGCTTCTGCATGACCTTCAGCCGGATGTGACCTGGCTCTGGTTAGTAGAAATGGTTCATCATGGCTAACACAACCATCATGGTTTCAGGGCTTATAGCCTAGCCAGCAAGTTATAGGGCTTTGTGGGGTTTGATCGGATTTTTGAGGGGTTGTAGCCATTAAGAATAGTTCACGGGAGGGGATAATAGCCAACAAAAATGCTTAAGTTAAACGACTGTATCATGGGTGTGTCCCTGTGGTCGTGGTGGTACCTACGAACCATGAAAGCTCAGTTCACCATTGTTAAAGCCCCATGTTTGGGCGGTGCGGCTTTGGACAGACCCATGTGATCATGAATTACAAGTCCTGCTTCCACATGACTATTTGTTGATGTTGCTGTCAGATGCCTACCATGCGCTGGTAGTGTCAGGCAACTCCAGGACTGTTTTCCGATTCATTTGGTTTGGTCTTGGTCTTCAACGATTTGAAATAATAGCTGATATTGGTTGATCATAGTTCACGATGGAAAATAATGCTTCATACCAGTTCTTAGTCTGGACTAATACTGGCAGCTGACGTTCTTCATGATGCAAAAATAAAAGTCAATGATGGTTGAGAACCCCTACACTTCCACTTACCTGTATAATAGGTAACCAGCTGGTTTCTACCCTTGTTGTGTGGGGATACTTACCTGTTAGTCAAGGTGGTCATTGCCCAGGCACTCCATCCACCACTGGGGAGGGTTGCGATGGCTGAGGTTGTGACGGTGGCTTTGGATCCTGAAGCTTCGGGGTGCCTGGGTGATTTCTTCAGGGCGAGGGTCCTGCATTCCCACAGTAGGTTCCAGTGCTGATCTGAATCCACCGAGATGGGTCAACCACTGTTGCATCATGAGTCATTCCACTTCGACATGAGGACCTTTCATCCACAAAATTGGAGCAGGTCCTAAGAAAATTGCGCTTGCGACAAGCCCAAAAGATGGACAATCGGCCTGGTAACCCAGCAGTTTCCTATCCAATTCGCCTGGTATGTATTTCATACAAAAAACAGTTTCCCCAAGTAGTTCAATTACCCAGCAAACCAGCTAGGTGATTGGATGCCGAGTGCAGTGGCACCTTCCCAACAGCGGAAGCTTTCCAACGCCCAAATGAAAATTCCAGTGATTGGGTCATACAGTCAAATAGTTAAGAATATTTGATATAGTTGGTATAGTTTACCAGACCCTCGAATTTGGTGAAGAGCTGCCGTTCGTTCCTCAGCCGCTCAAATCATTGGACAGAATAGGGGTGGCAGCAGGATGTACCACAACAGTGGCATGCCCACCCAGCCGTACCAAAAGTTTTTGCTGCTTGGCACCATAGCCACGTAGCTGCTGTTGATTCTTGCTGGTTATCAATATCTTTTTGGGTGTTTCGCAAAATAGGGGACCCTCAAAATCATCCCCAACTAGACTAGTTGATCAGCCTGGGTGGGTGATTTGAGAGGTCCGGAAATTTAAGAAACAAAATAAGCTGTTCACCCAAAAAGCTAGTTTGATCAGCTTTTTTCGGCTGATCAACTAGTCTGTTCATCCTAAATTGGTCGCTTCCAAAAAAGCTGCTCACCCAAAACCCATAGCCACACCAACCACCCAGTCGGCTCCAGCTGCACGGTATGGGGACAGGTCGCCCATCAGTTTGGATGGCATACCACGCATTACGCCGAGGCCGGATACCCATTACAAGGTCTTGCAAGCGGTCACAGCTGCCCTGCAACAGTGACCCCAGGGTGCGGCTTCGGCTGTACATAGCCATGGGTTTCCGCAGCTCTAGTAGGGTGCAACCCCCGTTGGTGATTGGCAACATTCAGCATGGTTGGTTTGGAGTTGAGTCAGCTATTCCTGGTAGTGGGTAATTTCCCATATGGTTGTGTTTGAGGGAAGGGGTCACCCTGGTGCTGATCCAAGTGCTTGGGTACACTTAAGGGTTCACCAGGTGCTCGCGAAGCCATTGCCCAGTTCCACAACAATCACTGGGCTGCGTTGGATTTGCTGAGAACATGGAGATGGTTGGATGATTGGATGACAGGAATTGCAGTCACTGCTATACTGGCATATGGGTATGTGCCAAGCCATTGGGTGACCAATAGGCCACCAAAAATGATCGTTATACTAGGAAACCATTGCAGTACTTTGGCACGCACTTACCCATATAGATTTATATCGGCATTGCTTTCGGTTGTCAATCAATCCGTTTTGTGTGAAGAGCCGACAAAAAAACATTGAGTGGAAACTTGGCGGGGCATTAACCATCAGTTAACCATCATTAACCTCTATTGTGAACCAATGTTGAAAGCCATGTTGGTCACTTGCCCTTGCCAACCACAAGTAGTGACCTTTGCTCAGGGCTCCTGCCATGAGCAAATGGCAATGGTTTTTGGTGCTTCGTCAGCGCAGTGAATCGTCATTTCGTAACGGTTCCAGGTGATGCCCTTGGGCTTTGAACGCCAACCTGATTGCAGGTTATCAACGAGCAGCTCTTTGGCTAAGTTGATTGGCTCACCAACCCACCCACCCAACCCACCCAACATCAGCCAACCTAACCCAACCAACCTCTCCCAACAACTTCAACGCAGCCACACCAGGCAACAACCCGCGGTCCTGGTAGCATCGTGGTGGCTAGTCCCCTTCAGGTACTCCGACGACACACAGAGGAAGGACATCACCGTTTGGGGCTACCGCAACGTGTGGTTTCGCTTCGAGCCTCATGTGTCTCGGACTCTTCCATGAGTTGAGCAGATCGGCTTTGGGCGCCGGGTGAGCGCTCATAAGCAGCTTGGGCTTTATGGAAAGGTACGAGATTTCTGATTTTATGCCGGTTTGTACGGCTATGGAGCAATATTAACCAACCAATAATGGTGGCCAATAGCTAGCCAACTACAGGGAAAACAATGGTTAATGACTTAATGATAGGGGAACCAGGGGTACAGGGTTTTGACCCCCTGCCATATCCATTATTTCTGTGAGATTAGACCTCTGTACCATGGAATAATTGTCATACCAGCTGGTCTCCGAAGTTTTCGAGATTCTTGTATGATGGTGGGATTCCCATGAGCTCATATGCAGATACCAATGGACGTGGCTAGTGCTTTGAAACGTGGCTTCACATCTATCAGCTGGTTCCAGCCACGGCTTAAAATGCTTAATTAATGGCTGATACTAGGGAAGAATGGCAACAAATGGCAACACAAAAGCTGGTTGGGAGGGATCAGCTGGTTTTGTGCCAGAAAGAAGGTGAAAGCAGCTCTATCCATCAGGTTGATTTGATCACAACTGTTGCACAACCTGCCCCGTTGGGGGTGAAAACGATCCAGAATCCACCAACCCGGATTGACCGCCTTCAAAGTCTCAGCCATGATCGCACACATGGCAGTGGCTCAAGAGGTTTTGCAATTTGATGCGATTTGAATAGAGTTTGCTATTTGTACTTCGCACATCCGGTTCTAAATGCTTCAAGTTTCTGTAGCCCTTCCGAGTGGCCGCAGTGAAACACTGTCAATTCCAGGCCATGCCACTGTGAGGGACTTGAAAGTGCTGGCCGAGAGTTCTTTTGGACAGGGGTTCCTCAAGCTTGCCACCGAAAGCGGACATGTGCTGACTGACCTCACGGACTCTTTGGAAGCTTCAGGCATTCAAGATGGGGATCACTTCACAGCAGTTGTGCAGCAACCCAAAGTAGTGGCAACGAGGGACGCTTTTGCAATGTGGTGCTGCGGAGGTGATAGGATTGTGACTTGGGGCGATAGAGATTCTGGTGGGGACAGCTCTGCGGTTCTTGATCGGCTCAGGGACGTGCAACAAGTTCAGGCCACTGGTACTGCCTTTGCTGCCATTTTGGGCGACGGGTCAGTGGTTACCTGGGGCAATCCAGGTTGTGGCGGTGATAGTTCTGCAGTGCAAGATCAGCTGCGGAACGTGCAACAACTTCAGGGCACGGCTAGTGCCTTTGCTGCCATCTTGGGTGACGGGTCTGTGGTTACCTGGGGAGATTCAGATTATGGTGGTGACTGCTCCGCAGTGAAAGGTCATCTCAGGAACGTGCAACAAGTTCAGGCCACAGACCAAGCCTTTGCTGCCATTTTGGGCGACAGATCAGTAGTTACCTGGGGCGATCCAGGTTCTGGTGGTGACAGCTTTGCAGTGCAAGATCAGCTCAGGAACGTGCAACAAGTTCAGGGCACAGGTTTTGCCTTTGCTGCCATCTTGGGTGACGGGTCTGTCGTTACCTGGGGAGATTCAGATTATGGTGGTGACTGCTCCGCAGTGAAAGGTCAGCTCAGGAACGTGCAACAAGTTCAGGCCACAGAGCAAGCCTTTGCTGCCATTTTGGGCGACAGATCAGTAGTTACCTGGGGCGATCCAGGTTCTGGTGGCGACAGCTTTGCAGTGCAAGATCAGCTCAAGAACGTTCAGCAAGTTCAGGGCACAGGTTTTGCCTTTGCTGCCATCTTGGGTGATGGGTCAGTGGTCACTTGGGGCGTTCCACAGTATGGTGGTGACAGCGCCGCATTCAAAGATAGACTCAGGGACGTGCAGCAGGTTCATGCCACAGCTGGCGCCTTTGCCGCCGTTTTGCGAGATGGGTCTGTGGTTACCTGGGGCACTTCAGAGTATGCTGGTGACAGCTCTGCCATTCAAGAGCAGCTCAGGAACGTGCAACAAGTTCAGGCCACTGGTTTTGCCTTTGCTGCCATCCTCGGCAATGGCTCAGTTGTTGCCTGGGGCAATCCACAGTATGGTGGTGACAGCAGTGCAGTACAAGATGCGTTCCTGCTCTTGTAATATAGTCTTGCAGTGTTGTTTGTGCAGATGACGTTTGCTGGAACATACCAGTACTCCAGCATAGTATGAGCTCTTGCGGGTTTGTCCGAAAATGATGCACCCCAAAAACTGGCACTTTCCCTCTTACATCATAATGACCGTAAGTTCGGGGTTGGTCAAGGGGTACACCATGGGTCCCCGATCAAGGTTCAACCGCCAGCGCCATGCCTCTGCGAGTCATCAACTCATGACTGGCCAATGGGGGTGTCTTACACTAGGGGGGGGGGGCAAAATCGTCGGTTTAGTACATTAAAAGGTGAATAATTTAGGGGCTCTTTCTCTTGTGATATAGGGGTATCATGTGATGAATACTGTAAATGGTGAATACCTCTAGAATAAACTTGGTGGCAAAGAGTTGACCGATAAGTTGGTGGATCAGAAGCTGGCTGGTAAATGGCTCATGGTTCCAGATGATTTATCCGCTCCCCTTTTCCAGCCCACCGTAATATAAATACCTTGGGCAGTAAGAATACGCAAGCTTAACTGGGAAGGGCTTTGTAATAAGAGGGAAGGATTAGTCATTGATTCATATTTTTGTTGAGTGGTCAAGCAATATAAAAGTATATGCATTTTTTTAGCTATTATTTTGTATATTTTATATAATCAATACTGATGTAATTATTTATATATATTTTAGCTAGATATGTGTTTGTCCCTGTCACTATTCCACCTGTCATAGTTGATTTATACTAGTTGGATAATCTCCAATGATTTATCACGTTTACAGTAGATCATAAAATCCCAAGGGTTTTAGCTAATGATACTGTTGATGGAGGAAATCCTGCACCAGCTGGTTGGTTGTTTATCCCATGATTTATAGGGTTTAATCATCCCAGGTGGTGCAGGATTTCCTCCATCAACAGTATGACGGATGCGGATCTTGGTGGATCAAACATAGCTACAGACAGCTCAGTGACAGGAGTTCGGCTGCATGGTGATGTCACCAGCCGTTCTACGGTCGGTGGGCCCCAACCACGAAGGGTGGGGCATATTTGCTGCTGGATTCAGCTTGCGTAAGCTGGGGTAATTTCTACCAATTAGAGGGGTGAACTAACCCAACTTATAAGTGCCAGGGGCCCACCTTGTAGAATTGGTCACGGACTGGTAGTCATTGATACATTGTTGATCCTTGGATAATCAGCGATGGCTATGACTGTACAATCATACCTAATCATTGTAATCAAAAATGGCTGTGATTTTGTGATTGGCAGGAAGATGTGCTCAATATATCAACAATACTGTGTCATTTTTCATCAGCCATTTGGTCTAGACTAATGTCATAATTAGTGCGTACTGGCAACCAGTTGTTGCTAAGTCTGCAGTATGTTAGCTAAGATTGAATCACCCTGAGAGACAAAGATGGTCATTAATGGCATTACTTTGATGATTTTCCAGCCTTAGCTATGCATCCTCAGCTCTACAAGTCAAAGTTGCAAAGATATTCTGGTTGGTGGTTTCAAATAATTGTGTTTTACCTAGTATTAACAAATGGTTGGTTGGTAGACTCATATTTTTCATGACGGGGTGGCTGTTCGCACCACCAATCAATGCTAGCTCAAAATTAAAGAACTGGTTGGTGGTTTCAAACATTTTTTACTTTCTATAGCAATCATTGACAAACGCTTGGTTGACTGAGTAATCTAGTTGTGGTTGTGGTAATCTAGTTTATATTTTTATATTACATGTTTTGGGGTTGTGGTAATCATGAACATATTTTTCATAGGAGTGGCTCAACCACCAACCAGAGAATCTCTGCCGACCAGGTGCTGTCCCCAGATCTGACAGTTTTTCGATCTGAAAAACGCCATCGCCATGCCTCCCCGGGGCACCTGACAGTCCCGGACCAGGAAGTTTCGACCATCATTCCGGTGTCGCTGCAGACGATCTCTACCCTGAACCACATGCTGCTGAGCAGCGAACGGATCCAAGTTTTTGGCTGTTCAAGGATTGCTTGGCTACGCCTTATAGATTGGATATGCATTTCTTCTAGAAATCAAATGAAATTGCAGTTCAGCTGGGAATACCACTAGAATTGGTCTGTTCCAAGTTGGTCAAATGTGATAAAATGAGTTATGATAGGGGCATTACTCATAGTTTTGCCAACATCTTACAGTAGCTATTGGCCGTTAAAGGGCCTTTAAAGGGGGAGCTAAGGAGCTATTATGCTAGTATAGATCACTCCTTCCTGATCACTCAGCTATGCGCTGATCAAGTGGCTGGCCGCATCTGATCGAACCCGGCGAAAGAGATTGGGAAATTCTGGCACCTGCACCGCGGGTGGATTGAGTGCTGTAGGATAGTCAACGATGGTCAATCATGCTAAATCGTGGTTGATGGCTGATACTAATGCTTAATGATGGTTACAGATATGGTTAACAGTGGTTAACAGTGGTGAATGATGCTTCGGATGTGCCATGACCCATATATGAACTCGAATCTGTGTCATACCCAAAAATTCAAGGTAGCACAACAGCACTAGGCGCAGCACTCTGCTCACCCCAAGCAGTGGATGGCACCGGGGCAACCGCTCCAGGTTTCTGAACTCCTTCGAATCCCAACGCAACGCCGAATTCCCGGCCTACGAGCCGCCCGCTGGCACGGTGGCCGGTGGTACACCCAGCGCTGGGTCAACTGAAGGAATTTGGGGATGGATCAACACCGACTATCAAGAGCCATGGGGGTGTCCTAGATTAGGGGACCCGAAAAATGGTTGGTTCATTACTATAAATGACTAATATTTGATGATTTGGGGATATCCCAACAGCCATAGGATCCTGTTCAGGAATGGAGAATGATGATTTGAAAGTGTAAGCAACTGGTTGTGCAGAACATCGCTAGTCCATGCTTCAGTGCTACTTGAGCTGTTTTTTGTTGAACTAACTCAGAATTTTGTCATGTTTGGGAGTAGGTCATATAGCCGTAGTTACAAGTAGTGTGATGAACACCATGAGCATCAGCCTGCTTGCTTAGTGGGATGGCTCCTTCCCCAGCAACAAGTACACCCAAGCTGCTGAATTTGCCAACCAACAACAAAGAAGTTTTAAGTTGACAAGATGACACCAGGTAATATCTTCTCCTATAAGTTCGGCCCCTGGCAGTTATAAGTTGGGTTATAACCCCTATAACTGGTAGTTAGCCCCACTTAAGTTACTTATCAAACAAGGTTACAAATGGTTGGGGGCCCACCTTGTAACAATAATTCCCCCCTATGACCCCCTGGTTCAGTGATGCGTCTACGCATCTAGGGGTGTAGGGCCCAAAAACCCTGGCTACGGTTGGGCTCCCACCATTATAGGGGTGTCGGCCGTTGGGATTGACCTTGGAAACCTCAATCGTAGCTTAGAGGTTCAAAAGTTGGCTCTCCAGCCCGTGGATTCTCAGAGAAATGTTTGTTTCTGAAAGCCGGGAGTTTGTTTATTATTCAATGAAGAAAATTCTCACCGGTAATTCAATGAAGCTGGAATAAACCAGTAATCATCATGAATCATGAACCATAACGGTTCAACAGTAAAATTACTTATTTAAAGACGGGAGAGAATGGTTTGACAAAGGATGATAACTGGGGTGTACCCCAACCTGACTTGAGAAACACGCATACGAATCACCGGACCATTCATTAACAAACATTGAGGATAGTTGAAGGGTACCAGACGTAGGGGATCCCCAAAATGGATCGTTTATTGCTATATTTGCTATCAATGGTCAACAAAGCATGATTTTGGATGATTGCGGGGTACCCCTATTTTAAGAAACCCCTAAATTCGCCCGTCGCCGCCAGGATTGAAGGCCCCTTTTGTGCCATGAGTCAACGTGTGCAAGTGCAGCAATACGACATGATTGAGACCTGCTTGGGTGCCTCGACTACCGCGCGGTTGGTGGCTTCCCCAGTACACAGCTCGCTATGTCCAGCTCGAGATGGTTGTACCTTCTAACCATCCAAGTTCATAACCATTAATGTTCGTTTCTGATTAGTGTAACCCCCCCTAAAGTCATGAAA
The DNA here is from genome assembly GCA_009767595.1 of Symbiodinium kawagutii. Taxonomy (NCBI): domain Eukaryota; class Dinophyceae; order Suessiales; family Symbiodiniaceae; genus Symbiodinium; species Symbiodinium kawagutii. Next base: position 209,066 of record VSDK01017373.1, on the reverse strand, counting down.
ATAGATGAAACCAACAGGTAGATACTAATCAGAAACCAACATTAGGGAAAACAACCCTTGTGACATGAGGGTGCACAATGTTTGGACGAACCCAAATCCCAAACTGGCAAAGAAACTTCCCACTAAAGACCATTCTGTTGATTGGGCTTGGGGCAGGGGGTAGCCAAAGTTTGTTCGCCTTTTTGTGGGGGTATGACCGTTGTATAACATTTATTAGCGATCTGTGAACCGATATGATTCATGGCCTATACTTGCAAGCCATCAGCTTATACAGTGAAACAGTTGCTTGCTTGGTTTCTAGCTGTGGATTGTGGGGGTTGAGAACCACAACAAACACCGAAACTGCTGGTCAATAAGCAACAAGCAGGTCAATAAGTATTTGATCAGCAACAAAATCATGCGTATGCTGCAATGGTGTTTATTGGCTGGTTCCTTGTTCAGCTACTATTGGCTCCATAGCTACCATAATCCTTGATATGGAGGCTGGCAAAGCAACAACAAAGCAAGAAGTGCAGGTCAATAAGCTTGGAATAACTCAGTAGCTATTTATATCCAGCAATAATGGGTTATTATTGCTATAGCTATTTATATCCAGCAATTGCCATGTTACTCATGATATGATCATATTGGGTTTATTGCAGTCGGAATTGAACTGATTGAGCAGCCGAGCAACCAATGAAGCGGACCATGAGCCAGGCACGAATCGTGTTGGATGGTTGAACTAGACGAACAGTTCAACCTTTGAGAGCAATGTATTTCCAGCATCGGTAATTCAATGAAGCTGGAATAAACCAGTAATCATCATGAACCATCATCATGAGCAGCCAATAATTTGCTATCATCATGAACCATCATTACTATTGTTATTGTCACCATTATCAATCGTTATTGACCACCACTTGGTCAATGATAACTTACATATTCTCCGTGAAACGTTGGTAAACCATCCTAGATTACCCATTCTTCACCATAAATAACATCAAGAAAACCATTTGTGAACCATCAGCAGCCCAGGCTATAACCAACCACAATTACCCCACCATAACCCACCATCAGCAACAAACCCATCCGTCCCCCCAGGCTACGAAGCACCATTATTTCAATGGCTTACCAGTGGTTCCACAAGCTGATTATCAACCACTTTTGCCATCATCAGGCCATCATTAACCCACCAGAACCATGATGAATTTCTCACAGGCTACGAGTGGTTCCACAAGCTGATTATCAACTGTTTGGTCACAATAATCCAAACCACCATTCGCCATCCATGGCTAAGCTGGTTCCAACCACCATGACCAACAGCCATGGTTAGTTCCCAGTGACCAAGGCTACGAGTGGTTCCACAAGCCAATTCGCAACCATTGATTCACCATTTACCATCATCAACCATCACAATCAACCCGCCGGGGGGAAAACCGCGCGTGTAGGCGCTGACATTTTCAAAAAAAACGTCGTTTTTGCCTCAACGAAATGCACATTCTGTTTCCTGAAAAGGCCTTGATTTTCCCGGGGAAAATCAAGTGAAATTTAGAGACATGTACCATCCTCAGCAAGTCCTTTTTCAACACTTTCAGGCCACCACACGCTTCAAGAGTCTTTGTCCTGTGACACGCAACAAGTCATCGTGCTTGGAGTTGAACCAGCGCCATTGCCACACTCTGATGCTTCGCATCACTTGATGGTTGCGCTGGCCCTTGACTCTTGTCGCAAGACTGGAAGGAATGGCTGCCTTTGACAAACGCCACATTCCATCGATGCCACCTGTGTGGATCAGACATGTCTTACCCTTGATTCTCTTCTTGATACAGAACACTCCTTTGGAGTGATTGCAACTTTCATGTCTCATTTTGAAACTGCGGCAGAGGTTGGGATAGCAGGGAGCGCCATCAGTAATCATGCCCTCGTGCATCGACCCTATCCTTCCCGTACGCACTTTGCACCGAACGTTAACATGCCATCGTGCATCGACCCTATCCTTCCCGTACGCACTTTGTACCGAACGTTAACATGCCCTCGTGCATCGACCCTATCCTTCCCGTACGCACTTTGTACCGAACGTTAACATGCCATCGTGCATCGACCCTGTCCTTCCCGTACGCACTTTGTACCAAACGTTAACATGCCATCGTGCATCAACCCTATCCTTCCCGTACGCAATTTGTACCGAACGTTAACATGCCCTCGTGCATCGACCCTATCCTTCCCGTACGCACTTTGTACCGAACGTTAACATGCCATCGTGCATCAACCCTATCCTTCCCGTACGCACTTTGTACCGAACGTTAACATGCCCTCGTGCATCGACCCTGTATCCTTCCCGTACGCACTTTGTACCGAACGTTAACATGCCATCGTGCATCGACCCTGTATCCTTCCCGTACGCACTTTGTACCGAACGTTAACATGCCACCGTGCATCAACCCTATTCTTCCCGTACGTACTTTGTACCGAACGTTAACATGCCCTCGTGCATCGACCCTGTATCCTTCCCGTTTGCACTTTGTACCGAACGTTAACATGCCATCGTGCATCGACCCTATATCCTTCCCGTACGCACTTTGTACCGAACGTTAACATGCCCTCGTGCATCGACCCTATATCCTTCCCGTACATATTTTGTACCGAACGTTAACATGCCATCGTGCATCGACCCTATCCTTCCCGTACAAACTTTGTACCGAACCTGAAAATGTGCACGACTACACGCGGTTTTCCCCCCGCTAGCATAATCAAGCATCATCATCAAGCATCATTGATCATCAGCTACGAGTGGTTCCACAAGCTGATTATCACTTATCAACGATTGATTTACCAGTCAAAAACCATTGATTGACCATTGATTAACCCAATTTCTCCAAGGTTACGAGTGGTTCCACAAACTGATTACTCATCAATCACCAATTAGCCATTCCCTAAGCATCAGTAAGCATCACCCAACCTTGGCCATGATCATTTCCAAGGCTACGAGTGGTTCCACAAGCACGAGTCGCCCTTGATCCGCGCCACTCGTGGCCTCGTCTTCCTCCGGGAGATGACGGTGCAGCAGCTGCTGGCAGAGTCCCGGGCGCTAAGGCAGCAGACGGAGACCTGGCTGCCACCCCGGGGCGCCCTGGGGGGGGCACTGTGGTAGGGCGGGTGGGGATGAAGGATGACCTGCATGATGAACTAAGCTGATCAGGTGAAATCGTAGGTGATGAGAATTGATGATATATATCATGATATATCTATGGTATGTTTTTTAACTGAGTGGCCATGGCCTGTGTGTGGATGACATGAAGTTGGATCACCGTCTTCAAGCTGCAGCTTGGTCCTTAAGAACCCGCCATGAGTCATGGCCACCGAGGAAAATATCTAGGCCTCGCAGCTGAGGGCGGGGCCTGTGCAGCGTGGTCCTTGGCGCTGACGCGCTGTTGAATAGACATGACATTCCTTTCGCAAAAGCAGGCTGGAATTGTGGTCACAAGATACTCATGTAAAAGCCATTTAAAAGCATGCAAACGTAAACGCAACTGTCAAATATTAAATTATAGGCTTTCAATGATAACTTGTGGGAGGTCGAGTAGTGCCAAGCGAAAGCCAAGCAGAGTTTTCTGTACAGATGTTTTGCCAAGCCGGGTCCACGGTCGTTTTGGGCCGATCCCGTTGTCATGGCGGCCAGATTGTGGCAGCCACTGACCCACGACAAGAAAAGGGCAGGGCAGTTCGGCTCGTCATTGGGTGTCGCATAGGTCATGATGCTGGTGAATGCTGGTGACACTGGAATCTACCATGATGGGCATGCCAGCCCAGGATGAACATGTGTACGAACTACTGATTGCATACCATAAAGTATGCCTAATAACATACCTTATCCTGCTTTTACTTTAATGTTGATGGTGACAATTAACCAGGTTACAGTACTTGATGGTTCAAAATCAATCATTAACTGTCAGGTTACTTTACTGTTGCAAATACCACCTAATAGCATACTTGATTGTTAATGATTTAACCAGGTTCTGCGGCGTATTTGGTGGACGTATTTGATTGATTACGAGCCAGGTGTCTAACAGGTTGTAGCAGCATTTGTTTGATTGACGGTTGACCCATTCTCAAGAAACAAATGTTGGTTTCTCGCAATGAGGGACCCCAAAATGGTTGGTTTAGTACTGTTATGTACTATTATACATGGTTAATAGACTGGATGATTTGTGGGTCCCCCTATTTTGAGAAACCACCGAATTAGAGTATTCAAAAGTTTCACGCCAGCAATCGCCAACAATCAACCCTGAGGTGCCTCCCAAACTTGCACGTTTGGGAATCATCAAGGATAGCATGTCAAGACAGGTACTTCTTTCGGGAGCTACACCACATATTTGAGCAGCCCCATGGTTATTTGGGCGCTCGTAACCTGATAGGCAGAACCCTTGGCAACAGCTGCTGTCTTGTTGTCAAAGTTGAACTGACAGGTCTTGTGAGTTCTGCTGGTTGAACCAGACACTCATCAAGTACCACTTTAGGTCGAGTAGCTCCTCATCATTCTTGGTGGCTTCTACACATAGGCAGATTCCGCCCTTTTGGCTACATGGTTTGCTACATAGTTTCTTTACAGTCAGCCGCCTCTTTGGCTACACAAACACCATGATTGCATTTGTTTGCTACATGGTTTTGGAGGCGGCTGACTGTAAAGAAACTGCTCCTCTCCCGAATGATTCGTCGAGTTCTGCACAGGCACTGAGTACCATGAAGACTTCGCACGTGCGTCGCGGGCTGAATGTTTCCGGGGGGGGCAGGTTGACAATTAGATATATATATATATATAAATATATATAGATATATTTAAATATACATATATATATTTTTAAAATTTAAAAATATATATATATATATGATGCTGATGCTTTGTATTTTGCTCCAGTTAGGCTTGCTGGTATCTGTAGAAACTGTACTCGTATGACAGAGACGAGATTATATACTTACACCCAAATACAAGCCATATTGCTTCAGAAGCATTCAAACGTTATCTACATTCCCAGATATACTATGTGATATGTAAATGTGTTTATTTGTACGCGTGCGGCCTGGCTGAGAATTCATCAGGTGAGTAACAAAGAATGAAGTGGTCTACCTAGTAGCAGGATCAAGAACTTTCCAAGTACCAGGATTTGCTGGATGATTCAATTGAATTCCTTGGGAATAAAATTATTAATCAAACTGGCGGTTTTCGAGACAGGTTTGGTGGGAAGAAGTCCCAGCATGGGTCCTGACCCTGAAAAGTTCATGAAGGTAGATCCCTAGTAGATCCATAGTAGGTTGATTAATGATTGTCAATCGACAGGGCATTATGACCAACAAGGGATGATGCCTTAACAATGGTAGATCCAGTTATCCAGTGTCACAAACAGCTCGTGATTTATCATTTGAGGTTTTACCACTATGGATATGGCTGTGGGTCAAAACCCTGTACCCCTGGTTCCCCTATCATTAACTTTGTTTTTCCCCTATTATTGTTGGTAAATCATCCATTAGTTGGTTGATTAATATTGCGCTTGGTATCAGCTCGTTGCAAATGGCGGCAAGCTGGTGGCGAAACGGCAAGTCTCCTCCTCCACACCTGATACTTCTCGATTTTGTTGATCACCTAGTTCCTATCAGCACAGACTGATTCTTCTCAATAGAATCCACCTGGGTGTTTCTCAAAATAGGGGACCCCCCAACATCATCTTTGATCTTCACCCCAACATCATTTTTTATCTTCAGCATAGAAACAAACCATCAATTTTGGGGGTCCCCAAGCTGGATTGAAGGCTTGAAAAATCCCAGGTCTTTGGTTCCTCTCTCTAATACTTCCACCAGTTGACGGGGGGTCCATGGCCTGCCCCAGGTTGGACTTGTTGGCGCCTGGTGCCACGGTGGTTTCTTGGTCAGACCAGGTGGTGACGCAGGTTCCGGTTGGTGGTTGGTGGGTCGAGTTTGGCTTGGTGGGTTGGGTTGGTTGGCTGAGAACTTTCCCTTATGGCAGTGTAGAACCACGGTTTTAAAATGATGCTTGGTGATGACGATGACGATGACGATGATGATGATGACGATGATGATGATGATGATGATGATGATGATGATGATGATGATGATGATGATGATGATGATGATGACGATGAAAGGCCGTGACGATGACGGTGACGATGACGATGACGATGACGATGACGATGACGATGAAGATGACGACGACGACGACGACGACGAGGACGATGACGATGACGATGACGATGACGATGACGATGACGATGACGATGATGATGATGATGATGATGATGACGACGATGATGATGACGATGACGATGACGATGACGATGACGATGACGATGACGATGACGAGGATTTTGATTATGATTATGATGACGATGACGATGACGATGACGAGGATTTTGATTATGATGACGATGACGATGACGATGGTTTTGATTATGATGAGGATGATGAGGATGAGGATGATGGGCAATGACGTTGAAGATAAATTTGTAACGTGTGCGGATCCTGCGATAGTTTTGTTGTTTTGATAATGGATCAATTTGTGGTAGTGAGCCATTGTTGCTCGTTTACATACCGATGAGATCATGATTTGTGGTTGATGATTGTGACGGTCAACTTAATTCATGCCTGACCACATGTTTGATTGCTGCCGCGTCAGAAAATCCAGATTATCGGGACTGTTTGATTTGGGTATCAGGATGATATGGTGGTTTCTCAAAACAGGGGCCCCGAAATCATCTTTTTTCAATCATTCGTATATAGTAATAAACAAACCATTTTTTTGATCCCCTATTTCGAGAAACCACCATATTTTTATCAGGATGGTATTGTATCTATAATCTGAATTGTTTGTATGTATCCATGGTGTCCTTGGTCGTCTCAGGCATGAAGTTCGCTGCAAACTGGTGGTTGCGTAGGATATAAATGTACCCATAATGAATGCCAAAACGGGGTGTCCCTGAAAGGTGTACCCTTAATGCCCAACTTCACCCATGCGTAAGGGCTTATCGTTAGCTCTCTATCTGTAAGTTGGGGTATTGCAGGACAACAATGCCAAAACATACCAGCCTGCTGATTTATATCAGTTTTTTCTTATGGATTCCACTGGATGATCAGGGTCATTGGAATTTATGGTGCTGAAATTATTGCAAAAATCATGGTGCTCAAGAACGCCCCACGTTCTGATCTGTCTCTGGAAAACCTACTCTAGAAACAGCGGACGATCCATTGATCCATGATCGCTTATGAGGACTACTCTTTGCTCAAAATGTTGCATGATCCACGCTAGATGACCATTTCTGGGTCGAAAATCACACTTGCTGATCGGTGAGTAACCAATGTAACCAGCCATCAGTCGTTTTGGGGAGCCAAGGTGTTGATTCCCTAACTAAGGTCATATATTTCCAGTGTCTTCGAGTAGTAAGATGCTTAGTAACCAACACAACTGGTAGCTTAACCACCTTGCTACTAACCAAGATTAGTTACCCAGGTTACTTAGTAAAGATGGTATAATCTTGATACTAACCAAGGTACCCAAGCACCTTAGTAGTAACCTCCCACAACTGGTAGCTTAGTGCTTGGTAACCGACTGCTGAAACCGCAGCGAAACCGCGCTCGCTCTCAGGTGGCAGATGGCGTCCTGGATCCCATGTGTCCGGAGTTCATGTGGCATCTCCCTTCACTGTTCCAGGCGCGGACGAAAAACCAGGGAGTGACCAGGAGAACAGGATGGATAGGTAGGATACCAGCAGATTTAATGGAGATATCTATTCTATTTACACGGCTGAGATGCCATATAAAGCACGTTGGCAGAGCCATTTCTGGTGAGTTTTGTGAACGCCATCTATTTGGTTCGGCCATGACATTTCAGACAGTCAGCCCGCAACGCTGTTGGTTTCAGTTTCCTGGTGGCATGTGAATCGTTTAGCGCGCTTTGTTGGCTATGAAACTCAAGTCGTATTGATAGAATCGGCACCTGTGAGGTTTCTCATGAGTGACCACGATTCCAAATCTGACTATTTGTCATCAATCGTCATCCTGTTTTTGTTTTGATTAAAAGCCCATGGTTGATACATATGTGTTGGTTGTGAAAGAATTGCATTCACAATCATTACAGGGCCTTCAAGCTATCTTACAGCATATCTTTCTGTCTATCGATCGATCAATTTACCTCTGTACCCATCCATATATTCATTATTCACCTATATTTATTCATTTATCTATGTATTGTTTTATGATCAAAAATCTATTTGATCTATATCTGTTTGTTTGTTTATCTATTTGTGTATCTATGTACATATCTATCTACTTGATCTACCTATCGATCTGCCTGTTTATATTTACACATATATACACATTTGTCAATGTTTTCATCAATTTACATATCTATCTATTTGATCTATCTATCTACCGATGTTTCTCTACCCGTTGATTCGTACTACCTATGATACCTTCAGAAACTCCCATATCAGTTTTGGGAACCATCTAGACATCTCATTGATATCTGTAGGTCCCAATCATCATCAGACATATGTTGGCCTCGTGAATATCCCAATGCTGACGCTGACGCGTTTTTTTTACACGTTCATGCGTATGCATACACACGTGCACACATATTTGAAATACACAAGTTTCATAGATATACACATATTTGAATGATAGATACCAATCTGCAAAATATTGGTGCGTCTGTCATTTGTTTATTTCCACATTATGTGTATTATTGTTTTTCGTTATCGCTCTTTTCAAATATTCATTTACATCATATGATTTTATACGCATTTGTTTCTACATTATCATTTTCAAAAAAATATATGAAGTTATACATAGATATTCTACAAGGTGTGCCCCTGGCAATTATAACTTGGGTTGTAACCCCTATAACTGGTAATTAGCCCCAGTTAAGTTACATATAAACAAGATTATAAATGTCTGGGTGTACATAGTCAATTCCTCAGAAAAAAGCTCCAAACTGAAGCTTTTAAGCGACAGGAGACCTTTGCTGTGGACGTTGAGGACCAGCCAGGGGCCGGGGGGATCAACTGAGGATGGTAAACTGCCTCTAGGGGGGTGGTTGATGAAGGTCGGATCTACTGAAAATAGGATTGATTGATGGTGATGTAGGATTGATTGATTAATTGATTGGTTAATTGTTTGATGGTGATGTAGGATGGATTGATTAATTGATTGGTTAATTGTTTGATGGTGGTGTAGGACACAATCGACTTTTTCTGCATCCGGCCATCCGGCCATCCGGCCATCCGGCCATCCGGCCACCCGGCCACCCGGCCATCCGGCCATCCGGCCCGGCCATCCGGCCGCCCGGCCATCCGGCCACCCGGCCATGCGGTGATCCGGCCATCCGGCCATCCAGCCATCCGGCCACCCGGCCATCCGGTGATCCGGCCATCCGGCCATCTAGCCATCCGGCCATCTAGCCATCCGGCCATCCGGCCAGCCGGCCATCCCGCCATCCGGTGATCAGGCCATCCGGCCATCCGGCCCAGGCCCCACCCACCCGGCAACCGGCCATCCGAGCATCCGGAATGCCGCCATCGGGACGGATAGTTCTTATCAAGTCAGTGTTTGCTTGTCACGTAGGTGTCCTTTTTCGGCTTTCGGAAAAAAATATTTCTTTACGTACATACTGATCTAGGAACACGTTTGGGTGGGCCTACAGTCTATATGCCCTGCTGCCTGCAGTGCTGGATGCTGGGTGATACAATTTAACGGTCATAAGGATGATGGCCGGTTGTTTTTTGAGTGATCAGCCACTTGCCATTGAGGGCGCCTGCTTATTGACTTGGGCCATGTATCATCATGATGTTTATCTGGTAGCGGAACGTGGTAGCAGAGCAATCATGATGATGTGAAATCATGATGATGATTCACAGCAGCGGAACATGATGATGAACTAATGGTACCGGAGCTTGACTGACATCAGATTAAGCCTGGCAGCGGACCGGAGCTGATGAGTGATCTGACTTCCACTTGAATGAGATCGTCACGAGGCATAACGGTGCCGGAGCGTGGCAGTCAGACAACGACATACAATCATGATGGCATGGCATGTGAGGACAATAGGTAGACCCTTCCTTCATCATGGGCGTGCGGCTTTCAGCTCAAAGAATTTTTCTTGGGATTTTTCCGCGACTTTTGGTTAAAAACCTTGACTCACCGGCTGGCAACCTTTGATCGCAGCTTCGCCAGCAAGCTGCCCACAGAATAGACCGGCAAGCTTGCCAGACAGCAAAGCGAGCGAGCTGGTTGCCATAACCCCGCCAGCAGCTGGCAGGGGCCGCCCATTTTTCACCGAACCCGTTTCGCGGATTCGGTTGTGAAGGGCCGCCTGGCGTTCAAAAACGTCGCAGACTATATAATGATTTTGAAATCATGATGATGTATCATGGCAGCGGAGCATAATGAGCAACTTTGATTCAAATAATGGCCGCGGAGCTTGACTGACATCAGACTGAGAGTGGCAGCGGACCGGAGCTGATGAGTGATCTGACCTTCATTTGAATGAGATGGTAGCCAGGCATAATGGTGCGGGAGCGTGGCAGTCAGACAATGACATACAATCATGATGGCACGTGAGGACAATAGGTAGACCCTGCATTCATCATGGGCGTGCAGCTTTGAGCTCAAAAAAATTTTCTTGGGATTTTTCCAAGGCTTTTGGTTAAAAACCTTGACTCCCCGGCTGGCAACCTTTGAAAGACAACTCTGCTCGCAGCTTCGCCAGCAAGCTGCCCACAGAATAGACCAGCAGGCTGGCCCGACAGCAAAGCGAGCGAGCTGGCTGCATAACCCCGCCAGCCAGCTGGCAGGGGCCGCCCATTTTTCACCGAACCCGTTTCGCGGATTCGGCTGTGAAGGGCCGCCTGGCCTTCAAAAACGCCACAGACTAATGATCTTGAAATCATGATGATGTTTCATGGCAGCAGAGCATAATGATGAACTTTGATTCAAATAATGGCCGCGGAGCTTGATTGACATCAGACTAAGCCTGGCAGCGGACAGGGGCCGATGAGTGATCTGACTTTCATTTGAATGAGATGGTAGCCAGGCATAATGGTGCGGGAGCGTGGCAGTCAGACAATGACATACAATCATGATGGCATGCGAGGACAATAGGTAGACCCTTCCTTCATCATGGGCGTGCGGCTTTGAGCCCCAAAAAATCTCCCGGGATTTTTCCGCGACTTTTGGTTCAAAACCTTGACTCACCGGCTGGCAACCTTTGAAAAACAGCTCTGCTCGCAGCTTCGCCAGCAAGCTGCCCACAGAATAGACCAGCAAGCTGGCCACACAACCACTTCTTCTGAAAAAATTTGTCGACCCTTCCAGATTTCCATGTCCATGCTGAGCGCGCAATGCGTGCGTGGGCGATCTCCGCTACATGCTGATTGGATTGCCCCTTGTCGGAATGCGAGCAGGGATAGGCGTGGGTTTTTGGCACACCGTTATAAGGAACGGTTTTTTAAAGGTTGTCTTCAACATTTTCTTGTATATGTCATTCCGGGAGCGAAAAGCTTTGTGATGCTAGCCAGTCCAACTAAGCTCTTCATCAGCGAGGGAACCCGCCATCCGGCCATCCTCCCATGCATCCAACCATTTCTCCGGTCCCGGCATCTGGCCATCCCGGCCATCCGGCCATCCGGCCGTCGTCCGGCAATCCTTCCATCCAGCCGCGGCCATCCGGCCATCCGGCCATCCGGCCATCCGGCCATCCGGCCATTCGGCCATGCGGCCATCCGGCCATCCGGCCATCCAGCCATCCGGCCACCCGCCCATCCGGCCATCTGGCCAGCCGGCCATCCGGCCATCCGGCCATCCGGCCATCCGGCCATCCGGCCACCTGTCCGGCCACGCACGAAAAAAAGTCTATCGCCGGTGTAGGATTGATTGATTGATTGATTGATTGATTGATTGATTGATTGATTGATTGATTGATTGATTGATTGATTGATTGATTGATTTTTTCATTTATGTATTTAGTTATTTTTTTATTTGTTGATGGTGATGTAGGATTGAGTGACTGATTGATTGGTTGATTTATGGCGATGTAGGATTGAATGATTAGTTCATTGATTGATTAATTGATTGATTGGTTGGTTGTTTTGTGGGTTTGTGGGTTGGTTGGTGGGTTTGTTGGGTTGATTAATGATTTATGGTTCATTGATTCATGATGAACTTAACTCTGGCATTCTTTAGACCCGTGGTTTCGCTATACCAGCCCTTGAGAATGGAGCCATGACGACTCACAACCCAACCTGGGGAGAAAGCGAAAACCAAAGGGTAATGGGTATAGAATGACCGATTGCGATCTTATTGATCAGCAATTATGTAATGGTTCTTATAGAGTGAGTAAAATTCTTGATAGTTCATCAATGCTTGCCTACTAACAATAACTATGAACCAATTGGATTGATGGCCGACTAAGGTAATAATCAATTTTTTAGTGGCTCAGCCATGGTAAATGATGGATCCCGGCGGCTCGGAACACTGATACTTAGTAGTTGGTTGTGTGTTTTTTTGATATATCGGAGGCAATGGTCATGAATGGAGTTTCCACAACTGCTTGTGTGAGATGATTTGGCTATGGGTCAATATTAACCAACCAATAATGGTGGATAATGACCAACAATAATAAGGGAAATAATGGTAAATGATAGGGGAACCGGGTACGGGGTTTTGACCCACAGCCATTTCTGAACTCGTTGACCGGCAGTCATTCTTGTACTTGACCTGGGCGTTTGTAGTTTGAATAGCACATTGGAGGGCGTTATTGAGTTGCTATGAAGTTCAGCTTCCCAACAAAAGACTTGGTTAAAGGCTAAAGGTAGAAGTCATGAGACTTGCGGGTATCACCTTTGCGCCACACCAAGAAACAATAGGAACATCTCATCACTTTTTCTGATGAATTTGTTCACCTGTTTGCGTTCTGAATTTGTGACACCCACAAACAAACCACAACTGTTGCGCTAATGAAAAATAATTTGTGACATTGAGAAATGCTGGTTAGCCAAACCATCACCAGAGCATTTGGACAATATTGGCAGTCGCTCAGTCACTACACCAATGTATCAAAACCATCCAACGGTGAACCAATCCCAAACCAATACAGGGCAGCATTTGTTCATACAACTGAACGTTTGAACTTCCCGACCTTTGATATGGCGGTTTCTCAAAATATGGGAGCCCCCGAGTTGTGGTTGGTTTAGTACTATAAATGACTAATCTTGCATGATTTGGGGGGACCCTCTGACTTGAAAAAACACCACATGGCTGTTTCTCAAAATAGGGAAATTTTAGTTATCATCCAATATAAACCAATATAGCAATCAACCAACGATTCTTTGGGGCTCCCGATTTTGATTTGAGAAACCACCATATGGGTGTTTCTCAAAATAGGGGACCCCCAAATAATCCCATGTCAATCATAGTTTAACAATAATCCAACCCTTTTGGGGGTAATGTTGGTTTCTGATTAGTGCAACCCCCCCTAAAGAAATGAAAATAGATGAAACCAACAGGTAGATACTAATCAGAAACCAACATTAGGGAAATACTACTAAATGACTATTCATGGATGATTTGGGGGTACCCCTATCCAAGAAACCACCATATAACTTTGGGGCCCTTTTTTGTCGCGGCTACGCGCCTTTCCAGGACGACTGGGTCGTGATCGGGACCGGTTTCGCGTACGGAAACACGGGTGGATCCAGGTACAGGGTCTAAAAATGTTGGTGATACAATGGTAACTGGCAATAAATCATGCCAATGGCTGATTATAATGGTTAATAATAGGGGATAACAACTAGCAACTATAGGGATATACCAGCTATATATGGCTATGGGTCAAGCAGTTAACCAACCAATTTTATGGTGGATAATGACCAACAATAATAAGGGAAACAATGGTAAATGATGGGGGAACCAGGGGTACGGGGTTTTGACCCACAGCCTCATGGCTAAGAAATGCGATTTGAAGCTGAAGGGTATTCGGATGGAACCAACAAATGGTAAATCATGGATGATCATGGTTCAAGAATCATGCTTAAACATGGATAAGTGGATGATGGTTAATGTATCATGGTGAATAATCATGTTGATTTTTTCTCAAAATATGGAAGCCCAAAAAAGATTGGTTTACTGATGATAATGATTGATTTATTGGACGAGTTGGGGGTGCCCCTATTTTGAGAGACACCTATCTTGATGATGGTTTCAAAAATGTGGAATTATGGTTGATAAGGGTAAATATTCCTGGTTTCGAACGGTGCATTGTGGATACTTTGCTAGACCATGCTTAATGACAGCTGATATTGGGGAATGATGTTTGATAGTGTTGACACTTGATAATGGTTGATGAATGATAATGGTCAATACTTGATACTAGTTGACAATGCACTGACATTATCAGGCGGAAAGATTCATATACGGAATACGGACAAAGGTTCATGCAACAGCAATTACAGGGATAGATTAGCACATCATGTCCAATCATGTTTGGTCCTACTTGCTAAGCAGTCCAGCAAATCCTCAACGAAAAATCAACCACAGCAGTTGAGATTTTCGAGATTTTCCCAAGTGAATTGACTTGTTTGTGGTATAGTCTCATCATTGTTGTGGGCTTGGACGTGAAAGGACTCGTTCTGTGACAGTCCCAGAGTCCATGACAAGGCAAGTGACCTGGCATTGGCTCAAGAGCTTGGCGAATGTTGATTTCTCAAGCCAGCTTGGGGACCCCCCAAATTGTTGGTTTGTTAATAAACAAATATGGCTATGGGTCAAGCAGTTAACTAACCAATAATGGTCGTTAATAACCAATAAACTATAGGGAAACAATGGTTAATGATGGGGAACCAGGGGTACGGGGTTTTGACCCACAGCCATATTAATATGGGATGATTTGGGGGTACCCCTATTTTGAGAAACACCCGAACAAAGATTGTAGGCTTCGTGCGCAAAGCACATCCACTTCTAAGATGTTTCAAGTCACCGTGTCTCTTCCAAGTGGCCGAAGTGAAACGCTGTCGCTCCCACAGATTGCCACTGTGCGGGACTTGAAAGTGCTGGCCCAGACTTCTTTCGGACAGGGGTTCCTCAAGCTTGCCACCAAAAGCGGAGATTTGCTGACCAACCTCACGGACTCTCTAGAAGTTTCAGGCATTCAAGATGGAGATCACATAACGGCAATTCTTCAGCAGATAAAAGTAGCAGCAACAGGAGGGGCCTTTGCTATATGGTGCTGCGGAGGTGATAGGATCGTGACCTGGGGTAGGGCAGCGGAGGGTGGTGAGAGCTCTGCGCTTCAAGATCAGCTTAGAAACGTTCACCAAGTTCAGGCCACTGGTGCTGCTTTTGCTGCCGTCCTGGGCAACGGGTCGATCGTTACCTGGGGCCTTCAAGCGTATGGTAGTGACATCTCTGCAGTGCAAGAAAAACTCCAGAATGTCAAGCATGTTCAGGGCACATTTAGCGCCTTCGCTGCCATCTTGGGCAACGGATCTGTCGTTACCTGGGGCGACCCAGAGTTTGGTGGTGACAGTTCTGCAGTGCAAGATCAGCTGCAGAACGTGCAACAAGTTCAGGCTGCGGCTAGTGCCTTTGCTGCCATCTTGGGTGACGGGTCTGTCGTTACCTGGGGCGACCCAGAGTTTGGTGGTGACAGTTCTGCAGTGCAAGATCAGCTGCAGAACGTGCAACAAGTTCAGGCTGCGGCTAGTGCCTTTGCTGCCATCTTGGGTGACGGGTCTGTCGTTACCTGGGGAGATTCAGACAATGGTGGTGACAGTTCTGCAGTGCAAGATCAGCTGCAGAACGTGCAACAAGTTCAGGCCACGGCTAGTGCCTTTGCTGCCATCTTGGGTGACGGATCTGTCGTTGCCTGGGGCGACCCAGAGTTTGGTGGTGCCAGCTCTGCTGTTCGAGATGAGCTCAGGGATGTGAAACAAGTTCAGGCCACGTCTAGAGCCTTTGCTGCAATCTTGGGTGACGGATCTGTCGTTACCTGGGGCAACCCAGAGTTTGGTGGTGACAGCTCTGCAGTGCAAGATCAGCTGCAGAACGTGCAACAAGTTCAGGCCACGGCTAGTGCCTTTGCTGCCATCTTGGGTGACGGGTCTGTCGTTACCTGGGGCAACCCAGATTTTGGTGGTGACAGTTTTGCAGTGCAAGATCAGCTGCAGAACGTGCAACAAGTTCAGGCCACGGCTAGTGCCTTTGCTGCCATCTTGGGTGACGGGTCTGTCGTTACCTGGGGCGATCCAGATCGCGGTGGTGACAGTTCTGCAGTTCAAGATGAGCTCATCAATGTGCAACAAGTCCAGGTCTCACCTTTTGCCTTCGTTGCCATTTTGGGCGACGGATCTGTGGTCACCTGGGGAAATCCAGAGCGTGGTGGTGACAGTTCCGCAGTTCAAGATCAGTTCCACTGCTTGTAGATCTAATCAGGTCATGTCATGCTTGTATGTTGGGTGTAGGTGGATGAAATGCTTGGGAAATCTTGGGTTTTCGCTGTCGCGTTATACGTGTTGAAAACAACACATCAATGAAACTGGAACGATTGGCAGAGCAGCCGAAAAAGTTGCTCGTGGTTATCTTGGAGTTCTGATGGTGAGCTGATAGTGGTGTCATCTTATGGGATCGAGTCGGATGTGATGAAAGGATCTGAAATCAAACTTGGACAAACACATCTTTGAAAATCAAGAGGTCCGAATGGTAACAGTCTACCGGCTCCAGCTCTCTACCTGAGAGAGTTGAATTGGTTGATCAATATGCCTAGTCTAGGGGCCTAGGGTGTAGGTATTTTGTTTTGCTGGTTTTTGGCCGCGAAACACAAAGACGAAGTGCATCAGTCCCTTCTCGCAATGGACCACGTGTTTCGAAGCAATAGCGTCAGACCTGCCACTCTTCAAGCGGATTGCCGCAGTCATATGATGTCATATGTATCTACGTACGCGCCATGTCCAGGTGTATACGATAGAAATGGGCAACGAGGTGCTGCAATGCTGTTCCCATCAGCTATACTGGCTGGTGATTTATTTTTTTCCAGGTAGTTATTAACAAATGGTTGGTTGAGTAGTATTTTTCATGGGGGTTCAAACCACGCACCAGCTGACATTACTTGACCATTTGTACAACAAGACTGGCTGCACGAAATGATTTAGGGTTTAAGCAGCGTCTAAGGTGTAGGGTTTTCGAGCTTTTGGGTTTAGGGAGTTTGAGGTTTAGGATTTAAGTCTTAGATGTTCGTCGGCGAGTCCGCACTTCACCAACAAAAGAAACTGCGCACAAAAACGCTTGCGCAGTCAAACCAGACCTCCCCGTGCTGACATTCGGTTTTTGGGCCGTACATACATTTAGAGGGTAATTTGAATGCCTTTAACCACCACTTCACCAGACACCAAAACTTGGAAGTAGAACGTGAGGTCATGAGGATCCCAAATTTGGTTCTGTGAAGATCCCATGCACTGCGGGAACGTCTACCATGTCAGCAGTGCTGTTCACCAGTCAAGAGCAGCGATATCGAACTGCCCGGCTGCGTTAGTCGTTGATCAAATTGCCGTCGTATACAGATATGATTGCTTAAGATAGATGATCATGATCATTCTATGTCATGATTTCCAACAAAAAAAACCGAGGTTTGCCTATAGAAACCATTTTTTTCACCACTCACCGCGGCTATCTACTCACCAACCATTTTTTCACCACTCACCGCCATCAAAGACGATTTTCGGATGGTCGCCTGTGAGGTTCCACCGCACCGGCCTAGGCAACGCCCCAGTGGAACACATGGAAGGTGCCGTTGTGCTGCGTGACAAAAGGACGTAGTGCAGGTGCTCCCCAGGTTTTGCCAAAGGGAGACTTACCACAAAAAGATGAACCGCTGAAACAAAGATTTACATGGCTGGCTATGGATCCAAATTAACCAACCCCAAATGGAGGATAGTGACCAGCAAAACCATAGGGAAAACAATGGTGAATGATAGGGGAACCAGGGGTACAGTTGCCAGTTGGCACCAATACTTGGTTGCCCTTTGTGAAATGCTACACCTTCACAGTTCTCATTTAGTCATTGATACAATTTGTGATCCTATTGTCCATGATGTGCCGAATTCTGATGATGATGATGATGATGATGATGATGGTGGTGGTGGTGGTGGTGGTGGTGGTGGTGGTGGTCGGAGGTCAGCATCCACGGTTCACCACAGTCAATCATGGTAGTTGATTTTCCATGTTTGACCTTGCCAATCTGTGGGAATTGATGGTTGATCAATGGTTCGATGGCTAAGAATTGGTTCAATATGGCGACTGAATTATTGGCCATAGTGAGTAATTGATTGCTGTAATAATAAAGGCTTGATAATGATACCACCGTGAATTGATGCTTGATTGATGCTCGATCATAGGTGATGATGGTTAGTGACCAGCAAGAATGAACCATGATTATTTTTACTTTACATGAAAATGGACCTGCCCTTGCCTTATTGATTGAAACCAATAGTAAATACCAACAGCGAGTTCACCGTCATGAACCATGTTACCATGAAGACAGGGCTTCATCACCAGGTGTTAATGGCAATGATGAATTTAATGTTGAATGGTATCTCTATGCCCGCCATCGCTTCACCCCAGTCAACTGCGGTGACTAAATGATTAAGTCAATCTATGGTCGAATCAGGTCAATGATGGGTAAGACCTGATAGTGAAGGGCTAATGATGTTTGGTTCATGGTCAGTTTATGGATGATTGCTGATTGATTGATGGGGAACTGCTTGCTCATTGATGATTCATTTGCGGTAAAGTGTTGTTTTTTTGTTGATCAATGGTGGGTGATGGTAATTTAATGCATGGTGAATTGATGGTCAACAATAGTCAAGCGATGGTTCAACGACAGTTTTTGTCTGTATTGTAATCCCTACAATTACAAACTCAATTTGAATCATTCCTCATGGTTTATCAATAATCCTCCTGCCGTGGCTACTGGTTGATTAATTGACGATAATTAAGTATACTCATGAACCTCATGGTAATTAGTCAAAAGTGGTTTCATCATTGGTACCGCCAGTGGTTTTCATCAATCATCACCGGTTTAGCACCATCTATGATGAAACTGCCTATAAACCTCATGGCCAATTGAACCTCGTGATGATAAATTGATGGCTAATTCATGGCTGTCAATGGCTAATTGGAACTACTGCTGAACTAATGATAGCAAATTGCTGAATTGAACCTCATGGATGGCTACAAGGTGGGCCCCTGGCAGTTGAAGTTGGGTTATAAGCCCTATAACTGGTAGTTCATCCCAGTTAAGTCAGTCATAAACCAAGTTATAAGTGGTTGGGGGCCCTCGTTGCTATTAGACCTCATGGCGATCATTCATTGTTTTCGGTTCTATCATAGCGCGTTTTTCGCGCTCGCAGGTTGTCCGTAGTGCCCGAGGAAGTATCTCAGCTGAGGCAGCGGCGCTGCTACGACATGCTGAAGTGGTGATGGACGGTGGTTGATAAATGTTGATAAAACATGGTTTCGATGAAGGATTGTATGGTTTTATAAGGGATTACATGGTTTTTCGGGGGGATTATATGGTTTTATGAGGGATCGTTTGGGTTAATGATATTTAGTAGCCAACAATGATAGGTTGATTAACATGTTTTTTTCTGCTGGGGAATTATATGTTTTTGGAAGGAATTCTAGTGGTTAATGAAAGGGGATGATAAAAATAGGATGATTGACATTGGTTGACTAAACCATAGGGCTACGGTATATATGGTTGCTTTCGATGAGTTTTTGTACAGGATTGTAAAGGTGAATGGGGGATAATAGCCAAGAAAAAGACCAAGTGGCTCGTGAGTACCTGTTGAATAATTGCGAGGATACTGGTTGGTGTCGTTGTTTCTTTTAGCGTTTGCATATAGTACAGTCGTAAAATCATGTCAATGTACCAATTTCAGGACACAGTCCTTCCCCAAAGTACAATGATGGAAAATCTATGTTGAGTGTCATGTGTTTCCCTTGACCATCATGTTGGGGTGGAATTACAGTTCCCTATTGTTGGCTAGAATTGATTGAGTTATTTATTGGTTAGAATTAGCTATATTTCCCCGTACATACCGAATCAAACCTAGATGTTGAGAAGGTTTTGAATATGCACAATAATATGAACACATCTAGTATTTCAAGAATATAACATACATCGAACTCATACATATAAGATACGTTATATCGAGTAGGCCTACTTATATGTAGATAGATCTATCTACATTTTTGATAACACTATCACTATGATCGTATATACCCGTATGATGATATAGTGTATACTAATTGTTAAACCCATACTAATCCATATACTACCCTCACATTTTGATTTTACAAACAGCTGTTCTTTCTACCACCCATCGCGAAGACAAATAACCAACTGATGATCATGGTTGAACTTCTTGGTTTCAATCCTTGTCAAACAGCTAGCTGCTATCGAAGGTTTATCCATGTCAAACAGCTACCATATCACTATCAAACAGCATCAAATTACTTTCATCAGTGGTTGCCCCACTCTGCGACCCATTGCATGGCCTGGCCAAAGGTTCCAGGCAGATGAAGCACGTCGAAGAACAGCGGCTTGGCGCTTCCGTGATCGATTGGTCGCTTGGCGAATGTGACGTTGTTGATGCTGCCTGGTTCGGATGGAGCTGCGGCTGGAGCCGGCCACAGGGGATCCGTTACAGGGGAGCGATGAGCCACGCCAGGACCCCCAGGAGTAACCTAACCAAATGGTGATCCATGGGGGAAGCAGACCCATAGTTAACTGGTCACTATTGTTAGTAATTGGCTAGGGGTAGATCCATATCAATACATCACTCCCAGTTTAGCAATCAACAGGCTGTGATTCAACATATACAGTCGGACATTAACAACTGGATCTCCCATCGGTTAGTTTATGCCTGCGTATACAAGATGTTTGACAAGCCTTCCCTGCTGTTACTGTTGGTGCTTTACTACCACCATCAACATCATGATCATCACCAAATACTGGGGTATCCAGGCGCCATGATAATTAAAGTTAAGTTTCCAAAAATGGGGGCACCCCCTAGTCAGAAATCATGTGTAGGAATAAAGTTCATTACCGTTTGCATATTCCCCACGGTAATACCCATTGTTAATCATTGATAAACCATCCATAACTACAACGAATCCCGATGATTAATCACTATAATCCCTTGCAAAACCAAATAATTCCCCATAAATACCATATAATCATCCATAAAAAAGGCATAATACCATCACATAACCATCACCGGGCATCAGCCGCCTCAGCCATCGTCAACTCTCCGTTGAGGTTGCTGGTCCCACGCGCGACGGGGGCGAGTTGGAGGCTGATGATGGGTTGGAATGGTGGCCCAGTGGTTGGGCTATGGTTGAGGATGGTTGATGACTTCTGATGGCTTAATGATGCTTAATGGTAGTTTATTTCTGGGCTAATTGAGAACTATATAATGACTTAATGGTAGTTTATCACTTAATGATGGTCAATCATGGTTCCTTAGTGAGCCTACTTTCTTGTCCACCTGTAAATGTCACCCTTGTGATGCTTTATTTCAGGGCTAAATTAGAACTAATGAAGGTTGATCACTGGCTGATGATGGCTAAATGAAAACTAAGGAGGGTTGATTTGCTGCTGTGGCTTCATGATGGTCAATGGTTGTTGACTATAGACATCGTGTTTGATACTGGTTGTAGTTATGATGATCCCAATAGTGTTATTAATTAACTTGCCATTGATTAACCATTAAGAAGTGCATACATAATGATCCATTCACTAACCATTAACTAATCATGATAACATATGATAACTAACAAAATCAACTTCTTCGTTAATGAATGGGATAATTACAAATACAACCCATTATTATCCCATTCATGGCCTATAATTGCAATGGGATATCAGTATGATCATAATCGCTATGGGAACCATGTGATAATTATTGCAATATGATGAGATGATTGTCATCATCGCTGCAATGATGATGAAACATGATAAAACCAATTCATAGGATTTACCATAGATTGCATGAGTCATTAATTTTATGATAAAACCCATTAAAAAGCTGACAGATTTATTACTGTACTGCTTCTATGATGGCGAAATCATGACTCCTGCTCGCTTTTTCACTTCGATGCCCGGCTTCGGGTATCAACCGTGGCGGCCACGGGTCGAGGCCGCTCGCTGTGCGTACCAAGACTTGGGCCTCGTTCCGGGCGAGCTCGTGCGGAGTAGGCGAGGAGGTGGTGGACCCGATCACCAGCTGTGGCGCCTGGTGCCCCCCAAAACTTGGATGACCATGTTTTGTAGAGAAAGCCTGGGAAACCGTTCATAATTGGCGGATTTTCCATTGCTATGTTAGATCACCAGAGGGTAAGCGGTTAGGAACTATGGTTAGTAGCCTGTTTATCAATAGTATAACCAAATTAGGGTAGTTACTAAGCATGCTTGCTAGCCAGTTACTACGTGGTATGATCATCCAGGGTATGGATGGTTGATTCATGTTGAATGATGGCTATGAGCTGGGGATAATAACCTTCAAAAGGAGGATATACCAACTATAATGGTTGGTTTATACGCCAAATGGTCAACAAAGTTGATGTGTTTTTTTTTCCGGTTGACTCAACTGCCAGTTGCCTATAGTTGACTCAAGATCTAGGAGTTGTTTGGTCGTGCTTTTCAATATCGTTTTAAAAGCTGATGAGCGGGCTATTTGTGCCTGTTTTTTTGTGGTTGGATGCCTCGGTTGATGGGCAAAGCATGTCTTTCATGATCAGAACGCGGCGTCGTATATACTGATTCAAGACTGATAGCAACCAATGGCTACTAGTAGTGGATAAAGGTGAATGATCGTTTGTGATGCTTGAGAAAGAGTAGGAATTAGTGACTTATACTCTTGGCCGGCGATCATGACCAAAAGAAGGCGTGTAATGGTACTTTGATGTACTATGATTCAGAATTGGGTATGTGGGGGTTTCTCGATCTGTAGGGAACCCCAAAGTTATGGATTTTGTTACATACTATAACTGCTCAATAACCTCGATGATGAATAGGGGTACCCCTATGACTTGAGAAACCATATAGTACCGGTCTGCAGGGGGTGATCATCAATCCTTGGTCACCTTCGCCATATGTCCCTTAAAGATTATGAATCTTAGTTTTCGGCAGACGCACACACACACACACTGTATACGATAGATATGTATCATGTATCGAAAACAACTGTTTATAGTTTTTTTTCTACATAGATTCTTCTTTGCATATAGATATGCATCATGTGCATCAAGTGCGTGTGATTTGATTTCTTACTCAGCCATGGAATCGGCAGATCTGTAGTTTCTTTTTTGCCCCAGTTTGTGAGCAGCTGAGGTTTGGCTTGACAGGTGGATCGACCTTAACGCGCCGGTGTTTTTCATCCTCATTAGCCATGATGACTCGGCAAGATTAGTATTGACTAGGGATTCTTGATCTCATCAAACCAACATTCACCAGACCTATTGGTTTGATGAGTTTGATGTTTTATTACAAACAACAATTTCATCGGCATCTGGTTACGTCAAAGGGTTAACCCATGATTTATCTATGGTTATCCACTGTGTTTGTAACTACAATCACCAAACATTACGCATAGATTTAGATACTTCCATTGTAGTATTACGCAAAGCATAGCGGTGATTGGTTCACCATACTTTCCAATAAACTCCATACTTCCAAATGGGTGTTTCTCAAAATGGGAAACTAAATCATCCAATATTGGTCATGTAGTCATGTATAGTAATAACCAACCATTCTTTGGATTCCCTATTTTGAGAAACCACCAAATGAAGGTATATAGTTGATTCACAGATGTACCCCCTGGCATTTCTTCCGACCCCTGGGTACAACAGCTGAATGAGCGCTGCGGCCAGGACTTCCCGCAATGGCGCTGTTGTGGTTGAACTGCCGCAAAAAGAGGAATTGCCGACTGCGTGGCCGTAGCCAGTTCATGGTGTTCATAGCTATCATTTTATAGAGAGACCCCAGGAAAGTATCCATTTATGGTGGATTTTCAGGGATTTATAAAGAGAAACAGGGAGTTCAGCTCACTTTTGTGAATTCACGTTTATCAGTTCATGGGGTGAATTTTGAATTGCTGATTGATCATAGTTCGAATTCAAGTTTACTTGCTGGCTACTGGTGGTCAATTGATTGGACGATGATGATGTCTTAGGATGCTGAAGCATGGGCTGATGATGCTGAATGCAATAATCATGGTTGCTGAACGGTTGAATGATTATTATAATTGTGGCTGTTGATTGTCAACCATGATGAAGAAATGCTGATCAATGGTTAATAGTGTGGGTGAATGGTGACACTGATTGTTAATGATTTATCGAGGTGGATCAGGGTTCATAACGGTAAGCTCATAGTTTTAGATGGTTTAGAAAGGTGCAGTGATTGCTGATAATGGTTTACCAACTGTTAATGATGCTTGAGAAGAGCTAGTAATGGCTAGTGTTGTCTTTGTCGAATGTTCATCATGCTAGATTTGGTGCATGACTATTGATATTAGCAAACTGAAAGTTATAGTCAGAAAGGTGACTTCAGCAGGTTCATTGATTATGGTAGATTATGATTTGGAATGGTTAAACAGTAGGCGGCCTTGTTAATGTATATAATAGTTATTTGACATGGCTTGGGAAGACTGGGGATAAAGAGCTGTTAAGCCACCATGAAAATCCATTTTAATTGCCCAAAAACAACCACGGTTGTCCAACCACGGCTGACGGGGGCAGCACAGGCGAGGTGATATGATCAGCCAAGTACGAATGTTCTTTGGACTTGTCATGGCTTTGTCCATAACGGGTGGTACCCCCCAAGTTATGATCCTTCATCATGGGGAACTCACCACTCACAGGGCTTGATGCGGTACAGCATTTGTGGACAAATCCCATGCAAAAACTGAGTAATACCTGCGATGTCCAACTGGAAGGAACCATAGCTTGGGATTGAGCGGTGGACCACGATTGACCATTGTTGCCAGTGACTTAGCCATTATTATTCACTAGTTCATCATGTTTGCTATTTTCTGGATAACCGTAATAAGGGAACGAACTGCTGGCTAAGCAGTCATAACAATTCTGGATAACACTAACAATTCTGACCATGACAATGATCACTATGATCATTAGATCACCATAGACAAAGTGGATGATAAGGGAACGAACTGCTGGCCATATCACCGTTCCTTTCACGGGATAATTCCGCGCCAGCGGTGTTGCTGTCATCCACCACAAAAGTATTACTGGGCATCACCAAACATGATACATATTAGTGACTACATCGTGGCAGCATTGGATGACCATATTAGCAATCGTTGGTTTTTTTACAAGTGTATATACATTGTATATCATTATCAGTGTTTAATCAAGACAGCATTGGTACAACATGTCTTTGTAACGATCGACCCATATCAAAACGCGGTGATGGTCAGGAGCTTCCAGGGTTTCCCAGAGGCTAGTCATTGCTTGCACCCACTTGACGCTGTGCCCGCTGGCCCATCTGCAGCAGCCAGAGATGTTCACTGGTGATTGCTTGCTGAGGGAATCTACGGCAACAGTCAAACGGGGAAACACTTTTGTAAAACATCGAATGAAAGTTCTGGAATCTTGTTCTGCCTTTGTGGCAAGACTATGTACATCATACCTGTATAGAAATCGTCAAACAAGCGTTTCAGAGAAGCTCAGACACTGAAACCGCGTCAGGATCACAGCACATCAGATAGGTCAACCCAGACAAAACCAGCAACGAACAGCGGCATGGATCAGCTTGAAACATATATCCATTTGCAGCTGAGGTACTGATCAGCAATCTGATGTGGGTGCTCGTAGGTTGCTTTTGCAGGTTCACACAATCTAGGTACGTGAATATGGATAGATGCTCATGGACTATTTCAAGAAGAATATGGGTCTTCTATTTTGTGCTCTAGGTCTTGCACACACACACACAAATCTTTTCCGAGATTTGTCCATGCTCATGGCTAGCAGATCTCATTCAATCAATCCCACAGCTGGTGTCGGACAAATTGGGTGTGTCGTCCTTGCTACCTTCGCTCTCGAAGATTGAGCGAGCAGGGTATGCACTTGGTGGTTAGGGGCCTCAGAGGCAGGTGGTGTAGCTGAGTTTTGGTATGAGTTGATTCTAGTACCAGAATCTTCACAGTTAGAGACTGTCCATCATCAACACCATCGACTGTCATTGATTTTTTTTAAAATAAGCATTGTATTGATGACAAACTGCATTCAGAATATTAAACCGTGTCAATCCTTAAGCCACCATTATTGACCCAACGCCTTCACACTTCTCCTGTCTTGTTGTGACCACCTTCCAAGGTATCCCACCATGGCTGATGAAGGTGCTGATGGGGCGAAAGGATTGGGAATTAGTTCATACGGGTGGTTAATAGCGGTCTGTTTGTTTCTTTGGACAGCATATCTATGGTCAAGTATGGTTATGATAGGAAAATTTTGTTTTTTTTAGATAGGGAAACTTCCGTTGCTTGTAGGTAGGGAAACGATGGGACCATGGGATTCTATGGTGAAAGCTTCGGATTTTCTATTGTTCACTACGGGTAATAGTGGTTAACTATGGGGGATAAGCAACCAACGGTGGTTCAGAAGCCACAGTTGACATGACAAAGCAATGATTGACATATCATTGGTTTTAAAGAAGTTTGACACATCACTGGCTCAACAAAAAGATATATAGATAGACAGATAGACAGGCAGACCGACAGATACACGGATAGATAGATATATAGATAGATAGATGGAAAGATGGATGCATAGATGGATAGATGGCTAGATGGATAGAAGGATGGGGACCTGGTATATAGTTGGATAGTCAACGCCCAGTTCAATATGCTTGCAGGGTGAACATCCTGTTGTTCCCCTATTTTCTTGACAACGGATACCTCCTGTTGGTTACCAGCTGCATTGCTGCAGCTGTTTTGATGAAAGTGTTGGCTCTGAAGAGCTACCACTGTGGGCGTATCTACTGTCATTATCATAGGGTATACAACAGGATCATGCTACCATGCTGGTGGTTTATTGTGCGTGTATTTGGTGAGTAGATACTGGGACCATTTGGTTTCCACCAGATATATCATATACTATGATCGTTTTGTTGGTGTATTGGTGGTTGACTGGCATATTTTCATCACTTTTAATAGTGGTTGACTTGTTCTGCATTTTTGGTGAGCTATATTTTCTATGTGCATGTGATCATATTTTGGAGAAGTTGCCCCCAATGTCGACAGCCAAGGTTGTCAAGACAACTTTCCCAATGGTGGGTTCCTCTATCCCGATTACCGGAGTTACTTGTTGAGTCCCAGCAGAATTGATCGTTGTATCCCATGATTGTAGGTTGTCATTGGTAAATTCCGAGAGTGTTGTCGATCATAGTATTTTTGTTCCAACCATTTCAGGGGTCCCTATTAAACACAAAACACCAAATGCCAGTACAAGGTGGGCCCCTGGCAGTTTTAAGTTGGGTTAGTTCACCCCTATAACTGGTAGTTTACCCCACTGAAGTTACTTATTATAAACCAGCAGCTCTAGGTGGTTGGGGACCCAAATGCCAGTAGTTTTGTTGATCATGTCGCCACCCTAGCCCACCACATCCTGTCGCAACTCACGCCAGTGCCAGGAACATCAGTAGAGGAGGTGCCAGAGTCCGTGCAGGGGTCCGGATTGTTAGTGGCTTGGTTTTGTCATGTTTGTTTATACGACCTACCGAAGCACCTGATAGGTGTGATTGGTGAAGAAGATAAATCCTGATAGGTGTGATAGGTGATAGGTGTAAAAGTCCATTTCGTGAAGAATTCAGAGAATCCTGCTAGGTGTGGATAGAAGGATCATGCCGTACCTCTGCTCACATTCAACCCGGACAAAAGGGTTTGCGAGGCAATCCAGGCGTTGGTCGTCCCCACATCATGAAGGTGTTTGAAAAGTTGGATCATTGCTTCGCCTAAATTTAATGGAGGAGGATACTAGCCATTCTCACCTATTGTACCTAGCCATGATTCACGTTTTTTATCAGCCACTATTGACTACTATTATCAGGTATCCTCAACCAGCATGAACTATCATTATCAATCATCCTCCCTAAAACCACCAATCAACATCCATCCATAGTCACCATCAACCACTACTCATGGTCAGCGTTTCGGGGGATGATCTCCCTCGTATTGTGATCCATCGGAAGATCATCCTGGTGGAACTTGGAGTCCGGCGTACGAACTGCTGGCGCCTATAGCTATTTCTAGAACTAAAAAATCCAACCTACGAATTGATGTAAAGGTTGCTGTAGTTGTGATTGTGGTTTCTGATTAAGCGTCTTTGCAGTTTTTCTCTGACGCAGGTTGGAATCCAAGCTTTTCAGGACATGAATTGAGCTCAGCATGCCTTGGCACCAGCAGCTGGCTGCTCTGCAAACAAAGCTGAGAGAGCCTCAAAGTTATCTGCTTGTAGTACCAGCTTCTGACGACTTGGCTGTGCACCCCCACTGCTCGTTACTGGTTCCATTCACCGTTCTGGGGGGTCAGTTCTACCCTATTACTGGCGGGTTGCCATAGTTTCATCCAAGTAAGCCCAACTGCAATTCCAAGTAAAATACAACCAGGGTCAATATATGTCAATATGGTAATTCACCGTATAAGGTAGTGTAGGTGAACCATTCCCCTGACCATGGCTTGATGTCATCAGCTTGCGCAACTGCACACCTCGTTGGGTTTTGCCTTGGCAGACCACCGCGGAAGTCGCCACCGCGACATCCTGGAATCCCAATCCTGATGCGAAAGAGCTCCTTGGCACGGGTGTCGTGGGTGGCGGGTGGGTCGTTGATGAAGTGGTTGGTAGATCCGCTATGGTGAACTATGGGTTTTTCTATGGCTAACTACGGTTGATAATGATTAATCATATGGAATAGTCACCAACTTGAATGGATATAATCAATCATACCGGAGAATACCAACAGTGAATCAACGACTATTAACGTTCATGAGTATGTTAATCATTAATTTTGGTTGATTGTTGGTTTTTATCCTACGACAATAATGACCAACAATCAGAGGAAATAATGACCAACAAAATGGTAGTAATCAACCAAAGATGGTGGTTTCTTAAGATGGGAGGTTTCTTAAACTGGCGGTTTAAAAGATGGGTATCCCGAAGTTATGGTTGGTTGATTGCTATGAATGGTTTATGTTGGATGATTTAGAGATACGCCTATTGAGAAATGCCCAACTGGTTGGTATATCCAGTAGTTGGTGTATCTCTCATGGGTCAATATTAATTAGTCAATCAACTTTCACAGGGGAGAATCACCAACAATTTCATAGGGAAAAGAATGGTTAGTGATGTGGAACCAGCGGCAGAGGGCTGTCACCCATCATAGCCATGTCCCCATGATTATTGGTTATTATTCCCTACGATCAACTTACATCAATGGTTATAAGCCCTATGTCACAATATCGAGTAAGAATGGATTTTGAGCTGATGGTGAATCAATGACCATTGTTTGCAACTGAGGGGGATGCTAAGTCAGCCCCGAAGGATGCTAAATGGTTGCTTTTTGCAATGTTTCATGTGCCATGTAGCACTGTCATATCTCAAAAAGCTTATCGTTAGGTTGCTGTCTTGTATGTACATCTATAGTGTGCATGTGACGAATATGTGAAAGTGAGCGTGCATCAAATCAATATGAAACTGTCGGGATCCACCTTGTACGTATTTCTGGTGAATATCGGCCGACCAACGGACGATAGCACGATTATCGGCCAGACGATAATCATCAACAGGCAGACCACTTGCAGTGTGCTTGGAAGTGCTAGCTTGGAGCAGCCGAAGACTCAGCGCTAGTTGATTGCTGTACACAGAGAAGTCATAAGTCATAGGAATCAAAACCAACAATTCTAGTGACAAAACAAATGGATAGTGGGAAGTGTTCTTTATTGCATTAACAACTCGCCAGCTGATTTGCAGGATTTGCAGGATTTGCGGCTAATCCTTTTCTGGGATGCTTCATCAGCTCGTGCAACCAATGCAGTATTTGAGGTCATGCAGAGATGATTTTCAACAGTGCCCCTATTTGGTCCATTTGACGTTGTTGATGATTGCAAGGTATTAATGACATTGATATCGATATTGTTTTTGATGTTGAGGGGAATTGGATTATGATGGTATGATGGTATGGTGGTGATGACTGTGATGACGATCATAACGATGACGATGACGAGGATGAGTGTTGGGCCCATCGTGGACTCGGTGTCGCACATTGGGAGCTTCGTTCACTGCAGAGAATTGTAGTTCAGGAGACCTTCCTGACCCTAAACTGTCCTAATGTGACGCTGCTGTTCCCAGCAAGGCCCCTTGGGAGTTCTGCATTTTTAGGAATGTTGATATGGCTGTGGGTCAAAACCCTGTACCCCTGGTTCCCAATATTAACCATTGTTTTCCCTATTATTGTTGGTTATTATCCCTCATGATTGGTTGGTTAATATTGACCCAGCTCGCCATATTTATTCGACAAGTACCAAGAATTAGAGACCAAGGTGAGAACAGACCTCGGAGATTTACTTGCCTTGGTAGACAGACATGAGCCCACTGATTCAGCCATTCGGTTTGGTAGCAAAGAGTTTGCAAAGAGCGACACAGCACATGTACGTGTCCATACATGTATCGGATGTGGTTGTTCATTGGTATATGATGGTTAATCAGTGGTGACTCATTGTTGGCTATCATCAAGCACTGTTAGCCACCGTTTAGCGGCCTTTGTATACACTATGAACAATTATTCAGGGCCAGCTTTTGTGGACAGGCCTTGATTTCAGCGGTCCTTCCACTTATAAATTGGTTGTAGCCATGGAGTGGGATAACCCGATTGGTAACCAAATTGCAGCTTAGTGGTACCCCAATCGAAAACGATACCCATGCAAAACAAGCTTGCTGAGTTGACGACTCATGCAGATAATGGCTCACTGCAGGCATCTGTTGGATTCTATTGGTGTTCCAACACCCACAAACCAATACATCCTTCTCCACCAGTGTCTCGCAAGATTTTGAATGAACTAGGCTCATCTAACAATGAAAACAACAAAATTGAATGAATGATGTTGCGCACGTGTTGTTCAATATCAATTGTTTCCAGAGATCAAGCAATGACCAGATCAACGTCAACCTGTCAGCTATCATTCCTTTGTCAATCTCAAGGGATTTAACAAGCTGTGATGTGAGCAGAGTTGATCATCATCTCGGGCCCAGGTTCCGTCCCGGCACACAGCAGCTTGGCGGTGGTTAAGTTCGGGGAACGACGGGGACGACATGTCGGTGGTGGGTCAGGTCAGGCTGCAACATGCGATCCGTTTTTGAGGTGTTTATTTCTTTCTTTATATATATATATAAGCATATATATATATATATACATCAACAGGAATAAAGTTCTTTCCTGTAAAGGCTCGCGGGCCCCAAGACATCATAATGCCGCGGATCAAACTTTAGGTTCGTTTCGTATGGCCTGCGTGGTGGATCGAATTATCACCCCGTTTTGAATTAATAGACTATTGAAGCTCACAGGAATGGCCCGTGGTCCGTGACAGCCAAGAAAAATCTGTTGCAGGAGTCTAGGGGGAAAAGGGTTATACACCACACAAGAGGAAAAACTTTTGTCCTGGTGGAGTATTTGTATAAATATTTATATATATATATATATATATTTGTTGGATTAGGTATGCTTTAGAAAGAATCCAGTGAGCCGGTTGATTCATGTTGATTCCATGGGCCACATTGTTGGTACGCCAATCGTATACCTTTCAGCTTCAACACCAGTGCAGCTTCAAGCGTCCCCAGTCCTGAACATCTCTAGCTGGTGTGCCCCTTGGTGAAATGGCCGAGCTCGGTTGACAGATTGAGCATCGAAGCGTTGGTGATGTCCATCGTGATACACACCAGCTCGCTGGTTGGTTACCCTAAGAACCAGCCTGGGATGGGTCTGGGGGTGCCGCCATCTATGGGCCCATGTATTTGAACATCAAATATCTGTGAAAATATGGCTATGGGTCAATAGTAACCCACCATCTAATGAATCTAATGTGGAAAATGAGCCACCAATAATAGGTAAAACAATGGTTAATGAAGGATTTTGACCCTAGCATTTGATAAACATATATATGAAGATAAGCAGAATACATGAACATCAATCTAGGCCCGTATATTCTTATTCACAGTTGAATGAAATGATGATAAAGATATATGTGAAGATATATGCACATTCATGATCATTTGTTTTTCTTAATGTGCACATGTGTGGTAGTGGGGAGGTAAATTACTGGAAATGAGTCCACCGGAATATGTGCAGTTTATGTATAAGAGTATATTCATGGAAAGACATCGAGAGTGACATCCCTTTACACACATGTATGTCGCATGTATTCAAATGCACTTGCTAGGCTAAGGCTGAATAGGACTGATAGCAACATATATAAGTATATATCTATACTTATTGATTTGTATGCAAAACAACATATTTATTTGCAGAAAAATGTGTGTTGTTCTGCGAATATGAGACTCATATTGTTTGGACTGTAGTACTGTCACGTGGTTTTTCCAGCCTCATCTCTTGGCACCGCGGAAGCAACAGAACCAACGAGGCCATCTCTGGTTTTCGGAGGTGGTGGTCATTTTCTTTCAAAGTGACTTGGCGCTCCAGAAACTTGACCCGAAATGAATTGGCAACAGGTGTTTAACTATTGTGATAGTTGATATTAGGGAGTATTGTTGATTAGTTATAGGTATAGTTGATTTGCTAACGTTATTGTGCATTAGTTGTAGTTGCACTTATTGTTGATTAGTTAAAGGTATAGATGATTAGTTTTAGTTGTGGTTGATAAGTGAATTGTCAACTTGAAGCAATACGAAACCTCCCAAAATGGCCGGTTTACTATCATAAATGGTTGATATTGGATCATTTGGGGGTACCCCCATAATAAAAAAACGTCATTTTTTAGAGAATTTGATTCGCACAGACAGCAGTTTCCTACCTGGGATTCGGACCCAGATCATGGCGGTCCCAGTTTTGCAGTGTGACCCCAAACTCGGCTGGAGGGGTAGCGAGTTCGGACGTGGCATGCGCAATTGGACGTGGGTAGGTGGGCCACTGGCAGTTGTAAGTTGGATTCTTACCCTCAGCTGCTAGGAATCACCCCACTTACGCAAGTAAACTAACAGCTCTAGTCGTGGTGACCTGGCCCCACCTGGTACGGAGAAACCATTACGCGGCAGTTGAAGGTCACAGGTAAAAAGTATCTAACAGCTGTTGCGAAAACATGGGATTTTAAAGGGAAACCATGGGGAGAATCAGATCTGTTTTTCAGGGCTTGGTATTGATGACCTTCATCTTAGTTGTGCTTGCAATTGGCAGTACTGGCGGGGTAGCTTACCATCTTTGGGACTGGCTGAAACGACTGTGGTTATTGCCTTTTTGGCCATGTGATTTTCTATTATGACCTTCTGGTTTTGATTGATCCAAATCAACGGGCATCATTTATGTTATTGATCAACCTACGGCTGATTTCAACCAGATGATCGTAACAAAATCAACCATCATCACCCATAATCTGCCAATATTCACAGTAATTACTTCCGACCATTGATTGTATTTTCCTGCTAACCATTTTCATGGATTGTCAACCATTATCAACCATTGGTAGCCAGTATCGACCATCATGAACCTTCAAATAGCCCATTGCAATGGGCGATAGCAGTTCAATATGCTGGTACCAAGAGCACTTGTTGAAGTATCAAGCTTTGTGAAAAAATGTCATAAGTTTTGTAACCATGACAAGTAGTCTATTTAAAAAACGGAATTTTCAAGTAGCTTAATCACTGCGGAGCATCGTTGACCATCATAGACTCTTGTCAACTATGTACCATACTACCTAACTCTATTCAAGGTAATCGTTGATAATAGTTGATACAGTGAACAGTTGAGCACTAGTTGAAGTGCTTGACTCTTATCAATCGCTCTTCTCAA
Organism: Symbiodinium kawagutii; assembly: GCA_009767595.1. Lineage (NCBI taxonomy): Eukaryota > Dinophyceae > Suessiales > Symbiodiniaceae > Symbiodinium > Symbiodinium kawagutii. The sequence continues at coordinate 174,943 of VSDK01017373.1, read as the reverse complement.
TTCCAATCAATGAATATCATCAGTAGATAGTTGACAAAAGCAATTGATAGTGACCTTTTTTACTTTCCCCGCACGAAACTCTGGTCAAACTTGTTCATGCAAACGCGCTTTTCTCAGACTCGACGGATTTATGTTAATTATGAGGACATTCAACAAGTTGATAAAAGTTGTTTCAAGTACAAAAACAGTTGGACTATCTTGCCGACTATGACTTAATCAGGATTCTCAAATATGTGCAATCAGTATGAGTCAACCAATATAATATGTTTATTCAACCATTGTTCAATGTTTATTACAAACCATTATCACTTTGCTTCATTCACCATAGTTGTTACCAAAGTTCTTCAATGAGCCATAGATTCCTGACCCTCATGAACAACCATCAACCATATAAAGTCCTATGGTTTCCCTCTAAATGTCCATGGTTCTTCCCATTAGTGCTAACCATCATGAACTATCATTGACAAAGAACCAGGACTGAGACACACTTCCACTCTTGGACCTGCCTTGGATCCCGACAACTTCGATGAATCATCATAATCCTACATTGTTAAGCCTATTAACAATTATGAACCAGCTCCTTTAGCATCAATGAAGCTTACCAATTCATTATTGTCCATCTGGTAATGACACCCCTATTATCCCTTATAAAGCTTCTTAACCCTTAGTAATACCCTATCCTTAGTATCCCTTATAAAGCCTAACCTTTATCAAGCCCTACCCTTAATTACCCTTGGTTACAGACAAGCTACACCCACTGGGTTTCATTCACCTCGCACCCAGGTATGCGGCTCCCGAAGAGCCCAACCCCGCGCCGGCCCGGTCCGGCTTGCGGGCCCGGCGGCCGGATGCAGGCGGCGATGTTGACCGGGCGGCTGGGTGAAGTGGTGGGCTTAGCAAGGGTGGTTATGATGGTGAAGTAGGGTTAATCATGGTTACTGGGTGGATGACTGCCATGAACTTAGCTCTTTAGCTTTTTTGGGATATGATTGATTTACCATATAGCAAGGGATCTAACAGCCACCAAGGTTAATGATTGTCAAGTATAGTTGATAAATGCTTCATAGATGTTTAACAGATGCTTGATAGATGGTTAATCATGGTGGTAGCGGTTAATATTGGTCAATGATGGTTATCGTCAATGATGATTAATCATGGTTGATGGTAGTGGTTGATATTTATCAGTTGATGAATGAAGGTTCAATGATGTTTGTTGTTTCATGTTAAATGATTGTCAATCACTTGGTTCACGGTTGGGTTCGCAACCATTGAAACGCGTCAACTATTTGCAGTGTTTAAAGCTCCAGACGATAAGACTATGGTGACAGGGCATTGGCTCAAGAACTTAGCAATTTGAATAGAGATTGTAGGCCGTGCGATTCAAAATGTTTCAAGTCACCGTTTCCCTTCCAAGTGGCGAGAGCAAAAGACTGTCAATTCCACGCCTTGACACAGTGAGGGACTTGAAAGTGATGGCCCAGACTTCTTTTGGAAAGGGATTTCTCAAGCTGGCCACCGAAAGCGGACATGTGCTGACTGACCTCACGGACTCTTTGGAAGCTTCAGGCGTTCAAGATGGGGATCATTTCACCGCGGTCTTGCAACGGCAGCCAAAAGTAGCGGCAACCGACGAGGCTTTTGCAGTGTGGTGCTGTGGAGGTGATAGGGTGGTTACCTGGGGCACCGCTGGTCATGGTGGTGACAGTTCTGCAGTTCAAGATCAGCTCAGGAACGTGCAGCAAGTTCAGGCCACACCTGGCGCCTTTGCTGCCATCTTGGGTGATGGGTCTGTGGTTACCTGGGGTGATCCAGAGTATGGTGGTGATAGCAGGGCAGTCCAAGATCAGCTGAGGAATGTGCAACAAGTTCAGGGCACAGACCGAGCCTTTGCTGCCATCTTGGGCGACGGGTCCGTCGTTACCTGGGGCCATCCAGATTTTGGTGGTGATAGCTCTGCCATTCAAGATCAGCTCAAGAATGTGCGACAAATTCAGGCCACATATAGTGCCTTCGCTGCCATCTTGGGCGACGGATCAGTGGTTACCTGGGGCAACCCAGTTGTTGGTGGTGACTGCTCCGCAGTTCAAGATCGGCTTAAGGCTGTGAAACACGTTCAAGGGGCACGTGGCGGCGCCTTTGCTGCCATCTTGGCCGACGGCTCAGTGGTTTCCTGGGGCCGTCCAAATTTTGGTCGTGACAGCAGTGCAGTCCAAGATCAGCTCATCAATGTGCAACAAGTTCAGGCCACATATGGTGCCTTCGCTGCCATCTTGGGCGACGGATCAGTGGTTACCTGGGGCAATCCAGGTTATGGTGGTCATAGCACTGCAGTTCAAGATCGGCTCAGGGACGTGCAACAAGTTCGGGGCACAGACCGAGCCTTTGCTGCCATCTTGGGTGACGGGTCATTAGTTACCTGGGGCTATCCAAGTTATGGAGGTAACAGCTCTAGAGTGCAAGATCAGCTCAGGAATGTGCAACAAGTTCAAGCCACAAATGCTGCCTTTGCTGCCATCTTGGCTGATGGATCAGTGGTTACCTGGGGCCTTCCAGATTTTGGTGGTTTCAGCAGTGCAGTCCAAGATCAGCTCATCGATGTGCAACAAGTTCAGGGCGCAGACAAAGCCTTTGCTGCCATCTTGGGCGATGGGTCTGTGGTTACCTGGGGCCATCCAGATTTTGGTGGTGACAGCTCTGCGGTTCAAGGTCAATTCCCGTTCTTGTAGCCATTTATGTCCATTTGCGATGGTAGGAGGTGTTCCGCCGGACTTTGCTTGCAATCTACTTGTGATTTCGCAGTCAATCAGTGTGAAGTTGTGAGAACAGTTGTCTTATTGGAGCGTTCTTTGGTCACCAAGACCATGAAAAAGTGAGTGAAGAGTGACCCTTCCGATGAGTCACCCTAATCTCAGAGAAGATACCAAACAATTGCCCTGTCGCAGTGGCTCGCTTCACGAGTCAAAGCTTCGCTGCCTCGCGCAGGGAGCGGCAGGTCCACCACTCACCTGGGATACTTCGCATAAGCAACCATCATCAGCCACTATTCTTTGTGGAATATGGCGACTACCTCAGCCATATAGCCACTCAAAGCTAGACTTTTAGCAAGGGATCTAAAAGCCACCAAGTATTAGACTATCCCAGAACTTCCCACTATTGACTATTGATGACAACTATTCACTGGATTTGTGGCCGTTATCAGTCATTGCAAACGACCATGAGCCGTCATGAACTCGTAAATGATTCAATAATTCATTTTGGCCATTAACAAATGTCACACTACAGTATATTGGCAATCATGATTAACCACCATCACCCATCATCGTCAACCATGATGACCCATCAACATTCACCACCAGTGATAATGTTATCATTCAAATCTGCAGTTGTCAAGAATAGTTCTTTACCATGGTTGCCGACCATCAACCATTGTCATGCCTATCCAATGCCAACCACCATTTCCACTATCAACACTTATGAAACCACCATGAGCCAATATTAGCCAATATTAGCCAATATTACCCATGGTAAACCATGGGCACTAGCCATTATGAAGCATGGTTATTGCTATGACTACTACTATAGCCACTGAAACCATTAACTAATCATTACATCCATTGATTAACCAGTCTTTACAATTGTCAATGTGATTAAACTACCTTGTAATATCAATTATGTTAGGTATCATTAACCATCATTCAACATGAACTGTTGTAATTGAAAACTAATTTATCACCTATAGATCATTCTTAACCAACAGGAATTGACCCAGATTTAGCCATTGCATAGATATTTTACAAGAATGCACGCATGCGTACAGCCATGCAGTAAATTGCCCTCTATTATATTGTCGGATTTACTTTGTTTTCTTAAGTCAGTTGTGTTGCTCAATACATGTCGTAAGTATTGGGTGCCATGTTACTCTACGTGTTGCATGAGACTACAATATTGTACGTAGTGTCTTATCATGCAGCAACATGTGAATCGGAAATTAGGTGTGATGTCCTTTCCTATTTATAATGCATAGCTGGAACTGGTAAAGACGTTTATTATCAGCATCATTATCATTGTCGTTGAGGGATCACGGCCCTTTTATCATGGTATCTTTTTTTAGACTATTGCTATATCCATGTTTCTTCAGCAACCACTGTTTTATATCCACAAACCCACCCCACATGGAAGATTCCCAAAACTCCTTCCAGGCCAAATGACCGTGAAAAAGGGGCACAACCACCATCACAGTCATGATTCTGGAAACCATCAGTTTCGATTATAAAGCACATATATACCTATATATCCACTAATCACCATCATTCACTATCATTAATCATCATAATCAGCATCATTGTCCCGAATTTCACCAGCAACAATTCTTGACTGTCATTAATCATTAACCGTCATATGAGTCAGATGGGTGTACCTCAAAATAGCGGACCCGCCAAGTCATCCTTTATTAGCCATCTATAGAAATAAACCACCCAGAACTTTGGGGGGTCCCATATTTTCAGAAACCATCATATTGGTCTTATTGTTGCTTATTATCTTCTATTATTGCTCATTATTAACCACAGTTCTTAACGTCACAACCATTGACAACTGTCGTTCACCATCATTGTTAGTTATTATCCTCTCTTATTAACCATTATCATCACCTATAAAACCACATCATCCCCCCACAAAAAAAAAAAAACATATAATCCCTCATTCACCACCATATTAGTGACCATCATTAGTCATATAGCAGTTGTTTAGCCATTACTGTTGGTTAGTATCCCCTATGATCAACCATGATTAAGAGCGGTAACCCCCTATAAAACCATTCCATGTCAACAAACCCATGGTCTTGTTGGAGACTATCCCCTATTATTAACCATAATTAACCATAGAAAAACCCATGGTTTCACCATCTTCTTGACCCTGGAAACCCATCGATGACCCAGCCCCAGGTGCCACCGCTGGTGCTCCGGATCGGGTCTGCGGCTGAGGGGCCACGGCAACTGGAACTGGAGCCGTTGATCAATCACTGGGAGCGTTCAACCCAGGGTGCTGATGAGCGACTGGGATCAGTGGGTGGATGAAATCGCTACTGCTTTTCCGAAACCACTCCACCAGCGAATGGGTTGATATCTCCGTCGTGAACACATCTGTTTCACAGTGTCTCACAGAAGGCTGAAGGCTTGAATTCTCATGCTCCCTGGTATAGTGACCGCAAACCATGGATAGTAATGGTTAGCCTTTGGGCCTTTGGTGGAAACGTGTCAGCCATCCCCTCAAACATGCAAGATTCGTTGGGCTTGCTGCTGCCGAGGATCTATTCTGTAGCGATTATTCCAAAATGGCTACGGGTCATTTCTGGCAATAATCACTTGAAACAGCTTCTGATTAACCACCATTGCCTGCTTGGTGGTTTTAAACATTGTTTATTTTCCCTAGTAATGATTAGCAAATGGTTGGTTGACAAGCGTATTTTTCACAGGGGTGGGTCAGTGATAAACCAACCATTTTGGGGTTCCCTATTTTGAGAAACCACCGGATGAACCTATTTAGTTATCTATAGGCGCAATGCTTGATAGAAAGCATGCAAAAGTGTTCACCCATTCTCACCATGTGTTCAACAATAGATTGACAAATTGTTTCAAAGAATCTACAGTAATCCTTTAGATTTATTACAGTATACTATCCAAGATCATTTGTATGTCACTCATGTTTATGAAATCATTGAATGACTGCGCTTCATGAAATCGAAGTGTTTTTTCTTTTTTGAGCCACGGCCAGCATTTTTCTCTAGACCTACTACAAAGGTATGTGCGGACTCATGACCAACAGCCTGAGCGGCAACAGGACAACACACAAATCAATGGTAGATCCTCATGGTCAGTGGTAGTTAATTGTGGTCAAAATTCGGGGATTATAAGCAATAAGAGTGGTTGATCATGGCTATAATCCCCGAATTTTGACCAAAAAACCATTATAACCACTTTTATTGGGGACTACAACCAATAAAAGTGGTTGATCATGTTTCTTTCATGGTAGACATTTGGACGTCCATGGCTCTGGGGTACCAACTCTCCAAGGCTAGGTTAACATCCCACCACATCAGGCTATGAACACAGGATGTTCACCAGGGGTACAGAACATGAACCCACAGACATATGGATATGGCTGACTTAAGACTTGTGTATACTATCAAAATTGTTTTGTGCTATACAGCTGCAACATCATAGAGTGCAGTAATTCATGACATCACATAATCTACCATAGAAATTGTTGATTTCCCTCAAACAATGACTACTAATGATGCACTCTAAAACCTTTTTTGTTTGTTTCAGTATATAAGGGATCAGCATGGATCAACTCTAAACAATCTCATAAAATGATCACCTCCAAACCATTGATTGATCATCATGTGATTTCCAGATTTTAAGTTTCTCCAACGAAAATGTTGGGGTACCCCCAAATCATCCTTGTTGAACAAGTTCTACCAATGAACCAAGCATTATAGTTAGTATATCCCTTATCATTGTTTATTATCCCCTTGTCAATGACTAATTATTGTTAACCATAGCAGTAATAAACCAAGCATAGCTTCGGGGGTTCCCCATGGGAGTAACAAAACTAAATGTTGGTATATCCATTGTTATTGCTCATAATATTCCTATTAACCATGGCTTGTGGATCCCGAGTTGATTCATAAGATTGGGCCGGTGGAAGCGCCACTGTTGCAGCAGTGGTCTTGGTTCTACCATACCATACCATACCATGGTTAACCAACCACTAATAAACCTATTTTCAGGTTAGTTAACTAACCTATTTTAAACCTATCAATAGTTTAACCAACCATTAATAAACCTATTAATAGAACCTATTTTCCGAACCTCCGGAAATTGCTGTGACACGTGCGGCCGTGCCGCCTTCGCCTCGCTACGATTAGGTGCACGTGCAGCTGAACCAACTCATCGTCCACGCAGGCCGCGCTGCCCCAGCCGCGGTGAACCCCGGCGCGGTGGTGAACGGAGCAGTGAACCGAGGGTTTTCAAGGTTGAGAAGGGTGATGAACCATGGGTTTTCTATGGGATTTTCTAGGGTTAGTGATGCATTAATAGGTTTTAAATCAACATTTCTTAGGGTTAGTGGTGGTTAAACCGTTGATTTACAATGGTTTATGATGTTAGATGTAGTTAAATCATTTTGAAATGGTTTCATCATTTACCATTTTCAATGAAACCATTGGTTACACTGTATGTTCATTTCAATATAAGGTTAGTGATGATGGTTAATGATTAAATGAGAATTCATGATGGATTAATGATGGTCCAATGAATTGCTTGGATCATGTGTATCTCACTTGGCTGATTGCCTGGTTGGTTCATGGTCGTCAACAAGCAGCAATAGTGATAGTTTTCAGTAATGGTAGGATACAACAAATCAGAACAGAAACATAGCAGCAATGCTGGTTGATTCATGCTGGATCATGCTGGCTCGTTTCCCTGGTTGATGGCCAATCACCATTTTGAACAAGCAGCAACTTCGTTGCACACATGCGTCTTTCTCAATAGCCGGGGGGGGGTACCCGCAGTAATCATCCAGTTTACCATTTATAGTCATAAGCCAAGCATTCTTGGAGGCTTCCTATTGTACGAAACCACCATCTAGCAGTTGTCCAACCACTGTTGTTGGTGATTTTCCTGGATTATTGATAGCCATTAATCATAGAAAATCCCATAGAACCCCACCGCTGTTGGTGATTTTCCCCTATTACTAGAGAGAATTAACCATATTGGTAACCACACTTAACCATCGAAATTCCTATATCCCCCCTGTTATTAATCATTATGAACCATAGTTAACCACACTTAACTATACAATATCCCATAGAAAATCCTAGAGAAAATCCATCAAAATCCCATAGACAATCCCATAGACAATCCCATAGACAATCCCGTAGAAAATCCATGAAAACCTATGAAAAGCCATGGAATTTCCATGGAAAATCAATGGGATTCCCATAAGAAAAATTGAGAACCCCATAGAACCCGTTGAACCACAGGTAACCATAGAAAATCCCGGAGAAAATCAATGGAATTCCCATAGAACCCCCTAGAAATCCCCTGTAAACTGACTATTTGGCACAGCAGCCCGGCCATCTGCTCGGGGCGCATCCTCTAGGCATGCCGGAGCGCATCCTTCAGGCACCCTTTTTTTGGGGCGGGGATGGTGGCAGGGAGATCGCCAGCAACAGATAGGGATTTAATCTGCTAGGATGGGGCTATCTCTGTATCTATATCTTTTTATACATACTGTATATGTATATATATATATATCTGTGTGTGTGTTTTGTATTTTGTTGTTTTTGAATATGTTGTATGGTTTGTGTTTATGTTTGTGTATGGGTTTATATGTTTCATACTGTTTTTGTTGATATGTTTTAAAGGTTTATTTATATGTTTTGTATGGGTTTTAAAGGGGATTATTGATGGCTCATGGTGCTTCATGATGGGCCAAAGCACTGCTTAATGATATTGATGAGCAGCAAAAAGAAGCTGATTTAAAAACATGTATAAGCTGATGAAGTTGGACCAGCTTGAAGATGCATGGCAGATGATGATTAGGTAGTAGTTATAAAAGATATATGGCTTGATAGATAAGCTTGTTGGTGATGGTGGCCGATCAAGGTTGTTAACCATGAGAGCTGAAGGCCGTGGACAGAACAATGACAGATGATTAGCAACCCCATAATTATGAGGAAAAGCTGGCAACAAGTGGGAACTTGTGGGGAATGCCAAACACGAGGAACTAGTTTGTCAATGATCATCGGTATACTGAGCCAACCAAGCATATGCATGTACAGCCAGAGATGCAGGGACACAGCTTGATTGGGAACATCAGAGACCTTGGGTGCTCTTTCAGTTTGGTGTTTGGTTGGTTCCTTGGTCATTTGCTGAGTGGCTGAAAACATCCTTTCTGCTCCAGCCTATGCACCAAGGATTTTTTCGGTGTTTTGCGATTCAATTTGACATGGGAGGACATCTTGGAAACCATAGCAATGGTTGTTCACTGGTGGTTACAACTCAAGAAATGTTGGTTGCCTAGTGGTCTTGATGGTTTAGTGGTTTGCTGATAGCTCGGTTTACAACCACCAGCCAGAAATAAGTTCAGATTCTCAGGATAATCTTGTTTTGAAGCACCAGTGAACCCAGTCAACCAGGCCTTACATTTTGATCACATCCTGGTGATCACAAAGGGTGGAATCCCCACAGCATCTCTTAAAATGGGATTGTTGCTAGAAAATGAAATAGTTTATTGGAGGAGGGGGTTAAACCCACGACTAAAATTTCGTTCCTACGACTAAAGCAGAAAATACATGCGACTATTTTTGAATTCTTACATGCGACTAGTATGTGATTTGTATTTGCATTGACTGTAGCCTCTGTACATACAATGCCCAGGAGGTTCCCGTAGCCCCTGTATATACAATGCCCAGGAGGTTCCCTTAGCCGCTGTATATACAATGCCCACAAGGTTCCCGTAGCCCCTGTATATACAATGCCCAGGAGGTTCCCGTAGCCTCTGTATATACAATGCCCAGGAGGTTCCCGTAGCCCCTGTATATACAATGCCCA
>VSDK01017373.1:138714-163173 GCA_009767595.1 Symbiodinium kawagutii | reverse complement strand
AGGAGGTTCCCGTAGCCCCTGTATATACAATGCCCAGGAGGTTCCCGTAGCCCTTGTATATACAATGCCCAGCAGGTTCCCGTAGCTCTGTATATACAATGCCCAGGAGGTTCCCGTAGCCCTTATATATACAATGCCCAGGAGGTTCCCGTAGCCCCTGTATATACAATGCCCAGGAGGTTCCCGTAGCCCCTGTATATACAATGCCCAGGAGGTTCCCGGAGCCCCTGTATATACAATGTTCCCCGTTGCCGCTGTATATACACTGCCCACAAGGTTCCCGTAGCCCCTGTGTATACAGTGCCTAAGAGGTTCCCGTAGCCCCTGTATATACAATGCCCAGGAGGTTCCCGTAGCCCTTGTATATGCAATTCCCAGGAGGTGTTCCCGTTGACCTTGTATAGACAGTGCCCAGGAGGTTCCCGTAGCCCTTGGGTTTTTTTGCTCAGTGGTTAGAGCGATGGTCCTATGAGCCGCGGGGCCTGGGATCAACCCCCGCAGGGTACTTTTCATTTTCGCAGCGCAAGAGGATTCAGATTCACCGTCAGTGGAAATACATTTTAAGTATATACAGGGGCAGCGGGAACCTCCTGGGCACTGCATATGCAAGGGCTACGGGTACCTCCTGGGCACTGTATAAACAAGAGCTATGGGAACCTCTCAGGCGCTATATATATAGGAGCTCCGGGAAGTTTTTAAGCATTGTATATACAGAGGCGCTGTATATACAGGCGCTACGGGAACCTCGTGGGCAACTCACTGTATATACAGGGGCAATGGGAGCCTCCTGGGCCCTGTATCTACAGCGGCAGCGGGAAGCTCGTGGGCATTGTATTTTCAAGGGCTACGGGAACGTCCTCGGCACTGTATATACAGGGGCTAGACGAACCTCTTAGGCGCCATAAATACGGGAATATCTCAGACACTGTTTTTGACAGGGGCTACGGGAACCTCGTGGGCACTGGATATACAGCGGGAACGGGAACCTTCTGCGCATTGTATATACAGTGGCAGCGGGAACCTCCTGGGCACTGTCTATACAAGGACTACGGGAACCTCCTGGGCATTGTGTATACAGGGGCAGCGGGAACCTCCTGGGCATTGTATATACAGGGGCTACGGGAACCTCTTAGGCACTGTATACACAGGGGCTACGGGAACCTTGTGGGCAGTGTATATACAGCGGCAACGGGAACCTCCAGGGCATTGTATATACAGGGGCAGCGGGAACCTCGTGGGCATTGTATATACAGGGGCTACCGGAAGCTCCTGGGCACTGTGTATAGGCATTGTATATACAGGGGCAGCGGGAACCTCGTGGGCATTGTATATACAGGGGCTACCGGAACCTCCTGGGCACTGTATATACAAGGGCTACGGGGACCTCCTGCGCATAAGAAAAGACAACGGGGACTTCCTGGGCATTGTAAATATTGAGGACTACGGGAACCTTCGGCGATGTGTACGCGCGATGCGCGCAAGTTCCTGTATATTTGTGATAATTCTTCTGGATGTCTTGTATGCAGGCAGGCATGCAGAAATGGCTCTGGGTCTTTTAGCTCAGTGGTTAGAGCGATGGTCTTACCAACCCCCGCAGGGTGCTTTTCATTTTCGCGGCGCAAAAGGATTCAGCGTTAGAGAAAATACATTTTAAGCCATTGTTTTTTACAGGGGCAGCGGGAACCTCCTGGGCATTGTATATACAAGGGCTACGGGTACCTCCTGGGCACTGTCTATACAAGAGCTATGGGAACTTAGGCATTGTATATACAGGGGCTACGGGAACCTCGTGGGCACTGTATATACAGCGGCAACGGGAACCTCCTGGGCACTCTGTATATTGTAGATACGGGATCCTCCCGGGCACTCTATATACAGGGGCAGCGGACACCTCCTGGGCATTGTATATGCAGGGGCTACGAGAACCTCCCGGGCACTGTATATACAAGGGCAGCGGGAACCCCCCGGGCACTGTATTTACAGGGGCAGCGAAAATGTGCTGGGCACTATAATTACATTGGCAACGGGAATATCCCGGGCATTGTATACAGGATTGCTTTGCCAAATAGTTGTTGACATTCGCGCAAAAAATAGTCGTGCGTACGGGCGTGCAAAATAGTCGTGCGTACGGGCGTGCAAAATAGTCGTGCGTACGGGGGCGCAAAAAAGTCGTGGGCACAGACGGGAAATAGGCGAGGGTACGGCCAAACCCGGTCGTGGGATACAATCTGGCCAAAAAGTCGTGGATACAGCGCCGTCTCGTTTATTGGATACTCACACCATCAAATATTGGTATTTCAGCCAGCTATTATTACAATATGCTGCATGAGGAAGTCGTTTGTCGGCCAGATCTCTGCGCAGCTACTCGCACCACAAGCCGTGCATCACTGCCTTTGCGACCCTTGCGAGTGCTCTTGAAGAGCAGCGAGACCGCGACAGGTCATCTCCCAAGTCAGGACCGCCCGGTGACGATTCGCCGTGGCGAAGGCAAGAACTGCTTGAGCCAATGGACTACTCTAAGCTGCTCCAGCAGCGGTCATCCTTGGTGATCAATGCCTGCAGGGCAGCCCTCCAGTCACCAGCTGGTACACCCACACACGTCGTGCAGGTCTTGTTGTCATATGGGTGGAAAAAAACAGCAATAGCATGCAAAAGCCATATCATTAACCCATACAACCCATAAATTACGTTGGAGATAGCACGGACTTGTGAGTGGTAGCATATTATGTTGGAAAAGCCGTATAATTCACCCAGATAAGCATATAACAAGCCATAAAACTCATAAAACCCATCTCTTGTGAACCTTTTTGTAACCCATTTTCCTAACAATCTGAGCCGTGACATCTGCACAGATCGTGGATGAGAACTTCGACCAGCTGAATGCCGAGGGAACCCAGCGGGGCAGTTCTACTGGGATGGTCCTTGTGAATGGTAGATCCAGCTGAACTACCAGGTGGTCCCCACTAGGTACGACATGGTTTACAGGACACTTTCAATACAGTTCCATCTACCATACCAGTAACTTATAGCTCGAAATAGCTAGATATAAGCCTTACTGGGGTAACCACCAGTATGAAATATCCCAGTAATTGGTAACTATACCAACAACCCCTACAATAACCATAATCATGTGGGTTATGATAACATTAGTTATCCCCTATTAGGGTAACTACCAGTCATAATAGACTACCCAGTAACCAGCTGTAGCCCTACCAATGACTAGTAACTGGTAGTTACCCAAATCATAACCCAACGGCAGCTGGTTGTTGGTCCACCTCAGGGCGCACATTCCGCCACTGAGTTTTTGGAGCGCAAGCTCCGAAGTTTGATTTGCTGGGTGGATTATAGCTGCTACCTTACCTTTTTAGGTTTTTTGGGATATGGCTATGGGTCAATATTAATCAACCAACTAATGGTAGATTTCCACCAACAATAATAGGGAAAACAACAGTTAATGATAGGGGAACCAGGGGTACAGGGTTTTGACCCACTGCCATATAGCCACTCAAAGTTAGACTTATAGCAAGGGATCCAACAGCCACCAAGTTTGCTTGGTGGTTTCAAAGATTTGTTTATTTGCATTAACCATACTTCATTGGGGTGGGAACTAGTTGGAAAGGGGTTGAAACCACCCAAAAAAAAAGGTTTTCCCTAGTAAATATTTAGCAAGTGGTTGGTTGACTAATATTTTTCGTAGGGGTGGTTCAACCACCAACCAGTTTTGTTGATGGAGACTTTGACCAATGAGACGATTGATGGATAGGACCTACCTGTAACATTCAGTTGCTGTTGCGATCAACCAGCGGAACGGTGGGTTAAACAATGTTAAGCCTCAGTGACATATCAGTTGCAATCAGTTATATCTACACATAGCCATAGTATCATGACTGCCAACACAATTGTGGTAATGGAAGATCCATATTGATATCCCGTAAGTTTGATGGTAGAACACCAACTGTTTATGGCTAGACTGATGGTAGTTTATCAATGTGGATGCTGCACTATTGCTGATCGTCACCTATTAATGTGTTAGATCACCACCCATATCAGCCAAAGTGTTGTTTGTCATGAGATAGGAATATTCGTCATGACTCACCCATGCAAGCTGGGAAGCCATGATATTGAACAACCCGCATCAGACGATTAATAGCTGAAGAAATGATTGGGGTTAACAACCACCATGAATGATATATTCATTTTTGATCTCTAACAGCGGTTTCCTTCTGAAGTCAATCATGAAGTATGGAGCGAAGCTAGATATAAAAAGTGTGGGATTCAATTTGTTAGCCAACCATGTTCGACACAATAGTGGAGTTGTTCAGCGCTTAGTGATCACCACGAACATCGATAAACACTATAGTTGGGTTCAAGCATCTACTTATTTGGCTATGGGCTATGGGTCAGTTCACCCTGTACCGGTCTAGCATCACCAACCATTGTTTTCCAACTTGTTCGTTCTTTTCCCCCATAGAACTTTTGCTAATATTGGCTCATGGTCATTTGTGAAGGGTACAAGGTGGGCCTCCAACCAGCTATAAGTTGGGTTATAACATGTTATAACTATAGGGTAACTACCAATTATGATAGATGTAATTATAGTTAAATGGCCTCTTAACCAGGGTATAACTGGGGGGCCCACTTTGTAAGTAAACTCAGGGTGGTTCAGCTCATGGTACCCAGCTGCTCGTTGAAGAATGGGTTCACCGGTACCGTCCACTCCCTAGGCATCAAGCAAATCATTTCTACAGCACCAATAACCAGCTATTTACCCAGTGGTTGGTTGTAACCATTAGTTATCAGCTATGGTTGTTAATCCCCTATTAATTAATTAACCATAGTAATACCTGCAAATAATTGACTAGCATTGACAACTGCAGTTGTTAACCAACTATAGATGTTAACCCCCTATTATTGTTGGTTACCTTCTATTATCAACTACAGTTTGAGGTCGTGAACCTCACAACCGCCCTGCACCGTTTGGCCACTGTCTCGTTGGCTTCGAAAAAGGCGTGGTTTGGGATCAGGGGAGATATGTCATGCGTGCTTGGGGATGGTTGGATGCTCGGGAGGTTGGTTGGTAGGGTTGGTTGGTAGTGTGGTTGGTTTGTTCGTTGGTTGGCCAGTGACAAGATGGAAAGTAGACTATGAAGAGCAAGAGCTCGAATATAAGAACAATGTTGTAGCTCGATGATGGGGGAGTAGCAGCAAAGGCATATTGAACCACGGAGTGTAAAACTGCAACAGCAAGTCTTTCCTTACATGAATAGGCATGTATGTGCATGCATAAGTACACATTTTGATTGTACACAGCTTTATGTGCAAATACTTCAAATGTATATATGCATATGCAGGTACAGATGGACACTACCACACTGATGAACTGGTGGTAGATCCAAGCCGTTGGTCTTGCTGCTATCATTGGCGGAATCTGACGCTGTATTGTCAGCCAGCTTGTCAGCACCAGGTGACGACTCAGCTTATGAATCATATTCAGGTCATTTACTACCGGTGGATCATTTACCCACCGGTTGGTTCAGAACAACCATCCAGCAGATTAGCCACCAATGGTGGCTTGAGTCAGTTGATAGGCATCCCTCCGCCGTGAACAACGGTTTCGACGTTTGGTGAACAGGCAGCTGGCCATGGGTGGCCTGCCGGTGGCGGGATGTGTTGGGGGGGCTCTCAATGGTTTGTAGCAATGGCTAGTGGAAATGATGGGAATACAATTGGCTATGGGTCAAAATTAATTAACCAAAGAATGGTTAATGATAGGGGAACCAGGGGTACACGGGGTACAGGGTTTTGACCCACTGCCAACTGATCATGCTTTAATGATTGAATCAAATGTCCAAATGATTGGATTTAATATTGGTTGATGATGAATGGTTGGTCATTGGTGAATGAAAACTGTTCACTGATCATCATTACCCAACCATCACCATCATGGTCTAAATCCTGGGGCTGCCCTCTGGTGCCAGACAGTCAGCAAGGATCACTGGCACCGAGACTAGTGGTCTCACAGTGCTTGTAGATCTAGGTCCTAATTGACTCCTAGGGATGGAAATTGCGGTTCCTGTCAGAGTCAGGTTTGTTGAATTATCATGCGCTTTTAGGATGGAAGTGAGGGACATTTTTCGCTGAAAAGAAACATGTAGAATGTTGCATTGGTTTTGCCATTTGTTGTTTTTGCCCGCTCTTATATCCCACTCATCTTTGCTGTGCTGGCATTTCATTGTCACCATTGTTATCATCGTTGTCCGGACGTGATGGTACGGGATGCAAATCATTGATGATGGTGATTTTGTGGCAGACCAACCGCCACCATCACAACCACAACATCATCATCATCATCATCATCATCATCACCACCATCATCACCATCATCACCATCATCACCATCATCATCATCATCATCATCACCAGCACCATCATCATCACATCCCCCCCCTCATCGAAACCGCGGACCATCCGTCGTAACGCCCCAGGTTGTCTGATATGGTGCGCAGGGCTGATCCTGCGACTTTGAAACCGCAGGAGATTCGTTCACTCCGAAGCAGTGGAGGAATTGACATGTGCTGTTCATGATGGTAGATCCAGCGATTAATTACCCGACAATGATAGTGAATACTAATAGGGGATGACACTAGTAGGGGATTGATGATAGCGCTTAGCTCTACGGTTAATGCTGGATCGGTGGATACAAATAGGGGATGATAACTAACAACAATGGGAACCATGTGGGTTTGGGGTCCGTCCAGTTCGATGGTGGCACCTAGCCATTGTTAAGAGGGAAAGCCACCTGTTTCCAGGGGTGTTGGGGTAAAACCCTGTGTGGTCATTATGGTGGACAAGTATTACAACGTAATTATGCTGTATTATAGTACCTGCAGATGACCTGGGTATCCTGAGAACTACCCCTGGGTCTGTAGATTTTCCTATGTCAAAATACCCATGTCATCTGACCATACTATACCCTCTGGTAGATGCTAACCTGGCAATTGATCAAATTACCACAATCCGGAAGGGTTCGTCATAGCTTGAGCCGGGGATTTTGCATGGCTAATTGTGAGAGTTTCCAACAGAGGTAGATGGTGATGATTGGTCAATGATGGTGATGAAAACATGTCAAGTGGCAGTTTCAAAGGACTGCTGCTGGTCAAGTCTTTACTGTATGGTAGAATGGCCAGGCTCCAGTGTTGGATAGCACATGGTCCGTTCGCGGGGGCAGGGATTGCTCCATTGTGAATCTGCCGCGATTGGTCGGCAGGTTCATTAGCTGCACCAAGCCGGTAATACCAAGCCTGCATGAAAAGCATAAAAGCCACCCTTCCTGGTTGATGAATAGCAGGGATCCTTAGTTCAGCCATCGGGTTTCCCATTAGTACCACCCCAATGAAGAAATGTCCAAGAAATGAGTGTTTCTGCCCCTAAATCATCCTTCATATCGATCATCTATATCATTTATAGTGATAAATCCCACATTTTTGGGGTTCCCTATCTAAGACACCACGTTTCCATTTGGTTGGTACCACCTTATATCTAACTTCATCCAACCTGCTGCTACCACCAGCTACATAGCACACCTCTGAACGGCCTCGCCCCGAAACTTCCCAGGACTTGTCCAACGTGGCTTGGGGATTGACGAAGCTGGGCATCCAGAACACCATTCTCTTCAACCTCTTGGCGGATCGCATCGTGTTTGGCAGCCCGGGGGCAAGGCCTTGGACCAAGATGGGCCCAGTTTCACCACTTGGCTTAGGTGGTTTATAAGTAACTGGGGTGATTTCTGCAGTTATAGGGGTGAACTAACCCAACGACTATAACTGCCAGGGGCCCACCTTGTTTTTGGATCGGTCCGATCGCTTGTCGCAGCATCAACCACTCTGAAAGACTAACCAACGCTGAACCAGGATTCACAACCACTTTAACCACTGCACCAATCATGAACCATGTGCAAAGCCTCAAACCAGTTGCTTGCCATTGAGGGGAGTGATGTGCCACTCAGGCTCCGTTTGGAGTCCTTCAAACCAGTGAACCTCTCCATGACGTTGTGGGCCTTTGCTCGGTTGGTTGCCTCAGATTGTAGGGGTGGCCTCCGGTGAGAACCGACAGCTGAGTTCAGCTGGACTCATGGGAGTTCCATATCGATGGATCAGGGTAGAACCATTTAATGTTGGATCCATGTTAACAACTAGCTGGTGGTTGGGAGGGAGCTAAGGAGCCAGAGAATGTAGATAAAGCACCATTTGTTTTCCTTCAATTAGCCATCCGTAGCTGATGATTTGCCATCAAATATGGGGGTGTCTATCAACATGGATCCACGGTTACAAGGATACTATGGATGCTCCTGCTCTCAAGCATTCGTTATCGTGCATGGTCAGTGACGAAGATTATTTTTTTGTGTGGTGATTTCTAGTTAATTGTTGGTTTGAAACTAAACCAACTGGGATGATGGCTTCCAATTGACTTGCACACATTTTTGGACTGGGTAAACAAACCCATCCATGCAAGAGAAGACGCTTACAAATATATATGCTACTGACACTATTAACCATAATTAGCCGTTCTGATGACCATGATCAATGAACTGTTCAACTCTGACACTCATCATAAGTTGTCATGACAAATACAGTGGTTCACAAGTGTTTAGTTTCTATCCATGGGCAATCCGCAACATTAACCATGGTATCTCCATAACACTATCCACTCTTTTCCCATATCCCTGTCTATCCAAATTATATGTCTAATCCATGTCTAATCCATATCATCAAGAGTGACCGAATCATGGTTGATCCATATCAACCCATAGTTTGATCCATGTTATCCCATGGTTGATCATTCATTTCCATTGTCTATGCACATCAACGGTTGATCCGCTCAGGGCAGGTATCTATGACGAGAAGTTGATGCTTGCAGCTTCGGCTGAGGCAGGGAGCGAAACATGGGGCAGTTCAGGATGAAGACCTTGAACCAAGGGGG
Source organism: Symbiodinium kawagutii (assembly GCA_009767595.1). Lineage (NCBI taxonomy): Eukaryota > Dinophyceae > Suessiales > Symbiodiniaceae > Symbiodinium > Symbiodinium kawagutii. Next base: position 154,194 of record VSDK01017373.1, on the reverse strand, counting down.
GTGATGAATGGTTGGTGATGCTTATGGTTATGGTTTTGGTTGTGGTAATGGTTATGGTAATGGTTGTGGCTATGGTTATGATTACGATTTTGGTTGGTTCATAAGGCTTTCTGAGCAACAAGGATAGGGATATACCAGCTAGAACTGGTTGGTTGGTTGATGAATGTTGATTGGTGGATGGTTTCAACACGATTTGTGATATCAAATGGTCAAGCATGCACATGGTGGTATTTGAAAATGTTTATCACAATTGTGAAATTTTAAACCAATGTGATATCAACTAATTGTTGATAGTTGTTGGTTTAAAATGGGTGGCCATCACAGTGAAGCGGCAGCCTTGGCAGTGACCAGTAGCAGCGATCTCGCCGGGGATCACAGCAAGGCTGCCGTTGTATTCACCGGCCATTTCAACCATGAACCATTATCAACCAGCCAGCTATCAGCAACCAACCAACTATCCACCAACTATCCACAAACATCACCGAACTCTCCACCAACTCTCCACATCATTACCTCTCATCCTTACTCCACACCCATTCGTAGGTCCCTTTCGGTTGCCCGGTTTCGCCGAGGTCAAGAAGCAGCTGAAGGACTTCGAACCTCAACAGGTGGTCCCTTGGCGAAGTTGTGCGAGCCGCCGCCGTTGGGGCGGCCCACAGCAGTGGAACCAGGGCCGCAGGGAATGGTGGTGAGCTTTACCCTCCCAGATTAGTCATGAATATCTAGTTGGAGTTGTTTTTTTCTAGGTGGAGTACAGGAATTAATGCAGTAACTATATTAATCGCCGATGAGTCTAGTGAATCATCAATATTAAGTGGGTACACTGATGAATCACCTATCGATGATGAACCAAATGATTGCCAAGGACTGGTTAATATCTGCAGAACTCGCACCGGTTGGTGCTTTCAAAGAATTGTTCTTTTCCCCTAAATGCTTGCTTGGTTGACTAATATTTTTCACAGGGATTGAAACCACCAACCAGTCAAATCAATCACTATCCATGAGGGTTTGCACATGATGATGGTTATCAGCCCCAACTAAGAAGCCCAGCTATCATAGACCAACCTTGGGGGTTCACCTGCAACCCCTCTTGAACAATCACCAACAATAGGAGGAAATCATTTGAATCACGCCAAAAATAGCTGAGTTGCTATAAATGGTCAAAATTGGATGATTTGGGGGGTCCCTTATCTGGAGACACTCCGTTTTTTGATGAGTAATGAAGGGATAGTGATGAATCACAACTTCGTAATGCATAGTCTTCATGAATCAGCAGTATTTATCAAAACAGTCACTGATGCTGATGAGTTGCAATGCGATGGGAGGGACCTGCAAGGGGATGATCGCCATTTGAAATTCCTTACTAACCAAACAGTTTCAAGCCTAGCATCCCACAAGAATACTGCAGACAGGCAAGGAGCTGCCCTGAACTTGTGGGCTGGCATGATCCTTAGTCTTCACAACAAACGGGGGACCATCCACCACCGATACCCCCAAAAAAACAACGCTGGCAATGGCGGAAGCTTCACGACCAAGATGGGACCACCCAGTTTTGCTCATGGAAGTTTTGAGGAACAAGTTCTGACGTAACTCAGTATCCAGTTTTGTCCGGAACTCATTCCTTTATCAGGGTTCTGACGCACTTCAGCTGAGATCTAAGAAAAGGTTACAGCTGAGATCTAAGAAAAGGTGGTTTTGGATGTCGACTCTGAAAACACCGCTTCACTCACAGTGGTGGGATGGCTGTTTGTCCAAATCGTTACTTCTCAAAATAGGGGTCCCCCCAAATTAGCCTTTACAGGACTCAATTGCAATGATAAATCAACCAGTTTTGGCGGTCCCCTATTTTGAGCAACATGCAAACTTTGCGGAAGAAGGTGGAAAAGTTGCCCCATGTCTCTGGTATACGCTTGATTCATCAATGGCAAGCAATGGCACCGTCAACCCAAGATGTATTCTGTGAACCTCAGCACCTAAGCATGGTTCTGACCAACAAATTGCAGGCTACATCACAACATGGGTTTCAACTTTCGGTGGATTCAGAACGTGGGTTTCATCAGGTGGGTTTATGAATGTCTATGCTTTGACATCAGTACGACGATGATCCCCGTTTCCCATGCATCACCCAGGCGAATACGGCTTGGGCTATGGCCAAGTGCGGTCATGTAGATCAGGCACGGCCCCAGCGGTGAACGCAAGCAGCGGATTTATTTGAAGGGGTACACAAGCAGTGATGGGTTCGCCAACATGCTGGTTTCAGACATATGTTGGCTGCTGGCATATGTTCAAACAGATGATTGGAGGTCGATCGGGACCTATCAAAAGGCTTGTTTCCAAAATCTTTTGACCAGCATAGCAGCTGGTTGATGGTATCCCTATGGCCCCTCAAAGGGGGAGCTAAGGAGATACCAGCAGTGGCCTAGCCAAATGGTAGAGAACATGTAATTACTCATTTTCCAACAGATAATTTTGTGAGCATTGGCCGGCCAATAATCTACCCAGGCACTGTGTTTGTTTTACAAAATCCCCTGACCAACGTAGCATTTGTTTCGGAAGAAACTCTGTTAGCCAAACTACCATCCAGCTATTTGATTGGCCATGCTCGTTATGGACATTTGCTAACCAAACCAGACGTGAAAGTGAGAAACAGCTTGAAACATTTAAAACAGCTTATGTGAAACAAATGTCTCATGCTGGTTACTTGCTGGTTCTGAAACAGCTTATTGTAAGTGAGACTGTAAGTGACCAGGACTGGATGTAAAGCATGCTGGTTATGGTTCAATTATGGCTGTGGGTCAAAACCCTTAGTCCCCCTGGTTCCCCTATCATTAACCATTGTTTTCCCTATAGTTTTGTTGGTTATTAAGCTCCATTATTGGTTGGTTAACTGCTTGACCCATAGCCACATGCTGAATACTTTGACCGTGACAGTGCCGGCAGGAGCTCTTCATGCGTGCGGCGGATCAAGCCATTGCCACTCTGGAGCTGTTGCTTGGTCGCAGCCCAGTGGGGATGGAGCAGTTGCGGTGGGGAGCGGTTGCGGTGGGATGTAGCTTGGTTGGTTGTGGGCCATGTCATCATAGACTGCCAAAGGATGCCCAGCCACAAAGCATTGTTGGTCTCTTACCAAGCCACAGATGATAATTTCGAATCAAGGTATTTGGTTATCTATCACGCCATATTTCTTTGTCGTCCCATCTACAAGGTGGGCCGCCAGCAGCTAGATTCGTTGGGTTAGTTCGACCGTAGAAGTGGTTAACCCTAGTTTATTTAGGCAAATAAACCAGCAGCTCTACGTGGTTGGGGGCACACCAACAGCTCATACTACTTGTGCTTTTTTTGGCACTCATGATCCACAGAACCATCGGACAAGCCAAAACTCCAACAGTGGCGGACTCCCATGGAGGGATTAGCAGCTACTGAGCACCCAAAATGATACAATGAAACATGGGTCCAGGGCCAGTAGGATTGAAGCCATAAATGTGTTGATGGCAAGGTTGACCAGGTTCAATAATTTATATACCAAACCAATAGTCAATAGTCAATCCACTAATCAAGTGCTTTGATGATTGACAGGTCAACCAATCCTCGTGGATCATCATCAGCTGGTTGCACGGTCCATTGAGATATATGGGTGTTTCGCAAATTATGAAACCACAGGAATCATCTCTCAAAATCAGCATTTTCAGTTGATCGTAAATAGAACAATTCCTGGGTTCCCATTTTGAGACACAGCCAGATGAATGGCATGACTAACCACAAACACTGTACAACATAGCAGGAATATTCACGCATCAATGAATCAAGACAAACGAAGGTGCGTTGCATCAGTTCGGAAGGATAAGAAGAGTTCTGGACATTCAGCCATTGGGGCCTGGCGATGGCCGCGAAAGTTGATGGTGTTCAGATTTTTTTTTGGGGGGGCATGCTTGCGGGTACCACCAGTTGTGGATTAGTTTATGGTTGACCAACATGAGGATTGAAAGCATGAACATGTAGCGAATCTTCAAAGAAAATGATATAATTTGATATTCTTGGTCAGATAGTCAATCAGACCAAGAAGATATCTAACCAACAAGATAATCAACATTTGATGGTCATTACAAGAAAGCATCAACCAATTGTATTCAATTCTTGTCGATGCTCAACTGATGTTCATAGTTGGGTAATTATTGAACATGATGGTTGATAATGGTTATCTTTTAATGATAAGCTACATTATCACCGAAATTGATATTGAATAAGGTTCAGCTAGTGCCATGGCAATGGAGGAACTGTTTGTTCAGCAAGAAATCGTCAAATGTGAGTTGTTATTGCCGTGAATGGGTTGGATTGTGCCCGAAGTGTAGCCCATATGAAGCCGATACCGCATCGCTGGAAGGTACCAACCGATGAACTTTTCAATGTTGGTCTATGTCTCTCGGTGGCTGTCGGGAGCGGTTGGGTATCCAGTGCTATCCCTGAGTTTGGAGCTGCAAGAAGGAAACAAAGGTGGGGCAGTTTCCATGGTTGCTGGGAACCCCTGGCTGGTCACAACAAGGATTTGTGTTGGGTCGATTTTCTGATTAGTTAAGAGAATGCTAATTTTCGTTGGGCCGATTTTCTGATTAGTTTGCTTCTCAGTGGTTCCAATAACATGGCTTCCGTGAACCGAACCTATCCAGTAAATTCAGCGAACTCCTCCATAATGGCGCAGCTCCACTTGATCTACGATCGAATATTTGTGAACTTGCATATGTAATCGGATGTGATCGGCCTTTTCCTGACGGATGCGTGTACACGCAGTGAATGGTTAGTCAGTAGCGGTAGCATCGTTGCAACTGGTCACTACTATTACCATGCCTAGTCTGTGGTAGCGCTTACATTCAGAGCTTTTGCCAGCTCACAACGGTTCCAATATGTGGCCTTGCGTTATCCTGATCTTCCTGTTGAGCCCCTGGTAGATTTTGCATGTCATGAGATGATGGCTCGGGATGGTCATATATGAGAAATGGCGGTGATGAGGATGCATGATGAATGGTGGTGATGCAATTGATAAATGGTGGTAATGAATTAGATGCCGCAACATTATGAACGATGGTGAATGATGGTAAATGAGGAATGGTGATAAATGTCGATGAATGATGATGAAACAAGATGATCAACAATGATCAGTGATGAATGGCGATGAATTGATGAATGATGAACTCTATTGAAATGTTCATTCATGATGAGTGATGATCTATGATTGAATGACGACAAGTGATGATCAATGATCAATGATTGTCAACGGCAAATGCTGCTGAATGAAGATCATTTATGATTGTTATGGTGATTCCATTGATGATTGTGATGATGAGATGAAGAACAAGAAGAAGAAGATGATGATGACGATGATGATGATGATGATGATGAGGAGGAGGAGGATGATGATGATGAGGAGGATGATGATGATGATGAGGAGGAGGAGGATGATGATGATGAGGAGGATGATGATGATGATGAGGAGGAGGAGGATGATGATGATGAGGAGGATGATGATGATGATGAGGAGGAGGAGGATGATGATGATGAGGAGGATGATGATGATGATGAGGAGGAGGAGGATGATGATGATGAGGAGGATGATGATGATGATGAGGAGGAGGAGGATGATGATGATGAGGAGGATGATGATGATGATGAGGAGGAGGAGGATGATGATGATGAGGAGGATGATGATGATGATGAGGAGGAGGAGGATGATGATGATGAGGAGGATGATGATGATGATGAGGAGGAGGAGGATGATGATGATGAGGAGGATGATGATGATGATGAGGAGGAGGAGGATGATGATGATGAGGAGGATGATGATGATGATGAGGAGGAGGAGGATGATGATGATGAGGAGGATGATGATGATGATGAGGAGGAGGAGGATGATGATGATGAGGAGGATGATGATGATGATGAGGAGGAGGAGGATGATGATGATGAGGAGGATGATGATGATGATGAGGAGGAGGAGGATGATGATGATGAGGAGGATGATGATGATGATGAGGAGGAGGAGGATGATGATGATGAGGAGGATGATGATGATGATGAGGAGGAGGAGGATGATGATGATGAGGAGGATGATGATGATGATGAGGAGGAGGAGGATGATGATGATGAGGAGGATGATGATGATGATGAGGAGGAGGAGGATGATGATGATGAGGAGGATGATGATGATGATGAGGAGGAGGAGGATGATGATGATGAGGAGGATGATGATGATGATGAGGAGGAGGAGGATGATGATGATGAGGAGGATGATGATGATGATGAGGAGGAGGAGGATGATGATGATGAGGAGGATGATGATGATGATGAGGAGGAGGAGGATGATGATGATGAGGAGGATGATGATGATGATGAGGAGGAGGAGGATGATGATGATGAGGAGGATGATGATGATGATGATGATGATGATGATGAGATTTCCATGTTGGTGTTGGTTCTGTTTTGTTTTGATCTACCAGCCGCCATTGAGATCAATCCGTGTTGCCACTGACCTTGGAGCAGCCGCCTGTGAGGCATTTTCCTTAGCAAATCTACCGCATCAGGAGCTTTTTGAGAAGGTGCTGGGCTGGGCCATGCCATGCCATGGGGAGTCAGGGAGGGATTGAGTTGAAGTAATTGCTTTGATTTGCTCATCCGTTCTGATAGTCGTCATCATCATCATCATCATCAGCTGACGAAAGTAATCATCAGTTTTGGTAGTCCAGAAACCAGATTACAAACCAACTGATTCATGGTAGTTCAAGCATTGGTTATTTTCCCTACTAATATGCGATGTTGGTTGCTTGACGAGCAATTTTTTTCAGATGGGTTGAAAAACACCAAGCAGCAACTTATTGGTTCTAGTAGTTGGTGAACTGGTACTTGTTCGCAATATTTGGCGAACGAACTCCCACGCCCTGGCAGGTGGCGCAGAGATGTACTGTGCCAGCCCTGAAGCACTCCTTTTCAGTGCGGCTCCCGGTGGCGAATTACAGCGAGCACTGTTTGTTTAAGTGTGACGAAACCGGATGCAGGTATGCACATGTTTGGTGCATCCATGTTAGGTTGCTTTGAGTGACAGGTTTTATAAATCCATACTTAGCAATTTGTCATGGTTGGTTTCCGAAGAGAGCAGCAACAAGATAGCGAGCACCTATCAGATCCTACCAATGAGTATAATGTTGGATCAAAAACAACACCAGCCCCCGTATTTCCTGATAGATCACGAGCTATCTATGTAAGGTCAACTAGGGGTGATGTTTTGCTGGACCTACCATGTTCCCATGGTAACTTGAGACGGTGGGACGTGGCCACCACCTGCCTTTGTATCACCACAAGGTGCCATTCACCCTGAGGTTTGAAGATGTTGGTTGAGAGGTTTAGCTTCAGGGGTTCAGGGGCTGAGGTTTTGTGAATGAGCAAGCACAGAAGTTGAGATAGTCGGGGTCTCACATGCGTATCAAAATCATGGACGAAGATGGGATCCCAGTTTTTTTGGGAGCAATCCTTTTGTTGCATGTCACACCTTTCGTTGCGCTCAGCCATTGCTCAGTCGTAGCTGCCTTTTTTGGATGCGCCACAGGCCCTGATGTGGATGATGCTCAGAGCCAATGCAAGATCCACAAAGTGCAGATGATGAATGATGATGAATGATGTGGATTTTGATGACTCAGATATATCACATTTTCTGATCACTCAATTCTACACAGACATGTGGGCCCAACAAGTCGTGCCTTTTTTCATGCTTGAAATACCAACTTCCCAAGATCTTCAAAGTTGCCCCGTCCATTCTGTTGATTGACCGTTCTTGCATGTTTTTGTCACCACCGCACCCCAAAATTACAAGAGAGCGAATCGAAAACAGCATCCCGTTGCCAAAGCATTGATCAATGATTTGACCTTTTATCTTGCTGGTGGTTTCAAGCATTTTTTCTTTTCCCTAGTAACAATTAGCGAATCGTTGGTTTTCTGATCTTTTTCATAGGGATTGAAATCACCAGCCCGTTCAGCTTCAGGGCTTGAGAGCCTGACGATCAAGAACAACACCTAGGTGGCTTAAAAGTATTGATCGATGATCTCGCAATTCGCCTTGCTGGGAAGATCAGTGTATCGGCCACTTGGCAGTGCTGCCGCCATGACGCCATGAAGCCATCCCGCCATGACGCCATGACGCCATGACGGAGTCGGGGCTACCAGCCCTCAATCTGCCTGAGAATCTTTTTGATGAGCCAGCTGAGACCAGGACACTTGGTGCCAGATTTAGGGGGGGTAAGCCATGGCCCGGCAAGTACACCATGATGATGGCTTCATCAGTGGGGAACTGTCTCATTTTGGAGGGCGCCAGTTGGTCCAGGTATTCTTGGGTGCTGCCATTTTGGACCTTTGTTGGCTGTTGGCTGCCAGTTTAGCCTTCATTTTACATTGGGAGACACCTGATTTACCCGGTACTTCGTGGCTCATGCTGGCCTAGTATGGCTTTCCGTCGATGTTTAGTAAGATTTGGCCAGGGGATGAGCATGTCTGGACTTTGGCTGGGGGATCATCTCTGAAATGACGCATTTTGGGTTTGCGAACCTCGGAATCAACAGCCTCTTTGCAACCGTTGGCAGGGCCAGTAGTGTCCCTTAGTGTGGCCTATATGTAGTGATGACAATTGTGTGTTTTTGTGTCATTTGGTTGCTAGCCAGAGCTACTCTGGTTCAGTAGGAAATATCATCGCGATTCATGTGTCATGTATGGACCAGCAGGACATTTTAGATCTTGCAGCTTAAAGTGGATGTTTCAAGATAAACAAACGCCAGCACCACTCTCATCATACAACATACAACTGATCAAGTATCATATCACTACCGTTATATGCAATGTTCAATAATGCCCATCCTGGATTAATACACCCCTGGTTGATTGATAGGGTGTATCCCCTAGAAGCCAGCTGTTTTTTCCATTACAATGGTACCCCCAATCAATAAACTGGTCGGTGGTTTTAACCGTTCCATTTTTCATAGTAATGGTGAACAAACGGTTGGTTGACAAACATATCTTTCATTACCAGATGGTTCAACCACCAACCAGTAAACCTATGGCAATCATTAATCCGGGCTTAACATTACAAGTTGAATGTTAATAGTGTATCAAACCCTATTAAATCCGGCCTGTACAATGGTTCTCAAGTGACTCAAGTGGCTACCGTCCCAGTGCAGCAGTTTCCAGTGCTGGGTATGGCCTGGTACCACCAGCAGTTCACCGTTCTGCAAGGACTGTGCCTCGCCCAGCTCCCTTGAGTTCTGAAGTGTTGCAACAACTCTCGGATCCTGGGCCGCTGGAAGTGCAGAGGGATATCCCACCAGCTATGGGTTTTTTCTTAAGCCATTGGGGACCCCACAAATGGGTGGTTTAATGCCTACAAATGGTTATCATTGGATGCCCCATTTCAAGAAACCATCATATTTGGGATGGTTGGGTGATTATTAAGCAGTATTTTTCGGAAGGATTGAAACCACCAATAAGCCAGTTGTAGCTTAGAAGTTTTATGACATATATAATTTGATATTGATTAGCCAATCTTGTAGTAGGTTTGTCGGGCAGCACCCTAGCTCATCCCCTTAACTGCAGGAGTGGAGTAGCTGCGCCTAGTGTTGCACCTGGGGATTGCACCCCAGATCTGACGCTTGAGGGAAGACGTCATTTCCACTAGACCATACCGGCCCCCAAATATAGCTGGCTGGAAATCCAATACAGCTGGCTGGAAAATCAACTTGTAGATCATTTACCTATTGGGCATGGTGGTTTTCCCCTGCTATGATTGATTGGCAGGCGGTATACCATGAGCAGCTTTGGGTCATCGATCATATGCGGTTGGGAATAGTTCACTAAGCAACCAACAGCATGGCTGGTAATGGCTTGGACAAGCAACAACACTTGTGACTGATGTTACTTTGTAAAAGCAGCCATGATTATGTTTGATGTCCAGCCTAACTAGCACCCGGCGACCTTACTTTCCGCAGAAAGCGATGGTTTATAAGCGCGGTAGCTAGTAGCTAGCTCAAAGAATCAATAAATCCAATAAATGTCTTGAGCGTTCGTACTAAACGGTAAGTATTTTTGTCAGGCTAAAACCCTAGTTGAGTGCAACAACAAGCCGCTGGTTGAGGCTATGGCAGTTGTGTAAGTTATGTAATTCCTTATGATCACTCCCAGATGTCCAAATAGTACTGGCGAGCGTTTGCATGAATTTGTTTCTGCTTACCGCAGCTTTGTTCCAAGTGCGGTATGTTGACTAACTTGAGTCTTGAGTAGAAGTTTAATTCCTGATGATTATCCATATTTAGTCAATTAATAATCACCAATCTGATTTTCCTGAAGTGTATAGGTGGATATTGGATGATATTGGTGGTTCATCACTGTAATGAACCCTGCGAAAAACTATGTCGCTTTGCTGCCTCGCAAAAAGATGATGATTTAAATTTAGTAAATGATCAGCCACCGATATCCGGTGTCCCGGGGTTGGTGTCAATGAACCAACGGGCCCTCGCGCGCCAGCCCGAGCACTGGGCGCACCATTGCCTTCTGAGGATGCGCCAGTGGGGAAGATCTATGCATTTCCAGGCGGGTGAAAGTGCTGATGTTGCCCCGGCATCCACCATGAAACATCAGGTAGAACACCATCCATGAAGCCTGTAACTTGTTCAGTGAACACCAGAGATGACTCTGTAAGATGTGAATTGACTGGGGTGAATAGTAGTTATGTTTATATGTTACCTGTCTTTTGCTAGACAGGTGTGTCTATGTTTTCGACACAAAGGTGTTTATGCATATTTGTGTATTGTTTGGGACATATTTATATGTATATATATATATACATATTTATATATATATAGGCACAGTTCCAGATCACTGGGCAAGCCACCCGGGACCCGCCATTGCCGGATTGATCATTGCATTTAGATTTAAGACAGCCTTTTCCCTAGTTGATGTTAGCACATGGATAGACAGGTCAAAGCGCAATGTGTTCCCACTATGCATAAATGCCGAACACAAATTCAACTGAAGTTTTGTGCTTGAAACAAATGATAGGTTTCTTGGGGTGCACCATGATGTACCCCTTGATGATGACCCTCACCGTTCCTTGCCCTTGGCAGATCTTCTTGACTTTGGCGATTTCTATGGTTGCAGCTCCGTTGCGGTCGAGAAGATTTTTCATTCTGCCTCGAATGCTCGATTACTGCAGCTGCAACCCAGTCCCTCGGCCGGCTGCAGTTGAATGCAGATGAGTCTGCTGAAGAAATAGCAAGCCTGATCGGCCTTAGGTTCACTTCTGTAAGTGGTTTCCTGGGTTGAAGCACGGTCAACTGGTTTATATAAGCTTGGAGCGACGAACGACCCGGACACGGAGGACATTACAGCCAACATGCCAGGTAACACCACGTAAACAGGTGCCGGTGGCTATGGGTCAAGCAGTTAACCAACCAACTAATGGGGTATAATAACCAACAATAATAGAGGGAAAAGAATGGCTAATGATGGAAGAACCAAGGGTAGAGGGTGAATTGACCCACAGCCAGGTAACACCACACAACCCGCTCGCACAAATTGAGGCAATGCCAAGGTGATCCTGAAGTTTTCTGACGTCAGTCGAGAAGCAGCTTGGTGGTTTTAACGTGGTGTTCCACATTGACATGCAACGGTTCTAAACGGAAATGGTGTTCCCCAAAGGCTGTTTCCAATCTCTGGTGATGTCCACAATGGTGTTCCCACGAGAAGGATTCCCCATCCACAAAGATGCTTGGAGGATGGTGAGGGACACTGAAGCCACAAATGATTCCTTGTGATATGTTTTCGAAGTATGGGAGTCAGAGACATACAGGGTACCAGTACGCCAAGGCAAAATACAAGGTTTTGGACTGAACAGTAGTCGTTTAATTTAGGATAAGGGGAGATCAATACTGCCGGCAATATTTGGAGGTGAAGCATGGTATCTACAGTAAAGATGAGTGGTGATTCATGGTAATGAATCTACCATGTTTGTTTTGGCCATGTACTAATAGGCATCTATCAACTCTCATCATCAACCATGCTTAATTTTCACATGGTTATTGGATGAAATGGCTTACGGTTGCCTCCATGGATTGTTCGATGAATCATCAGTTGAGGGTTTCCCTTTTGGCTAACAGTTGTTGGAAATGAATCATTGACCATGAGTCATTCGCGGCGCTTCCTCAGATGGTTCGGTGGTATATGGCTGGTTCTCAAAACACGAGACCCCCAAATAATTTCCAAAGAGTCTGTTTTAGATTATCAATGGCTGATTCTAGGCGTTCCTCAATTTGAGAAATCCATTGGTTTACATATTGTTGGTTTGTTATCCCCTATGAACAACCACTATTGACTGGTCATCATCCCTTTTAAAGCCCTACATATCCATTACAAATGGATTGTAACCCTTTTTAAACGGCTATATATATGTATATATACATATATAGCCATTATTAATGTAGTCAACCCCTACATAACCCTAAAAACATGGAATGAATCGATGTCCATCAGGACGAAGAACCATCTAAGGCTGCCATCATGTCTGCCTTGAAGCAGATGAACTCTGTGTGGCGGCAGCTGGAGGTCCAAGTGCCTTGAAGCACATGAGATGCCCAGGAGTTTGATTCGGTGGCACGAGCAACAAGACCTGGTGAAGAGCCGTACCGCTGGGATTACCTCGGGAAGAAGTGTTAAGTTGGGCTATTTACATATATATATATATATACATAATCAAATATATATATATATACAAATTGTGTTGATCATCAATCATGTTCATATATGTTGAGTTGTAAATATGTTGATTATGAGTCGTGTTGATTCCTATCTACAATGATTACTGTAAATGGCTGGTGATTGACATCCATGCTCGTTGGTGCTCATTTATCAACCAGCCATCAACCAGCCATTGCTCAGGCTTGACTATCATAACTGTGGATGGCTAACCGTTGTAAATCATTCATGCTTCATCATGGGTAGTGAATATAAGTCCCTGATTACTGTATTGCTTTCAATCATGTGTCTCTTTTGCCCCTGCCTGGACTGGTGTTCAGCCACTTGGGTCTTGGAAAAGGGGTAGAATCAGATCCTATCCATAATGCTAGAGTACTTCAACTCAATGCAAAATCCAGCTTTTGACAGTACTTTCATGTTTGAAGGTAAATGAGTGGCTGTTGGTTGGGAGGGAGCTGTTGGGAGCCAGGGGTACCCCCATACCCTTGCAATGGGGAAGCTAAGAGCTACCAGGAGCGGTGTGACCAAATGATAGCCAGCTGTGGTTTGAAAATTGTGTTGGTTTGGTAATATGGAATTCCCAGCACTCCTGAGGTTCAATCCAATATTCGAACTTAGGTTGCTGGGTTGTGTGGTTTCAAAATTACATTGTTGCAAAGCCATGAACCCCTCCATGTTTCTCTACTTTCCCAGCTCCAAGTATTGGTAAGACACGGTAAGACATGGTAAGACTTGATATACTTCGTGGAACACATTGAACCTGTTGACCCAGCCGTTCCTGTCCATCGCCTGGGGCACCTGCCACTGTGATATACTTTGATTGACAAATGGCTATGGGTCAATATTAACCAACCAATAATGGGGATAATGACCAACAGTAATAAGGGAAACAATGGTTAATGATAGGGGAACCAGGGGTTCGCGGTTTTGACCCACAGCCAAATAGTTTTCTCAAACATCAAGATTATGTTTGTTGGTGCAATCGCATTCTCTGCCATTTCCTTGCCGGGTGGCTTATCACAATGGAGAGTAGCCTAGGGGATTTGTTTTTTTCGTTCTCGATGCATCTTTGATTCGGTTCAAAAGGTTGGTTGAATGCAGAGATTCTGTGCAAACGTATGAGTGGAATACCAACCGCCGACAGAGAATACACATCAGGTTTGGCAAGTGCACCAGAGGCACTTTTCTTTTTTGTTGCAGTCACGAATCTATCTAAGTTGGGGTTTCTCAGAATAGGGATACCCTCGCAAATCATCCATTAATATTCATCTATAGTAATAAACCAACGATTTTGTGTGTTCTCTATGGCTTGAGAAACCTCAAATCTGTCTAAACACACATCCCCACACTTTTTGGATCCAAGTCTATCCCCAGAAAAGTGCAGCGGCATCCATGTGATGGCCTAGCCTCTCAGGCATGCGGCAAGCTGGTTCAGACAGTGACGTATGGTATCAAAGCTCTTAGCGATGCGGCAGGATATGTAGTTCCTTGGCAGACTGTGGCTCTGTGCTACAAGGTGGGCCCCCAACCACTCATAAGTTGGTTTATAACTAACTTAACTGGGGTGATTCCTACCAGTTATAGGGGTTTATAGGGGTTCTAACCCAACTTATAACTGGCAGGGGCCCACCCTGTACCGAGTGAGTAATACTTAAGCATTTGTTGAGGAGGTTACCCTGCCCCGTATGTCTCCAGGCCTCCAAGAATAAGGGATGGATTCGAATGATAATGCTTCATGATGGTTGATGATGGTCACTGAAAGTGATGGTTCGTGATGGTCACCCTGGTAATTTTCGTCTTGCTGGATCATTTCAGCATAGATTCAGTGGGAAGGGCAATGCTTCGGGGTACCCCAAGGATCCCTAAGAAATGGACATATGCACATAGTTGCCTGGCTAGGGAACCACAGTTTTTTTGTTGGAAGCAACGTTTATTTGAGAAAAGTTACCCGTTTGATTCGGCAGTACCTCCATGGTCATGGTGGAAATTTCATGGAATGAGCTGACCTTGGTAATTATCCACATGACGCTATATATGTTCCCGGTTCCCGGTTCGCTAGCCCCCCCCCCTCCCCCCCCCATGGTATGGTCCCTCCCCTCCCCCCCAATCCGTCTTACTTGTAGCCTCGCATTTGCATTCTATTTGCAGCATTTGGAAGCTTTAGCCTCCCATTCGTACGCTATTTGGAGCATTTAGAAGCTTTTGTCTCCCATTTGCACACTATTTGCAGCATTTGGCAGCTTACCATACTGTATATAGACTTATGTACTGCCTACATCTGCTTATATGCCAATGATATAGGCCGTGCACATTACTCATTTGTTACCCATATGCTACCTTCATCAATATAATCTAAATATACCGGGACCACCATAATACCCACAAACTACCTACATACTACCCATATACTACCTATCTACTACCTTAGTCACCTTTTTACTAGCTCACGTTGCCTCTATACTACTTGAATACTACCTATATTATATGCCACCTATTTACTACATTGTTTACTACCTATTTGCTACCTACATTCTTCTTTTGCACTACCTATATGCTACCTATTTACTACCCGTTTGCTACCTATATACTACCTACATACTTCTTTTACACTACCTATATGTTACCTACATACTACCTGTAGACTACCTGTAGGCTACCTGTCTACTACCTATATGCCACCTATTTACTACCTGTTTACCACTTATT
>VSDK01017373.1:85009-137315 GCA_009767595.1 Symbiodinium kawagutii | reverse complement strand
ACCTATTTGCTACCTACATACTTCTTTCACACTACCTATATGCTACCTATATACTACTTATCTACTACCTACATGCCACCTATTTACTATCTATTAAATACTACACACTTCCTTTACACTACCGATATGCTACCTATATACTATCAGATACTGCCCATGTATCAACACAGTACATTCATGCTATTTGTACACTACCTAATTACCATTATACTACTAACAAGATACCCACTCCCCAACCCCACCACCACAATGAACCACAACCACACCACACCACAGGGGGAGGGGGGGTACACCAGGTACCATGACCATGGGTGGGGGGAGGGGGGGGGACCCAGAACCTGGAACATATATACTATCAGACCGCATCCTTGAGCCATCGCAACTTTAGCCGTCAGTGACCATACAACTGAACCATTGCGTTCACCAACAAATGACCCATGATCAGAACTATCTGGAACTATCAGAACATACAAATGACCCAGATCATCATTTCGCCAACCATTAGCCATCACAACTGCCATTTAGACACATCTTTGACCTCACAAAGTGATCAATCCAATCATCAGAATGACCCATCCATCATTTGCCATCACTTTGCGAATGAACCATTTTCAAAGCATTTCCCACAGAAAGGAGCAGTCGTTTAGCCATCATTAAGCATCATTAAGCCAGTCGTTCACCATAGAAATGACCCATGACCAGACATGCCAACCATTTTCCGACGAAGCCTTCGCTTCACCTGGATGACCGTCCACAGGAAGCTGTGGCGGACGCTTGGAACCTTCGGGAGTTGGCGGAGCCGCTGCTCGGCGATGCCGCGACCATCGCATAGTGCGGGAGGAACGGTAGGGTCGGTCATTGCAAGGGCATGGTGACCGACATGTGAATGGTGACAGGTGAAAAATCATGGTGAAAAATCATGATGAAAAATCATGTGGATGGTGAAAATACAAGTTGGGTGAAGCCAGTGGTCGATGGAATCCATAGGGGCCCCCAACCACTTCGGTTAGTTGGATTACAAGTAACTTAACTGGGGTTAAGTACCAGTGTTAGGGGGTAGTAACCCAACTTATAACTGCCAGGCGCCCACCTTGTAGTTGAACAGATACGAAAAGTCATGGTGAAAAATCATGATGATGTGTGGTTATATTTACTTAATTATTTGGGGTTGATCATGATTGTTGATATGCTTATGAGGTAACAATTGATGATGGTTTGTGGTGATGATGGTTGGGCATATGAATGGGGAATTGCCATGATCAATAGCCCTCTTAGTATTGTTTATTCACCATTTATGGCTAGGCAACGGTTCAGGATCCAAATTGGTCAATAATCCAGTACAATATCCCAATGAACTGGCATTTATCAGCAACAGTGACTGTGCTATTCATGTCTAGGGAATCAAGATATGGAGCCTGCATAGCTGGTCCGGAATGGATCTGTGACTGGCTGGTTTCTTTGGAATAGCGAACTCAATGATTAACCAAATGCTTGACTCCCCAATGAGTATATAAGCAACAATTCCTTGAATTCTTGTTGAGAGATGTGGTCGAAGCACCACCTACAAACCATTAACAATATCCAAGCGAATTCAATGGTCAATGGTCAGTAGTGATTCACAAACTAGTTGTTTGATTGGCAACTGATGATATGAAGCAACCATTCATTTGCTCATACAAACTACCAGCCAGCAACTACAAACCACCACATGGGTGTTCCCAGCAACTCCCTTGCGATTTTAGTATGTTTTGGCATGGCTGTAGTTCTGGCATAAGTGCTAAAAGTTAGAGTTCTACCAGCCGGTTGCTGAGAACAGACCAGATCAGCAATTACCTCTTATTCATCATGATTTACCATTGTGAACAACTTATTAAGCACCATTCTGATTTCGTTCATTTCACCATTCACCCTACTATGACCTCCTATGTATTAACCATTATGAACCATGCTAAAAAACCACCAACCAGGTTAGTTCATTTCATGCATGAACAGTCGCCACAAAAACTCGCGGACTGCTTCGGACTCTGTCGGCACCCAGGCCCGTTGACCGGCATCTGCGAGTCTCAGCTTGACCACAACGACAGGGACACAGAACAAAGCTTCATATCATTAGTGGATAGTAACTACTAGTAGTGTTCATGCTTTTTGTTTTATGTAGTGGTGAGTGTTACTAATGGTCAAAAGTATTGGTGGTTACATAGTATGAATGGTTGATCGTATTAATGGCTATTATTATCAACGGTTCATATAGCATAGATATGTTTGAATGGTTAGTATTTCAAATTGTTAATCTCACCAATACCAGTCAGTCAATAATTGACTATATATTTTTCCCTGGGTCGCTTAATGATGTTTCTTAATTACGAATCATGAGCAACAATGATAAGGTATGTATACGGGCTGATAGTGACTTACTGATGGCATAGCGATGGTTGATAGGAGCTGCTTGGCAGGTCAGAGAGGATATTTTTACAGCCGCTTGTATACAAGAAAAACGTAGAAAAACACAGAAGGCCTCATTAAGGGTTCTGTGCCTAAACTCTGGCTTGCCATTATTGGATAGTTCCAGGGCTGCCAGAGTTTAGACACAGAACCATATGAAAAGGGTATATGGGAGTGATATGATGAGCTTCCAGGCGATCTATCAGCAATTTTCTCGGATGATCTTGGATGTATACAGCTAGTCCGGCTAGAGCCTCTGGCAACTAGCGAAAGTGGTCATCCCATTCCTAACAGCCAACGGCAAACCAGCTAAAGAACCGCTGGGATCAGCCAGCGAGCTACACACCCCGCTGTCGTACCGGCAACTCTGCCTACAACTGTGAAAAGGCAAACGTCCCAGCGTAAAATTCTGCCACGCAGTCTTGAATGGAAGGGTTTTCCCAAGTTTTTCTATGAAATTAATAGGTTTTCAGATGAAACTCATGGGTTTTCGATTGAAATGTATGGCTCGTCCGAGCGATAATGAATAATGTCAGGTGATTTCGTTCTATAAATCCCGGGTAGTTGGGCTTTTTTCAGGGGACCGCGTGCAACTCACAACCGGTGGCGGCCGACATTGCAGGGAGAGGATTTTGAAACTAAATTTAGATTGGAGGATAAGCAAAGAATTTAGAAACTAGATTCAGTTTTTCAAAATCCTATAGATTTATATTTGAAACTAGATTTAGATTTAGCTTTAGATTAGAGGATAAGCACGGTTGGTGAGTTCATTGGCCCTGCGTTCACCCAACGAAAAAATTGGGAAACTTCTCCAATCAGTAACCTTCGAGCATCAAAAACACCACCAGCTGTCCAACAGTTTGAACAATTGATGGTTACTTGATGGCTGAGTTGGCATTGATAAAGCATGAGTTGTTTCCAAGTTGGGTAGCATGGTAGCCATCAACTACTCACCACAATTGACCACATCTTAGCCATTACTGGGTCAATCAAGTGGTTAACCGCCAGTAGTCACTGACTACCATCTTACCCACAATGAACCACTGAATGGCAATAAGATGCAATAACATGCAATAACCACCTACCGCTAACGTCAACCATAACTAGCAAAATCGCAAGCCAATAAATCCAATCCACCTTCACTCATTCTCGCTACAAACCATCTCAACCCACTGACTATGAACCACTTGATTCGTACAACCACTCAATTACCACTATGTACCATCAACCATGACTACTTGGATGTGCAGCTCGGCATGGTTAATTAGTTACGGCCTATGTTGATAGCTGAACCCCTGTTACGAAACCATGGGAGTTGTGACCACTGACCTTCACCCTGGGGGTGAACATCCTTGTCCCCGTCATCCACTCCCCAAGGAGTTGCCAAAGTCTTGCCCGACGCTGACTCTCTGGACACCTTGGCGGCTTCTACAGTAGCCCCTTGCCATTCTCGGTGGCTCCGGGGAGCTGTTCACATAGCCACGATCCTGGTCCAACTGCTGGGATCCTGCGGCTTTTGGATGCTTCAGATTGATCCGACTCATCATAGCTGGTATCTCCATTGGACTTGTTGATCATTTATCCTCGGTTTTTTACCATTAACATCCATTAACCAGCCAGCTATAGCCATTGACCAGCCAGCTATAGCCCATGCCCAGCCTTGAGCCAGCCGAGGCATACCTGACCTCGGGCTATGCCTTGGGCTTGCGAGTGACTGGGCGAAGCTGGTGCTGTGCCAGACGTGGTTGATGATGGGCCTGGGTGCCAAGCCATAGGTAATAATAATAGTAAAAATAACAGTAATAGTAATATTAGTAGTAATGATAATAGAAGGAATAGTAATAGTAATAGCAGCTAATCCAAAGCCATAGCAGCTACCGTTGGCCCCCAAGGGCCCCTAAAAAGGTAGGTTTTACCCTCCAGAATATGGGTGATAACTTATGAAAAATGATGGTTTTGGGGGCCAAGGGTAATCACTGCAGGAACCCACCAAAAATGGCGAGCTGGGTCAAGCAGTTCACCAACCAATCATGGGGGTTAAGTTCACCAAGAATTTCATAGGGAAAACAGCCTGGTTAATGAAAGGGGAACCAAGGGGACTAGGGGTTTTGACCCACAGCCTCATGATCTTCTTGCGAATGGAAACGCTTGGTTTTGGAGGTGCCAGTACTTTGGTGGTGAAAAAATGGTGTCCAATGTAGCAATACTGATGGTTGTGTTAATTGATGGTCATATACATTCCATTTATATTTATTCATATATATATATATATAATATATATACAGTTTAACTTTTTTCCAAGCTTTGTTGACGATTATAATCATTGCTGGTAGGAAATATTCATGGCTGTTATTATACGGCTTGGTGATTTTGTATTGTAGTGTCACTATGATTTCATCAACCTCCAAGATTGTATGGTGTTTGGTTGATGTTTATAATCATGGCTGGTACCCATCAATGTTCGTATGAACTAAAGAGAAGACACATACTTTTTTTATTATATAGTTTTATCTTGCTTTCCACGGTTTGTTGATGGCTAAAAGTGATTTATTTTGTTTTCAAGGGTTTGTTGATGGTCAAGATATGGTTTCCAATGTATTTGGAAGTAATCATGGGCTTGTTTTCCAGGCTTTGCTCATGGGGAAAAAAACATGTTTCCAATGTAGCAATATTTGATGGTGAGCAAGTATTTGCACTGAGCTTGGAAATAGCTGCGGCTGGTACCCAACAATGGTTACATTGGTGGTTATATTGTACTATGGAAACCGTGCCAAGCACCATTTGGAAATACGACGAACCTAGGGAAATGTTGATGGTTATATTGTACGATGGTTGCGTGATCAACAGGTAATGGTTGACTAATGGATAGTTGATTGTTACATGACTGTGGGTCCGCCCTCTCTGACCACTTAAATGGGTAGTAGCTCTCAGACAGGGTCATGACTTTGAGATGCCAGAGGTTTGACCCACAGCCATCGTGTCCACATAATTGGTCGTGATTTCTCAAAATAGGGAACCCCAAGAAATGGATGGCTTATTAATGTTTCTCATTAATTACACATTATTGCAAAATATTGGATGATCCCCGCAAAAAAAAAGATCCCAAACACTCAACAAGATTCCGCATTCCGTTGTCTCATGTGGGTTGTCCAGAGGCAGGGTGGTAACCTGGCCCGAGACCCAAGCTATAGCATGAGCCAACGAACCAGGGAGATAGTGAGTACATCGTTCATGGACAATTGCAACATTCATGGTCAATGTGGTGGTTTCTGAAACTAGGTGGTCGTCGTCAGTTGTTAATCATAGGGTTCAGCCACATGTGCCAGCTTCTTGATAGATCCTAGATCAACAATGATGACACATGTTGATAGTTTCTTGGGAGGCCTCAGTGTACCTGTATGGATGGACATGCCAATAGAAGTTGGCAAAGCATCTGAATTCAAGGCAGCTGATACGCTGCAGACAGGATAGCCATGACGACAACATTATGCTGCACAGCGATGGCCATTTGTTTCGAGTGGACTTTGGCTGCTGGGCGAAAGTGAGGGATGCCGATCAAGTGGAACGCAACTGGCACAACGGGGGCCCCAAATGTGTTAATTCAGAATTCAGTTGGTTGATATGCCATTGAACAAGCTGGTCACCAGGTCATACCATAAAACGGGTAGTTACTTAGTAGTTATTTTACATCTACCTCCCCCAATCGCTAACGTTTGGGGGTCCCGCTGTATGTAGAAAATGGTCCGTAATGGTTGGGAAGAACATCATGGATATGACCTACAATTAATGCAGGTATAACTCGGTATAAACTGGTTGGTCGTTGGCAGGGAGCAAGGAAGCCAGGGGTATCTATAGATCCCTTCAAAGGAGGAGCTAAGGCGCCACCACGGGTGTTCTAACCAAATGGTAGCAACGGTATAATCCCAGCCCGTTCATCAGGGCCAGTTGGTTGTGGCTGGAGCACCGTCGGATAAATCACGAGTTATCTTCATGACGAGCTACCAGCCAAGTCCAGGATCGATGCTCATCATGATTGATGAAGTCCTTGACATTGGTTGTCATCAGCTTTTAGGGTTATATAATATACAGTCATGGTTATGATATCCAATGCTTGAAATTAATTTCAAGGGTAAACGAAGACCTATGTCTAGTTGTGATTGACTTGATATTGGTTTAATCTTGGTCATAACTAGTTTCAACTTGATAGTTATGGTGTAAGATAGATATGGTTATGACATCCAATGCTATACATGCATGATTCCAACCACGACATGGTTGATGATAGTTTTGTTTAGCGGAAGAACTCTACGAACTATCTCCACTTTTAGTCATTGTGCTATCCCAATTACACGGGCAAATGCGCAAATCTATACATATAATTACATCATATCACACATATTTGTTCCTTCATATGCAAACATCAACTTCTCAGCGTTTGGACATAAGAGATAGACGTATACAGGGCGGAACATAGACAAAATATAAATATGGCATTTTTTGAAACCCCTAATTGCGCACACATATGTATGATCATATACATATATATATATTTTTATGTACATATGCACATATATTTATATTATTTGCAATGATTTACATCTTGTACTTTGAAGATTCATCTACATGTAGTAAGTAAGAATAAATGAAGCAATAAATAAATGCACACATGAAAAAACACATAATTGTATATAAAAACATTTATTCATGTCAATATGTGCATGCCAGTTTATGTGTATGTATACAAATTCATTTGTATACATATATAATCATGTTCAATTCAATAAATCAAACAACGGAAGTACTGCAAGCATGTGGATCCATCCACATGTGTCCGCGTTGAAACTGTCCCAACTCGTCGTCAGGTTACGTCTTCGGTGCTTCTCCCGCACTGGACGCGCCTCCCTCGGTGGTGCCCAACGCGGTGGTGGTGGCTTTGGGCGAAGCGAGATGGAAGGAGGCGGCGGTGCGGCCGCACTGGACGCGCCTCCCCCGCAACGGGGTTTCTAGCAAGGTCGAGAGAGTCATGGGTGTTGATGGATGGTTGATGAATGGTAGTGTTTGATTGATGGTTGATAATGTTGGTTAATGGTTGATGTATGATGAATGAATGATCAATGATTGATTGATGGAGGTGAACTTGAATGATGAATGATTATTCGTTGATGAAGAGTGGTTCATGAAGAGTGGTTTATTTGCATTGATAGTTGTTATCCATTATTAATCTTAATTGATGAACCATTTTCATTGATGAACAGCCAGTGGTTCAATCATTGATAGGTTGATAGTGGTCATCCATTGTTTTTCCCACAAACCCATGGTTGATGAATAGCGGTGCTGAAAATCGTGAAGAAGACTGGTGAATGATCACAGCTGATCATGGCTCAACCATCAACCCTGATGGTCCATGAATATGGGGGTTTCCAACTGTCGGGAACTCCCCAAAATGGATGGTTTATGTTATACTAGAAATGGTTCATGTAGGACGATTTGGGAGGGGTCCCCCAATTTTGAGAAACAATCATATGGCACCTTTTTCAAGCCAGGATTGAACCCACTCTGAACAAGCGCACATAGGCTGCAGCTGTCGCGGTTGACGGATGGAAACCACAATGCCACAATGTGGTGTGGAAACGGCTCAAGATGTTAGTGATGTAAATGTCGATTGTTCTCTTCCGGTGCTTCTAGCTCCCAAAATGTTGCAACTGTCGGTGTCGCTCCCGAGTGGCCGAACTGAAGCATTGTCAATCCCACACCTGTCCACAGTGAGAGATTTGAAAGTGATGGTCCAGAGGTCTTTCGGACAAGGATTCCTCAAGCTCGCCACGGAAAGGGGTACTTTGCTGACTAATTGCACGGACTCTTTGAAAGATTGTGGCATTAAAGATGGGGATCGCTTCACGGCAATTATTCAACACGTCAGAGTAGCTACAACACATGATTCTTTTGCCATGTGGTGCTGTGGAGGTGATAGGATTGTGACCTGGGGTAATGCAGAAAATGGCGGTGAAAGCTCTAAGATCCAAGATCAGGTCAAGAATGTGGAACAAATTCAGGCCACATTTGGTGCCTTTGCTGCCATCTTGGGAGACGGATCTGTCGTTGCCTGGGGCGATCCAGATTTTGGCGGTGACAGCTCTGCCGTGCAAGATCAGCTCAGAAATGTTCAACGAGTTCAGGCCACAACTTGGGCCTTTGCTGCCATTTTGGGTGACGGATCTGTGGTTACCTGGGGCGATCCAGATTATGGTGGTGAAAGCTCTGCAGTTCAAGACCGGCTCATGAATGTGCAACACATTCAAGCCACAGATCATGCCTTCGCTGCCATCTTGCAGGACGAATCTGTCGTTACCTGGGGCAAATCTGAGTCTGGTGGTGACAGCTCTGCAGTCCGAGATCAACTCAGGAATGTGCAACAAATTCAGGCCACTGATAGTGCTTTTGCTGCCATCTTACGCGACGGATCTGTTGTTGCCTGGGGCGATCCAAATTATGGTGGTGACAGCTCTGCAGTTCAAGATCGGCTCATGAATGTGCAACACATTCAAGCCACAGATCATGCCTTTGCTGCCATCTTGCAGGACGAATCTGTCGTTACCTGGGGGGAATCTGAGTCTGGTGGTGACAGCTCTGCAGTCCGAGATCAACTCAGGAATGTGCAACAAATTCAGGCCACTGATCTTGCCTTTGCTGCCATCTTACGCGACGGATCTGTTGTTGTCTGGGGCGATCCAAATTATGGTGGTGACAGCTCTGCAGTTCAAGATCAGCTGAGGAATGTGCAAGAAGTTCAGGCCGCAGATGATACCTTCGCTGCTATTTTGTGGGACGGATCTGTCATTTCTTGGGGAGATCCAGAAAATGGTGGTGACAGCTCTGCAGTTCAAGATCAGCTCAGGAACGTGCAACAAGTTCAGGCCACAGCTTTTGCCTTTTCTGCGATCCTGGGGGATGGGTCGGTAGTGGTCTGGGGCGATCCACAGTATGGTGGCGACAGCACTGCAGTTCAAGATCAGCTCAAGGATGTGCAACAAATTCAGGCCACTGATAGTGCCTTTGCTGCCATCACGGGCGACGGATTAGTGGTTACTTGGGGCAATCCAGAGAATGGTGGTGACAGCTCTGCCGTTCGAGATCAGATGCACTGTTTGTAGGCCCCTGCAAAAGCATGCTACCTGTGCCTTTGCGCGTCCAAGGTCCGCGTTGCAGTAGATTCTTCAATTTGCTTCTTTTCTGCTTCATCATGCACGTGAGTGCGACATGTTTGCAAATGCAATAAAAATCTAGAGCCCAGCCAGGTGTCATTCCAGCATAGTGGAGGGAGCGACATAAGCTGGTTCTTAACTGGGTGGATTACAGCCATTACCTTGGCTTTTTAAGTTGTTTTCAAGATATAAATAATTGGTTCACCATATAGCCACATATAGCCACTAAAGGTTAGCTACTACCTCAGCTATATTCACTAAAGCCGTTAGACTTTTGGCTTGCGGGATCTAGTTGAGCCACGAAAAAGACATGGTAGGTGAACGAGCCCCTATAGTAGTTGGTCGTTGATGCAACTGCCGAGGTGATTTTGATCAGCGGAGGATACCAGCTATAGCTGGATATTTTGAAAATCCACGTAGCTGAATTTATTGGTTGCCGTAACTAATCATAGGCAAAGATTGTGACTAATAGAGGCCGACAATATCCAAAAATGAAGCGAGATTAACGGAGGCCCACCAAAGTGATGTTTGAATCAAACAAATACAAATGACTTTAGCAATGATCAAGCCCATAGATTAATCAAACCATTGTCCCGACAAACTGTATCACGACTATTGACCAATTTTGTTTACTCAAGGGTTTGGACTTGTCAAATTGTTTACGATGAAAAAAACATTGATTAACCAAGGATAATGCCGATGACCTACATATTAATGTTGATTATGATTGACCAAGGACAACGTCCATGCGTTCCAATGGCATCTATTGGTTTCTATCAACATCAACTTTGGTAAACGCATAGAAACCCATAGAAGCCACATAGAAGCCGCATAGAAACCCATGGTGAACCAACCCAGTATGGCTATAGCCCTTTGGTTTCAGTCCTGGTTTCCGGGTATCCCGTGCGCCAGGTGTCCATTGTTTGCGAACGTGCACTGAGACTTGCCTAACGACATGGCTGCTTTGGCTGGGTCGAGTTGCCCAGATGATGAGCCTTGAGTGATGGGAACTGATATGCTTCGTGGCTGATGACAGGTGATACTAACTAAGGAGAACCAACTGAACTCGGCAATGTACCAACCCCTACCCTTCCAGCTACCTCTATAGTAGGTAGCCAGGGAACCCTAAGTAGGGATGGTTACTGATCATATAGGTAACTGGAAGGGTAGGGCACTATATGGATATGGATCAGTACTACCAAAAAATGCTGTTGTTATTCACATCCCAACAGTTGACGGCGAATGCGAACAGCCAAGGGAACAGGGACACCCACTGCTAGATGGCTGCAGGTCCCCGGTCATTTATGGTTCATTGTTGTTGATGTTTTCATGGCTGGTAGTGGTTAGTTCATGTTAATTCTATGGGTTTTGAATGGTCAATGGTTCTGTTCTCAATAAAGAGCTTGACAGCATAAATGTAATTGCAGTTTCTGTTGCGTCCACCCCCATGGTTTCGTTTTTCCTGTCCTGTATGCGCTTTGAGATTTTTGATCTGAGTGTTTGTGATTTGACATGACGCGATTCATGATATAATTTGTTTTTCTGTGTTGATTGTGTATTGATGTAAAGATTTTCTTGATGTATTGTTTCGAATCCTTAGTTTAAAGATATTTTGTGTATATTTACTTTTTCAAGAGGTCGCTGATGTAGGATATATGAATGTTTGCTAGTTTATTGGACTGTCGCGCAGGACTTTCTTCATCAGCCATCCATCAACCTTGCCTACAGGATTTCACCCCAATTTGTTTTTGGTCTTACTTAGTGTTACACGGCATTCAGTCCCTGGAATTTGCAAGGAACGTAATATCCAGCGTCCTGCGTCACGGCATGTCTTTAGTATACATTGCGTCGTCTATAGTTGGCTGGGTTGGTGCACCCTGGCAGGTTGAAAAATAAGTAGGCTGAAACTTTCAAATGATTGAGGGACTTGATGTTTTTTCACAACCGGAAGCGTTGAACATGATTTGAGCCACTCAATTAACTTCATTTCACAAATCCACAAGGTCCAAACCATGACTATCATTAGCATTGATTCATGTATCATGCTATCTATCTGACTTGAGTTGTTGATTTGTTTCAACAGTAAATCATCGTTCAACAGCCAAGGAGATTTGTGTACCGCGTTGGTTTCGAAATGTCGCAATCTTGCTTTCAAGTCGTCACCATTTTGGCTCTAGATAGCCCCAATTGGCCCCAACATGATCTCACATAGTCCCAAGCGAAGCACAGGTCTAGAGACTGACAACCCTCACAAACCACTACCCATCCTTACCATTCGTTAACGACCATTTACCACATGTAACAAGCATTAACCACCATGAAACATCATGAATCAGCATCACCCATTGTTGGTATTCACAAAAGAATCCATCATTAATAATGATTCCTCAACCATCCCGAACCTATTGACAGCCTTTAACCATCATTAAACATCATTACCCATCATTCATTAACCATTACCCGATTAACGGTCAAGAGCCACCAGTAACAATCACTAACCATCATTGATATTATCAACAATAGTTACCAATCATCGACAGTGATGAACCACAACCAAACAATCAACCATCATTAAACTTATTTGTCATTAAGTATCAATACCATTCAGTCACCATCCCAAACCACTTTGAACAACAACTATAGCCATCAATGACATTATCAGCCACAGTCAACCATCATTAAGCATCATAAATCATCATCAACCATCATTATTTTCTCATCATGAACATTTGTTAACAATCATATCATCAACCATCAGGCACCAATGCCGGTACCATTTCCATCAGTTGCCATCTCCTCAGGATGGCCATCTCCGGCGCAGTGGGGCTGGAACCGCCCGGTTGGGCGTGTGTTCGCGCAGTCCCCGAGCCGTGGTGCTTGAGTGAAAGGGCTCATTGTCCATGGAGATTCCACCAGAAACGGAAGGTTGTTTCGTTACTACCCTTGGCCCCCAAAGCCATAAAAAGATAGTTTTTACCCTCCAGAATGTGGGTTATAACCTATGCGAAATGATGGTGAACTGGGGGCCAAGGGTAGTGGTTAATACGGGAGTAGTTGGGGTAACTCGTTAGGTTGGATTCTTCATAGGGAAACCATGTTTTTCTTTTAAGAGGCTTAGAGTCGTTAATAAGGGGTAGTAGCTAAGAACAATGGTTAAACAGCTACGACTTGATACTACTTGGTGGTTTTTGCATATGGAATCCCTGGCATTTTCTATGGTTATTTGTGGTTGCATGGTTGACCATGTGGGTTCAGCAACCTAGGCATGGCTGGTTGGGGATGGCTGGTTGAGTAACCATTTCTTGATTTGAAACCACTCCAGGCGGTTCTGGTATGCTTTAGAGATATCATTGATATCATTGTTCACGGACAATTGATCCTCCTGGTTTGGTTAGTGAAC
Organism: Symbiodinium kawagutii; assembly: GCA_009767595.1. NCBI lineage: Eukaryota > Dinophyceae > Suessiales > Symbiodiniaceae > Symbiodinium > Symbiodinium kawagutii. The sequence goes on along the minus strand of VSDK01017373.1, from coordinate 124,271 downwards.
AAGTTACATGGCTGCTTGGAAAAGCAGCCGTGGCTCCGGTTGACCAAACATGCCCCAAGATTGCAGTGCCTTCCTTCGATCGGGATTGGCCTATCCAATTTTACATGTATTTATTTGAGTCTAACCAAAACATATAGAATTATCACATCGATCGCATTTGTCGGGACAGCATGTTGCAAGGATGGGCAAGAGGTAAGTTCCGGAATATGGATGGGGTAGGTAAGGATACTAATAATCAACATAATGTTTAACACACATGTTCAAACCACAGTGACAATGGCAGATTTGATGTCAATTATTTTCACTTGAAGTCATCATCATGGATTTTGACATCATTCCATGCATGTTTCAACGAATTGTCGTTTTATGTGTGCTTGTTCCATTTGTACATGATTCAATATATCATAAATGTATGGTCAATTACTGACACTTAGATTGTCACAGGAAGTCGCTAGTAGGTATGCTTGTATGTGTGTTTATATACATATATTTGTAAATCAGCAGCAATCACTCGTGACGCACTTCCAAAAACCTACCAAAGTTTGTTGTCAACCAACAGTTATACAATGTGGAATATGTTATTGCCGATACTGTGTCAAAGGTATATAATTGAAACGAGCCGCTGCTCTCAAGGGACCGCATGATTGGAGACAGGTGGGTTCATAGTTCGGGTATCCCAACGAGTTCTCTGAAACGATCTAAATTTTTGCTTGCATTTGAGATGGTCGGTTGGTTGACTTGCGCATATTCTTCATAGGGGTTAAAACCATCAACCAGACAACGATGCAGGGCCTTTTTCGAAGCAAAACCAGGCTGCGGCTACTGCACTGCTGAGGAAATGGCGCTGCTGCATCACGAGGCGTATTTGTACGTCCAAGGACCGCAACTGATACGGTCCGAAATATGGTCTAGGTTGAGGATCGACAAATGAGTGAAAACAAAGTGTGGATGTTTTCAGAATGGGGGACTCCCAAAATGGATGTTTTTTTCTTCACTATAGTGGTGGTTTCTTAAAATGGGGGGCACCTCCAAAATATCAAACACTGTTTGTTTTTCACTCCATTATTGATGGTTGATTGACGGGCATATTCTTTGCGTGGCTCAACTAACCACCAACCAGTCGTTTTTGATAGCAAATTCCAATTAACAGCAGCTATTCTCATCATGGAGTGGTTTTCAGGAGGGAGCTGAAGAATGTTGAATCGGGCGATGGTAAAAAAGTTTAGTTAACCATCATTGAACTATCATTCAGCCATGATTCAACCATCACTTAACCCTGGCTAGAAGTTCAGACAGCAACTTGAAGGAAAATTCATTGGAACAACTATTGACCAGTCAGAATCATCAACCATCATTCAAGAATCATAATGAAAAGGCATTTTCGTGCCATCATAAACCACAACAAAGAAACACTACAGGTCAACCATCAACCATCCTTTAAGCCATGGTTTATCCATCCAGCCCTGATCCTTTCAGCACCATGATCCTTTTAGCACCTCCAAGGACTATCTCTGGAAGGCTTCCGGGAAGAAGTTCGAACTGCCAAGGAGTGAGGATGAAGTGCTATGGTGGCTGATGGAACCAAAATGGCGGCCGCAACATTCCAGGTGTTACAACGATTGGTTGGTTGATAACGGTTGAACGAGGTTGGTACTGGTTTTTCACGGTTGATAGATTTTAATCAGGGTTTCAACATGTACCAACCATGTTTGGTTGGTGGTTTCCAATATGTGTTATCCCACCTCGTATGTGGGATGGTCCCTTGATCGATCAGCTTGTGAGCCAGGGGTACCCGTTGTGCGGGCCGCCCTTCAAAGGGCCGTATGAAAAGGGGAGCGAGGCCAGGAGCTACCAGGAGCATTCTATCCAAATGCAATGAACCAACAATGGTACCACCATCAATGAACCATCATCACCATGGTTTGAACCATCATTCACCAACAGTGGATCATCACCACCATGGTTTAAACCATCATTCGCCAACAGTGGGTCATCATCACTATGGTTTAAACCATCATTCGCCAGCAGTGGGTCATCATCCCCATGGTTTAAACCATCATTGGCCAACAGTGGGTCATCACGACCATGGTTTAAATCATCATTCGCCAACAGTGGGTCATCATCACTATGGTTTAAACCATCATTCGCCAGCAGTGGGTCATCATCCCCATGGTTTAAACCATCATTGGCCAACAGTGGGTCATCACGACCATGGTTTAAATCATCATTCGCCAACAGTGGGTCATCATCACTATGGTTTAAACCATCATTCGCCAGCAGTGGGTCATCATCCCCATGGTTTAAACCATCATTGGCCAACAGTGGGTCATCACGACCATGGTTTAAATCATCATTCGCCAACAGTGGGTCATCATCACTATGGTTTAAACCATCATTCGCCAGCAGTGGGTCATCATCCCCATGGTTTAAACCATCATTGGCCAACAGTGGGTCATCACGACCATGGTTTAAATCATCATTCGCCAACAGTGGGTCATCATCACTATGGTTTAAACCATCATTCGCCAGCAGTGGGTCATCATCCCCATGGTTTAAACCATCATTGGCCAACAGTGGGTCATCACGACCATGGTTTAAATCATCATTCGCCAACAGTGGGTCATCATCACTATGGTTTAAACCATCATTCGCCAGCAGTGGGTCATCATCCCCATGGTTTAAACCATCATTGGCCAACAGTGGGTCATCACGACCATGGTTTAAATCATCATTCGCCAACAGTGGGTCATCATCACTATGGTTTAAACCATCATTCGCCAGCAGTGGGTCATCATCCCCATGGTTTAAACCATCATTGGCCAACAGTGGGTCATCACGACCATGGTTTAAATCATCATTCGCCAACAGTGGGTCATCATCACTATGGTTTAAACCATCATTCGCCAGCAGTGGGTCATCATCCCCATGGTTTAAACCATCATTGGCCAACAGTGGGTCATCACGACCATGGTTTAAATCATCATTCGCCAACAGTGGGTCATCATCACTATGGTTTAAACCATCATTCGCCAGCAGTGGGTCATCATCCCCATGGTTTAAACCATCATTGGCCAACAGTGGGTCATCACGACCATGGTTTAAATCATCATTCGCCAACAGTGGGTCATCATCACTATGGTTTAAACCATCATTCGCCAGCAGTGGGTCATCATCCCCATGGTTTAAACCATCATTGGCCAACAGTGGGTCATCACGACCATGGTTTAAATCATCATTCGCCAACAGTGGGTCATCATCACTATGGTTTAAACCATCATTCGCCAGCAGTGGGTCATCATCCCCATGGTTTAAACCATCATTGGCCAACAGTGGGTCATCACGACCATGGTTTAAATCATCATTCGCCAACAGTGGGTCATCATCACTATGGTTTAAACCATCATTCGCCAGCAGTGGGTCATCATCCCCATGGTTTAAACCATCATTGGCCAACAGTGGGTCATCACGACCATGGTTTAAATCATCATTCGCCAACAGTGGGTCATCATCACTATGGTTTAAACCATCATTCGCCAGCAGTGGGTCATCATCCCCATGGTTTAAACCATCATTGGCCAACAGTGGGTCATCACGACCATGGTTTAAATCATCATTCGCCAACAGTGGGTCATCATCACTATGGTTTAAACCATCATTCGCCAGCAGTGGGTCATCATCCCCATGGTTTAAACCATCATTGGCCAACAGTGGGTCATCACGACCATGGTTTAAATCATCATTCGCCAACAGTGGGTCATCATCACTATGGTTTAAACCATCATTCGCCAGCAGTGGGTCATCATCCCCATGGTTTAAACCATCATTGGCCAACAGTGGGTCATCACGACCATGGTTTAAATCATCATTCGCCAACAGTGGGTCATCATCACTATGGTTTAAACCATCATTCGCCAGCAGTGGGTCATCATCCCCATGGTTTAAACCATCATTGGCCAACAGTGGGTCATCACGACCATGGTTTAAATCATCATTCGCCAACAGTGGGTCATCATCACTATGGTTTAAACCATCATTCGCCAGCAGTGGGTCATCATCCCCATGGTTTAAACCATCATTGGCCAACAGTGGGTCATCACGACCATGGTTTAAATCATCATTCGCCAACAGTGGGTCATCATCACTATGGTTTAAACCATCATTCGCCAGCAGTGGGTCATCATCCCCATGGTTTAAACCATCATTGGCCAACAGTGGGTCATCACCACCATGGTTTAAACCATCATTCACCAACAATGAGTCATCACTCACAGTCAGCAACCACCATCCACGGCCACAAAAACTCACCACTTTGCCACAGGACTGGTCCGTGTCACGGGCGGCCAAGAACCGCATCCGCGAAGTGCTTCGATATTGGAGACATGGAGAGGTGCCCCTTTCCGTCCGGTGGAGGGTACCTGTGTGGTTGATTGCTGGTTCAGGGTGGTTGAGAGTGCTTAGAAAATGGTGATACTGGTTAATAGTGGCTGATAATGGTTAATAGTGGCTGATAATGGTTGATAGTGCTGATAATGGTTGATAGTGCTGAGTAATAGTTGATCATGGTTGTTGACAGTGGTTAGAAATGGCTAATGATGGACTACTGACGGGTCATAGAGGTTGATACTGGTTTGTGGTGGCTGATGATGGTTGAGTTTGGTTGAACATGACACTTTTAGCAGTTGATAGTGGCGGACGATGGCAGATATGGATTGGCTGTCATGTGTAGAGTGAATGGTGATTGGTGATGGTTAATGCTGGTTTAAGATGGTTGGTGACGATTGTATGATGGTTGGTGATGGTTTGAAATGGTTACAAGCAGTTCATGGTTGATTGATAAGGCTGAACCATTATCAACCCACTCTTAACTTTAATGCGTATTATATGGTTTGTTCACATGATGAATGATCATTTGATAATGGACAATAGGGGATGATGATTGTTGAAGGGGTGTGATGATGGTTAAGAGATGCTCAAAGTTCCATATGCACGCATCATGACAGCTAATGTTTGATCATTTATAGTCGGTCATAGTGGGTACTGGTTGAAAACACTATGCTCAACCATGATCAAACATGGATAGTGACAATTAGTACTCATCTATGGTAGTCATTAATGATCAAAATAACTTTTTCAGCCATAACGGTCAATACTGACAAATAGATGGTAATGTTTGAGAAGGTTACTAGTTATAGTTGGCAATGTTGGCAATATTTATCATTGATAATCACTGAAGATGCTTATTACAGTGCTTCGCGCTCTCTAGTGTTGGTACTTGATAGTCTGGCTGGTGGTGTCAAACATTTTTTCTTCCCCAGTAATTATCAGCAAATAGTTGGTCGACCAATATTTTTCATAGGGGTTGAAATCATCAACCAGTAGTGGTTGATCTTGGTCGGGAATTCCTAATTAATTAATGTTCATGGCTGATAGTGGCTGTTGTCATAGCAACTGGCTGATAGTTCATGAGCGCTTGTGGCGGTTAGTGGTGGATGACGGTTAGCGGTGCTTGGGCTTCTGGTCTCAAAATGATTCGCCAGTTTTGTTTGCTGATCACCATCATTACCCTCTGGTACATCAATGTGGGTGCGCCAAAAACAACCAGTTGTGATAGCTAAACCAGCAACCTCCATGGTGGATTCTCCATGCAACCAAATTAGTTTGCCAGAGTCGAACATAAATCCAACATTAGAAGCAGCTGGGGGTCAGCAGTTATGCCATTACGCTAGTCTTTGTTTGAACAAATGCTGCATGAAAACTTTGGACGCGGCGCCGTTTGGCAACCATGTCGCAGGAGAAATATGTTTGTTAACAAAACCAGACGATCTTTATACTTGAGATCATGTAAGATTCGAACCACTCCTGGTTCCCGCTGTGCCCGCTAGTTAACACATGTTGCTCTGGTGTATCTGAATTACTGGTAGTTTGTCCATTTAGCTGCCATCCAGCCTTCAAGGTTCTGTTCTTTGTCTGTGTTCCTCACCTCTTTGGTAATCCAAGTCCATTCATGCATCTTAGATTTGATCCATATTTAGGGCAAACCAGGGTAGTTTTCGAAACATATTTCAATACTACACATTGACATAGATTTGTTCAATCAAATGAGACTTCGGCCAAGTGCCACTTCCCTTCCGAAGCTGCCGCGTGACAGGAGTCGGTCACGACAGCCGTGCCACTGGCCGAGCCGCCTGAGACGGAGAGGAGTACACAGTGGTAGGGGGTCATAGGGAGATGCGCCCCTCGGTGATGTGGGTAACAATGCTTAAGGAGTTAAGGATGGTTAAGGATGGCTAAGGACGGTTGATGGTTTTTGTTTTTAAATTGTCCTTAGTGATAATTTCACAAATGCCCGGTTGGCAAGCGCATATTTGTCATAGGGGTTGAAACCGCCAACCGGTGAAGCGCATGGTTAAGGTGTATCAGGATTACCCTCTGGGAAACTAGCCTGGAAGCTAAGATTTGTGATTTTTTCTGGCGGGAAACCAGCTATAAAAGATTGATCTTGTCTCCAGGTGTGTTTAACAGAGGGTACAACTGAGGATATGCTTGTTTTTTTTACATGGATAAGTGAGTTCAGGCTATTATTGCACATCTTTTGGGTTCATGATGACATAAGAATACCGCTTCTAGTATTGATCCCGTGGTCAACCAGTTGGTTCGCTGCTGGCTTCGCGGCCATTGAATCAAGACCCCAATGTAGCCGTATTGCAAAGGGTGACAGTGGCTCAAGAGCTTAGCGATTTGAATAGACATTGTAGTAGGGTTGGCGCTTTGCGTTTAGACTTCCATATGTTTCAACTTACCGTATCCCTTCCCAGTGGCCGGAGTGAAGCACTGTCAATTTCCCGCCTTGCCACTGTGAGGGACTTGAAAGTGATGGCTCAGACTTCTTTCGGACAGAGATTCCTCAAGCTTACCACAAAAAGGGCACATTTGCTGACCGACCTCATGGACTCTTTGGAAGCTTCAGGCGTTCAAGATGGAGATCACTTCACAGCAGTTGTGCAGCGACCAAAAGTAGCGGCAACAAGCCAGGCTTTTGCGACGTGGTGCTGTGGCGGTCATCAGATCGTGACATGGGGCAATCGAAATTTCGGGTGTCTCAGCTCTGTGATAGAAGATCTCAGGAATGTGCAGCAAGTTCACGCCACACATGCTGCTTTTGCTGCCGTTGTGGGCGATGGGTCAGTGCTTACCTGGGGTGATCCAGAGTGCGGTGGGGACAGCTCTGAAGTGCAAGATCAGCTCCGGAATGTGCAACAAGTTCAGGCCACATCTTCTGCCTTCGCTGCCATCTTGGGGGACGGCTCTGTCGTTACCTGGGGCGATCCAAATTATGGTGGTGACAGCTTTGCAGTGCAAGATCAGCTGAGGAACGTGCAACAGGTTCAGGGCACAAATGCTGCCTTTGCTGCCATCCTGGAAGATGGGTCAGTGGTTACCTGGGGCAATCCTGTGCTTGGTGCCGGCAGCTCTGCAGTTCAAGATCAGCTCAGGAACGTGCAACAAGTTCAGGGCACAGGTTTTGCCTTGCTGCCATCTTGGGTGACGGGTCTGTCGTTACCTGGGGAGTTTCAGATTATGGTGGTGACAGCTCTGCAGTTCAAGATCAGCTGAGGAACGTGCAACAAGTTCAGTCAACAAGTGGCGGCGCCTTTGCTGCCATTTTGGGCGACAGATCAGTAGTTACCTGGGGCGATCCAGGTTCTGGTGGCGACAGCTTTGCAGTGCAAGATCAGCTCAGGAACGTGCAGCAAGTTGAAGGCACATACGGTGCGTTCGCTGCCATCTTGGGGGACGGCTCTGTCGTTACCTGGGGCAATCCACTACATGGTGGTGACAGCTCTTCAGTGCAAGATCAGCTCCGGAATGTGCAGCAAGTTCAGGCGACATACTCTGCCTTTGCTGCCATCTTGGGCAACGGGTCAGTGGTGACCTGGGGCAGTCCTGAACGCGGTAGTGACAGCTCTGCAGTTCAAGATCAGCTGAGGAACGTGCAACAAGTTCAGTCAACAAGTGGCGGCGCCTTTGCTGCCATTTTGGTCGACGGGTCAGTGGTGACCTGGGGGAGTCCTGAACGCGGTGGTGACAGCTCTGAAGTGCAAGATCAGTTCTCTTTGTTGTAGTGTTTCGTCTGTGTGTAGGAACAATTGCTTTGCCACAAAAAAATCCCGGAATTCCAGTCATTGTGCTGTTATTGCCGCTGATGGCATTGATGACATTGATGATGATTGCGATGATGATGATGATGATGATGATGATGATGACGACGATGATTACGATGATGACGATGATGACGATGATGACGATGATGACGACGAGGACGACGACGAGGACGAGGACGAGGACGAGGAGGACGAGGACGAGGATGAGGATGAGGATGATTGATGATGATGAGGATGATCATCATGATCATGATCATGTTGATGATCGTCATGATGATTGTGATGACGATCTTGCTATTATAAAAACTACAGGTTGTGGGCGTTTGAGTCTTCATCACATCGCATGGAAGGGGACCTGGTCAGTAATATCTCTGAAACCTTTCGGAAGATTAGTAATTGATTTCAACCCAGAAGATAGGTGCAAGTGTTCTGATTGATTTGCCAGTGTAGCACACTACCATGCTAGCAAGCTCGTCAGTATCATCATCACTACTTGCTGGTGATATCAATATCATTTGTTTGCATTTCCCCTAAACTTGCTGACCATATATGTCCTCCATCTATCATTTGTTCCTTACACAAACCTTCTCGGTTGATTAATTCAAGCATTCTTCCTCAGGGAACATTTGATTTGTCAATTCAAACATTTCTAGTGTGCACATCGTCATTCTGAATAGCTGATCATTCTGTTACCCTTTTTGGGGATAATTCTTCTGGGTCATCATTGCTGCCATGTGCATCGTGCCTCCTGAGCCCCAACACCCTGCATCTCCTCTCCCCTCACCCGGGAATCGATCATTTGTGTTACATTATTTTCCTTTTTTTGGAAGGTGGATCAAGTGCTGTCGCATCGTATTCCTTTGTTTAAAGGATGTGCAAAGGTTGACTGGCATCCTGCGGTTTCTCAAGCAAAATCGTATGGTCATCTTCTGCTGTGACCCTGAAGGGCAGAGGGCTGGCTTGGATGTCTATTGCGATATTGTTTGGCGAACCATAGCAAGGTTGCACATGCGCATCATCAGGGCACCAATTTTCTTGGGGTCTCAGATTCCCATTCCCTTCGAGCCCCCTGGCTGCGACCCCGTGGGCCCATTTAAAGGTAAAATTCTTACCAGAACGATGCCAACCAGAATGATTGCAAAATGCACAAATTCCGGTGATATAGCACTTTTGTGGTCACATCGTCATTCTGGTTGGCCATCATTCTGTTTTGTTTTTTACCCCTAACTCGTTCTACTGCAAAAAAATGGTGAAATCTGTCAGAACGATACTGTCTATCCAGTACGATTGTGTCTACCAGAACGATTGTGTCTACCAGAACGATTGCGTTTGCCAGTACGATTGTGACATGGAGTATGAATGTGCCCATCCAGTACCATTGTGTCTATCAGTACGGTTGTGCCAGCCAGACCGATTCCAGCCCGCTGTGTGGATCCAGAATCTAGGTCAACCCTGGCCCCCCCAAGACGTATCTTGAAGCTCAAAGAAACCAACCATGGACCATTTAGAATGCAAGGAAATTGCCGCATTCATGAATGTAAGAATGTGTTCTTGGAGCTCAACGATTGTAACCTTGCCACCGAAGTCAGGTGATGACTCATTTTGGACCAAGGTCTGGGAGTGGACGTTTTTCCCAAAATTGTTTCCAAAATTCCAACCAGAACGATCGTTTGTACGAGTACCAGAATGTGGAGGGCACCTCTCGAACATTGATCCTCAGGGAACATCTGATTTATCAATTTAAACATTGATTTTATCATGCATTGTTGTCCTTCATCTTGCTGCTAAACAACCATTTTCCCACATGGGCTCTTCGAAACCATCACTTGTTTCACATTTCCATCCAGTGAGCCTTGGTGATGTAGGCAAAGTCATCTTCCTGTCATGGATCTTTGTTGGAGTTTCAAAATCACCCGGTCTTATAGCTAGACCAGCTATCTCTAGGGTGGATTTTGCATGATTTTCGGCTGCGCCTCAGGCGACCCCCGGTTGATCCCGTTGAGCCCCAGGGCCCCGGGCACAGGACGAGTGTTCGACAAATCCGATGGCTTCAGCAACCGGGAGGTGGCTCGGGATGGCGCCATCTGCTGCTCTGCTGTGCTCTGACTCTCTGGCAGGGTGTAGAATTCACCAGGTGTGTCTTATATAAGATTCACCAATACTAGTTAATAAAATGGTTTAAAATGGTTCAAGACCACTGACCACTATATTAATTCACCAATCAGGGATACAGTGGTTAAGAATCAGGGATAAGAACCAACAAGCAACCAAATAAAGGGATATACCAACTATATGATGTTTCTTATAAAATGGGGGATCCTAAAACAAGTTGGTTTGTTGCTATACTGTAAATAATCACTTCTGGATGATTTTGGGGGTACCCCTATTTTCAGAAGCCACCACCAATATTTTGGTTGGTTATACCCTGTAGTTTTCATAGTTTTTGAGATGTTGATGTGTTGCTTACTTTTGAGAAGTTGTGTTTATTTTTGTCGCCGTTGTTGTCGTCGTCGGCGTCGTCGTAGTCGTCGTTGTTGTTGTTGTGTTTGCTGTGGTTGGTTATGTGGATGGTGTTGACAATATTGTTGCTGTTGTTGTTGCTGGTCTCGTTGGTATTGTTGGTCTTGCTAGCTGCGATGGTTGCTGTCGTCGGTGGCAGTGTTCTTGTTGATTTTGTAGCTCATTGGTGGGTTAAAACTAGGGAAACCACGAACTATAACATAGTGTCCCAAACTATAATATTCCTGCTCTTGAACTCAACCCTCAGACGCTGCGTGTTGATAATGGTTCACATGTAGTTGCCAGATGTACTTGGGGTGCCACATATTCCGCATATCTTTACTCATATCTCAGCCAACTTGAGTGGTCAAATGATGATTTTCCTACCACCCAGTGGATTGAGTTACTTCTCAACTTTAAGCTTCATGTCAATTTGCATACCCCAGTTTCGATCCCATCTGTGCCAAAGGTGTGGCAATCTCCATCGGTGCGATGGGAGCTGCCATTGTGTCCTACATTGGGCCATGAAGTGATTGCATTTGCGCATGCCATCCATTCCTAGAAACCAATATTGGGTATCCTTGATTCCAGCTGGCCGAGCGCATAGCATTCCACTGGCGCCATGGTTTGTCAAGCATTCCCAGAATTCTGGAATCAAAGGCCGTCCATTTTTCCCTAAATATCCTGAAACCGTAGCGTGATTGATAAGTATTTGCTCAGCCAGACCCTGGGCCCTAAGCAGGTCCCAAACTTGAAGTATCAACTCTTGATCCCTGGACAGTTTTTTGGAATAATTTTACCGGAGGATGTGATAAGTCATGATTCTTCACGCCAGAAAGAGTGGCAGAAACTTATCAATAGAAGGAGCTTGGAAAAGATCAAAAAGAAGAAAAAACCTCAGATACAGTGAGCACCCACACAGCTGATAATTTGTTAGATGTGTATACCAAAAAGGATCTTGCGGCGAGCATGGCACATCCAACAGTTGCATCAACTCAAACTGGCATTGGTGCGGGGGACAGCACCAAATCGAGAAGTGTACCTCGATGAGTAGATAGATTTTTTTTTCCCTACCTACCAGTGGTGTGGGATTCATTCTTTGAATCGGTCTCACACCAAGACGCGTCGCTGGCCTAGGGAAACCACGAGATTTTCTATGGTTGATAGTGATTCACTATTGGGGAGAACCAGCTATATTAGCTAGTTGGTGGTTTGATTGACTTTTTTTGTGTTCCCTAGTGCCCTAGTGATTATTATAACACCTGGTCAATTGACTGATATTTTTCTTAGGGTTCGAAACCACCAACCAGGTAAGCACACAATGGTGTGGGTAAGGAACAATTCAGATATGCATGAAACCAGCCATGACAAAGCCTGCCTGCACATGTTGGTGGGGTATGCCGGTATGGCGTGAGCTTAAACCATCATGAACCTGTAGGAAACCACTTGTAATCCATCAGGCCTATCATTGTTGGGCATTGTTGGTTTTTAACCCCATTTATGGTTGATCATTTTTCAGTATTGTTTGTTTGATAGTCCCTTATCATTGTTTTTGGTTGCTACTCCCATTCTTGTTGTTGCTGGTTGACCCCTATCGTTGTTGGCTCCAGTATCCGTTGGTGTCCGTTACGGAAACCTGGAGCCCCTTTCCAGCAAATGAGTGAAGTGAAATTTGAGGCGGCAACCGGCTGGTTGGAACCTTTTCTGACGGGAAAATAGCTCTTACTCCCTGCGAGGTCATGGATAAGCAAGGTTTTAAAAATTGTTCACCATGGTTTCCGATGGTTTTTCGTTGGGCATAGGTGGCAATATGTGTGAAGTAATATTGAATTAATTGCCAATAACCTTGCATGGATGATACGGGTTGAACTAGGTGTCACTACAGCCATAATCAATATTTGCTAACAACTGTTCATGGTTGTTTGAACTGAGCAAATCTGCATGTTTCATTGAGCGACCCGACCGCAGGCTGAGAAGAGCTAGGGTTTAATGATGCTTAGTATGCCCATGATGATGATAACCCTGCGGCTATTCAAGTGGTTGCGGTTGTTTTTTTACCAATGGTGACTGCACGTATAGTTTCACTTATTATTATTGTTTTCAGATATATACAGTTTGTTTGTTGGGCAGTCTGTTGTGTTGTCAAATGGTTTGTTTGCAATACCTTTTGATTATCACAGCCAAAACTATGTTGTTGTATCTATAAAAATCAGTATGGTCGGGATCATCGAGATTGTTTTTGTGATTATTTGTGATGATCTGTGAAACATCTATTTCTTTTGTTTGGTCCCTGTCTGTGCTTGTTGTTTAAACGTATCAGTATTGAATAGGTACTGTTTTGCACATGCTTGGTTGTGGTGATGGATACCCGCACTTGTGTCTTTTGACTTACTTTTTTGTTGGGCCACATTGTCCATTTTTTTTTCCTATGTCCGTGCCACATGTTTTGTTTCAAACTATCCGCATTTTTCTGCTCCTTTACCAATCATTGGGTTGTTCATCTCCATCATTTTTTCCCATATTTGCTAGCTGGGTGTGCCCAGCGATCATTTATGATATCTCTTGGTTGTTGGTCCCTGACACAGGGGTGGACCTCTACCCTGACAGGTGATGCAGACCTGAGTCCCAACAATGCTTCCTCGGAGGATGAACCACGTGAAGAGGACCACGGGTCACAGTTGCTCCCAGAGCTTGTGTTTGTTAGGCATTACCCAGATACACCATGTACTGTATACCTATACATTTCAGGCATTTTTGTTTAGGTAGGCAGATCTTCTGTACACGAAGTACGTGGGGAACAAAGCATCATTAATCTTTTTCAACATGTCAACCAGTATCCATTATTCATGATCAACCATGATTATCGACAGGTTCCTGCTGTTGCCGTTTCTGTTGCTAGTGATCTCGTTGCTTGAGTTTGTGAGGTTTCTGTTTATCTCGTTGAGCCCGGTGGTTGCGTCAATGGGCGACCTTCTAGTTGGTCATCAATGGAGCCTTGCAAAAAGAGTTCAGTTCCCGAATCTTGTTTGATTACGTGGTCGGTGTGATACATATGTTGGTTGTGATGATCCCTTGGTGGGGTTCTGTTGGTTTGTTGGTGGTCGTCAGGTCAACTGATGGGTTTGCGGGTTGGCGGGCGAAAACGTGGACGGATTTGAGTGAGTGCTTGATTGGTTGGTTTGCTCGTCGGTGGAAGCTTGAGAGTTTGCTTGCTTGGATGATTAATGGTTGTGTTGACAATATTGTTTGCCATGATTTTCATAGGTTGTCTATATGTTATTAGTCCACCTGGCCATTTCTCAACGCTTGCAAGATAATTAGATCATTACAACAAAATTGGTACAACAATCACAATTGACTTGGATGTGCCCCCCCACTTAGAAAGTGGACACTAAACATGGTTCCTAGGGTTTATAAGCTACCTTATAGGGCTTAGTTCACCATGGTGAACTGACCTTGGTCGCTGCACATCCAAGCAGCTATGAGTTCATCTCATCGCGCCATCACCTCCGTATGTTGCGATTGGTGCGCCACTTCGGGGGAAAGTTGGCGATTGGAAAGTCCATCAATAGTGATGACACTATATTTGTTCATGTTTGTCTTTGCTGGTTAATCTGCTGGTTAATCAATTGTCGATAATGATGAGCTTATTGGTCAACGGATTGCATTAGCTTATTTTTAAAAATGCAAACTGGTTGAGAATAATTGAACTTTGGTGGTTACTGTAATGACGGTTGATGATGGCTAAAGAGCTGGTCAACAATGCTTGATAGGCTGCTTAATTGATGATTGTCACTGGCTGATGATGCTCATTACTTGCTAACATTACCGTTGGTGGGTTCATTGAACCTTGATTCCTAAGAACCCACCATCAGAGTCAAGCATTCCAGACACCACCCCTGCCACAGGACAGCATCAAGTCCTTGAACTTACCCGACTCCCTGGACATGTTGGACGAGACCCATCTCCATCTCTAGGCGACTCAAGGGGGGCCAGAACCGTGACATGACCAGCGAATGGATCATCTCTCAAGTCAGGCGAGAGGGTGCTGGGCGGCTGGCAAATGCATGTGATAGACCCACGACATTCCAAGACCATCAAACTCAAATTGGTGGCTTCTGAAGCCATAAGACTACTCCAAGTTATGCTTGGTTTAGTACAATAAATGGTGTTTAAACTGGATGATTTGGGGTTCCCAATTTTTTGAGAAACACCAATTTGGAAAGTATCAAAGAGTTTGATTACTTGAACCAAGTCAAACTACAAGTTTCACACATTAATCATTGGCAGTGAAACCATTCCGGTTCCAGAAAGCCTTTCATTTTCTAATGAACTATCAAGGCAAAAGCTGTCCCCTTACGTTGGCATAGATATATTCACCTGGCTGATATCAACACGCTTCATTGTGCTATTCGGTTTGGGACTGACGCCAACCACTATGATAGCTCAGGGGGTCGGGGTATTTTCTGGCGCTCTAGTGCGTTTGCACCCAGAAAATGTTTTCGATCTTATCATCCCCCCATGCGTTTCAAGCGTTGGAAGCCTAGGGCCTAGGGGAAAGTCACCTGAGTTGTGGGTGATCGACCCAGGTCGTGCACCCGGCAAAGAGGTGCCAATCATCGACGAGACGATCGCCACGAAGCTGCAGCAACAAGGCCCTTGGATGGTCAGCGGCGACGCCTCTGAGCGAAATGGACCCGGCTTGTTCTGGAGCAGAGTCCAGGTGTTCTAAAGGATCTCCGGTGAGTCCTGGCCAAAGCCACGGAGTCACGGAATCCCACTGAACTCGTGGGATTTCCCCATCCTCGGTGAGGAGGAGGACCTGGGGACGTCCAACATTCACACATTGCCAGACATGTTCAGAACCATAAGCCAAGGGTAAAGAATGGTGGATGGCTTGAATTATGTGGGCTGCTCATGATTCATTGTCACAATTATTGACCATAAATCAACAATGCTAAATCACAATGGTACGTGATGGATTGCTTGATTACCCTGAGGGGATACGTTGCAGGAAGGCTGCACAAGGCTTTAGCGGACCCCTGGCGCAAGACAAAAGAGATGTGCAGCAATGGACGACTGAAGCTGTTGATTCTCGAGGCCTCAAGGAATTACCATCACGCATACAGCTTGTGCATTTACCTAGATGTTTCAAATATTTTGACCCGAATCATCAAGTTACACAGGTAGAAATATCGCACAAACATGGATGGTATTACTCATATATCGTGGTCTCCCTGGTAGAAGCCATCATTGCAACAGGGGATGGGCTGTTCAAAATCAGAGATCGCAATTCCACGTTTTTCTCCGGAGGCACGGAGGAGCTATGGGCGGCAAACCCACATTTGAGGACAAGGAAGAAAATGTGCTTTGGAACAAGGTTGCCATGACACCAAATAGCGTGGGGAGTTATGACAAGAACCCTGAGAAATTAACTGTTTTTTGCCGGCCGATTAGCCTATCAACTACTGGCTTTGGGACATAGCCTATGTACTTGGAAAGCCCACTTGGATCATCAAACCCCAAAAGAGGCGGTGAGAACTTGGGGCCAGTGGTTGACCACACCGCCATGGTGTCTCACAGTGGGCAGTCTGTAGCTTGATGCGCTTGGTGGTTGCTATATGTTGCCTATCGACTGCTAGCACGTGTGAGTTCGGGAAAGGGTGCGGTTCAAGACATGAGTTGATTCTTGCTGCTTAGTGATGGCGAAGGATGGTTCCACAATGGTTTAATTGTCCTAAGTTAAACTGAGAGTTTGATGTGGGTTGAATCCAGGGTCTAATCCACCATGATTGACTGAAAACCCATCCAAAATGGGTGGTTGAACCCATATCAGACTGTCAGTTCAACCTGGGGTAACCCTTACGAGCCAACCGGCAACCGGAGACCGAGGCGCCGAATGTTGTGGGTTCGACTCTCAGAGATTGGACGGTAAAGATCCCAGATCGCGGTATGTTGCTAGATGATTTGGAGAACACCCAGGGACACCTGAGTCAAAACCAACAAGTGTGAATTGTGTTCATCATTTCAATGTATGTTAATTACACATTATAGACTTTAAACCAAGAATGTATGCTTGGCATGGTATACTTCCCGATGATTGGATGGCTAATCACTGGGCAAAAATGTTGGGAAGTTGCTAAATCCAAAACTGTTCAATAGGTTGGTGGTTAAATGATGTTGGTTTTATTTGGAATACCGATGACCATGAATAATCAAACATAAACCAAACCTAGCTTGTAAATTGCGTGTTTGATTGTCAACTAGTGGCGAAAAGTGTCACTGGTGAAGTAGTTGTTGTCCGGAATGCTTGATACTGGGCGCTGTATGGGTCATAGCGAACAATCCAAATAAGGGTAGTAGAGCACAAACCAATTGCTAGACTAGTTGTTTGGTGGACGTGAACGACAGGGGAACCGAGCATTGATCCACAGCCAATTTCTTTGGATAATTATCAAACAAAGCCAACCTGTCAGTTTCATGGTGGATTGTTTCATACCCATGAAACTCACATGGCACTTTGTTTGGCAATCAAGTTTTCAGCTGAATCAAACCATCTCAACAGCGTTGTTGGCGTCGAGGGGGTCGTATAGCCAGGTGCGTTGAGGGAACTGCTGACCATTGCTCCTGACTACTCTATTCCTTGATTGACCGTTAAGCCATGCATGACGTTTAACCAACAACAATTGATGCTGTGATTGGTGGGTAATAGCAACAAAAAATAAATACTATAGATTAGTAAACCGTTGATAAATGTTTGATCTTTGTGAGAGTTATTACTAATGGTTGCTATTGATGGGTGATAGCGACAAATTATGTCAACCATTTGCAATAGGGATCATGTCATTGCACGGATGTTGAATGAAGGTTGACAATTGGTTGTCAAGAACCATGGTGGCTAATAGCAACCGCTGACAGTGGTCTTAACAGCAGTCAGCAGATCGTTTATTATTAATCTACCAATGTGGTCAAAACTAAACAATGAGTTCTTGGTTACTGTAAATTGGCATGGTTTCTCCACCATCATGATCTTACTTAGATATGTTCTAATCATTTATCCAACAATGATGTGGTAATTGTCTGTTGGTTATTATGGATCTGAAAGTATTGGTCATTCTAGCATCATGAGCTATTTATGTGTTGGATATGTGTTGGTTTGTGTTGGATTCTTGCTGGATGCTGCTGGTATAACCCTTTCTACCTTGAAAAAGCGTTGCTGGAACGCTTGGTTGCTGATGACCACTTTCGAAATGATGTTTCACAATGTTTCACCATTCTAATTGTTGCCTCAGATTGGTCGCTGGGAAATTGGGTCCATCATTGAGTGCTCCATTCTTGGGGTAACGATTACATATCAATGGTTGCGATGTGTTGCTCAGGTAATTTAGCATTGGCGTACTCGGAGGCAGGGGGAACCGGTTCCCGCTGCTTCCTGGCAGGAGTGATGACCCTGAGGTTATGTCCACAAATTCAAGAGAGGACCATGGAAAGCGATTAATGATTATGATGAACGTGAATAAGCGTCCTTAATCTTAATCAGCACGATGAAACATTGCAGCTGATGTTCGATGTTTATTGTTGACAATGATTATGATACCGTACTGATTAATGACTTCTGATAGTTTTTTTCTCAAATGCGGTGAATGATCCTTGATATATTTATCAATCGTTGTGAACAATGTACCTAGTGGTGCACGGTAGATACATAGAGACATGAAGTGGTCCCCGAAGTTACCAAGGTAGCTGGTGATTTGCCATCAAATAGGGGTGATTTGCTAGCGTGGATCTGTGATGGATCCATCAACTCAATGACCAAGCAACACAAAAATGTACCATGAACCGTTTCCAGAGCATACACATGATATATCGAGGTCAAGAACCATTGGCTCATTGTTGTTGGTCAACAGTGGGGAATGACAACCAACATCAATTCTTAGTCCTTGATAAGGATTCATTCCCCTGTTGTATCCTCAGAAAAATCTGTTGGCTCTACTATGTAGCCAACTGCTCATCATGTCGTTTACTAGATGTTCTACTGATACATCTAGGATCAACTAGGTACCTAGCCTGCTGTCAGATTATTCTTCTGTTGCCTTTGTCAGAACCAATAGGTGTACCTTCCCGCAGCTATGCGAAGAGCTGCAGCTATGAAGGTTGATCTCCCCACTATAAGCGGTGCCCTTTTCCCGAGCATTAAAAAACCTTGCGTTTCATGGTTGTCATGTCACCCAAGGCTCTGGATTTCAATTGATACCCTTCCGAGTTCCCCAAGCTAGGGACCATGCCGAAACCAACTTGTGAACGGTTCCTTGGCTTTCCTGGCTCCTGGTTACGACGGTAACTGGAAGATGCATAGCATCAGCGAAAATTTGGGCCTGGCTCGCCGCTTGGCCCGCACTTGGTCCTGGTTTTCTTTCTTTACCAAGTTTTTACAGGGAGAAAGTTCCATGTGGGAACTAGGACTTATTTTTTTGGAGGGGCAGGATTAAGTTCTGTTCGAACTACCCAATTCTGCTGAATTTTGGTAGATCCTCGATAGGCGTATAATCACGAGGAATTTGGCTGGGAAAATATTAGAATCAACGCATAGATTCTGAAGCTGTAGATTCCAAAGCTTTCCCCACAAACCATGGATAACTGCCTGTTATCATATAGGTGTTTCTCAAAATATGGGTACCCCTAAATCATCCTTTATTGACCATTGATAGCAATCAACGGTCCATTTTGGGGGTCCCCTACGTCTTGATAACCCCCGTTATCAATCCATGAATCCATGAATAGGCTTCTACCCTCTCGCAACCTAACCTGGAAGCAACTTGTCGCCATTTGTCATAGGTCAGGTAACTAGTGCGTATACTTTGCAGCCACAAAGACCATACATTCATAGATATATACTATTTAATATCATAAACTGCAGATATCATAAATCCATAGAATCATTATCACTACAATGAACTCCATAGAATCATTATAGTAAATATGTACCCTGATTTTTCACTACAATGAACATATCATAATGTCACCCCTTAAAAAAGATGCCCCAGGGCTGTTGATCGCGGCCGTGAGGCGCAAGTCTTCATCCCTGAGCTCTTCGACGTCGTTGCGAAGGTGGGATACCCGTGGAGGGGGCGCCATAGGGGCAGCCCATGGCCTGGTTGGGCTGGGGAAGGGGAAGGATAACCTGCTGTTACCTGCGGTTTTTGGAGGATTTTCCAGGATAGAACTAGCGACTTTTTCGGAGATTTTCCATTTGGAGGGTTTTTTGGGATTTTTTTTGGGTGGGGGAAAGGTGAAGTTGTAGGTGACTTATGGTGTATTTGCAGCTGATGGCAGGTTAAACGACTTATGGTCGTGTACCGCCTTGCAGAGGGTTTCTTAAGTGGTGGCTATGGCTCAGGGTCCGAGATGCGATGGCTCAGAGTGAACAAACATGTTGGTTGGTCAAAAGTGGATGATAGTGCCCTCTGACAGCTGGGCAATTTTACTTCAGGGTGGGGGTTCACCACCATACGCGTTGGTTGGGTCACAGTGAAGTAACAAACATGCGCCCTTCAGGACACTGACAGCTTGACCAAACCAAGAGGGTATCCAATCCAACTGCGAAAACTCATCGCAAGCAACCCCAACGCCTGGGAGGATCAGTGGCTGAACTCGGCACACCAGGAGTGGAAGCACACAACCAAGACAGCACGGTGGTATAGCCAAGCAACACTACGGATAGGTACAACCAACCAACTAGTGACCAAAGCAAGTCATGGTGGTACAGGAATAGTGGCCAACCACCAAAACACAAGTCATTGAAAATCAGTTCTAGCAGATGTGGCTATCCATCCGCAACATGGCTTATTGTAGTGGTTATGTAGAGCTTCACTTCAGCACATGGACGAACGTTTGGTAATGCTAAGCGATCGGCACTGCACGGCTCTCATCATTTGTTAGATGGTGCCATGGTATAACATGGTTTATAAACGATAACAACGGCTTTTTGTATAGTTTGTGCCACGTTGTCACACTTAGTGTTGATCCGACATAATCATCAACCACAACTTCTTACTTCTATACCAAAGTTGATCATTACCCTGACAAAAATATCTGGAAAATCAAACAAAACATCGTTTTCTATAGATTAGAAATTGTATATTGTACATTGTCCACGCAACCAGGTTAGTTTGATCAAACTACTGTTGACCAAACTACTGTTGACCATCAACGATCACAATTGGTCATAATGACCATAGTTAGTCAGCCCACAACTATTGGCTTTCAGACTAAGCTATAGCTGCCAGCTATTAAACCATAGTAACAGAAAGCTGTTTACTATTCTTTCTTTGCTCGGAACTTGTGTAGAGCAAGTAATGTGTTGTCATTTTGGCTCAAGTCCCCCAACTTAGTGTACCATGTTGACCACTTAAGCATATGGTAGTTACTTAGAATAGGGGACCATCAAAATGGTTGGTTGATTGGTTTCAGCACTATGACTGCTTAATAGACTGGCTGATCTGGGGTTTCCTATTTGTGCGTTTGTCAAAATAGGGTACTGCCCAAATCATCCTTTAAACTAATCACTGTTAGTAAATCATCATTTTTTGATCACTGTGTAATAAAACAGCCATTTTTGGGATACCCCGATTTTGAGAAACCACCACGTAGTTGTTATATCCCCTGTTTTTGGTGGTTATTCATTCTAATCCCCTATTATTATCCACTATAATTCCCTAAATAGTTGCCATTATAGTTTAGTTAAATTGCAGTTAGTTAGATTATAGTGTTAGTCAACCATAACTACCGATAGTAGCTATAGTTAGTTAAACCTATGGCTTGAGAAACCACCATATCTGCCTGGCATCTTTTTTTCCCCAGGAATTGGGCGTGGCGTTCGCATTCGCCAGGTCTCAGAAGACACCATTCACGACTTCAAGCGACTCGACGGATGAAAACATCGGATGCTGGGGGAGCCGGGCCTGGACGCCGCTGGGGCAACGGTGTAGGGGATTAGAATGGTTAATCCTAAGGGATCATAAGGGATCATGAGGTGGTTAAGCATTTCTAGTGGGTTAAAGGTTTAACTAACTATAGCTATTATTATCAATACTTAGGGGATTAGTATGGTTAATGATAGGGGATAAGAATGAATCACCACGTATAGTTGCTGGTTTTATTTGCGTTCAACTCATACTTGGGAATGATGATCTACTGAGATTTTGGGATTGGATTGAACCACCAACCAGTTGAGCATAATTTCCGATCGTCGATGATTGGAATGGGTGATTCACCAGCGGCAAGGTTTTCAATAAACACGGTTAATCACGCATGATATCGTCCCTAGTATTGTTGGTGGTTGGCCCAGAGTATGGTGATCAGTAGATACTATTGCCACCCATCATCAAGCGTTATTCATCATTGGCATTGATTAACCATAATATTCCTCAGTATTGCAGGTGATTATCCCAGGTAATCAACAATTGTCAAGTAAGCATGTTTTACACATGGAAATCTTGGGAAACCACCTATAAGAAATGGATTTTCCATTGCTAGGTTTTTTTACCAAAGGGTACAAGGTGGGCCCCGGTCACCACGTAGAGCTATTGGTTTTTTTGCGTAACTCACTGAGGCGATTCCAAATTACAAGTGAGAGCTGGAGTGGACTAACTTATAAGGTGGTTTCCCAAAAGGGGGGTGCCCCGAAGCTATGGTTGGTTTATGACAAAAAATGGTCAATAACCAGATGATTTAGGGCTGCCCCAAGTAATCATCTTTTTCGAATCGTTCTAGCAAAAAAAAACATCCATTTTTTGGGATCCCCCAGCTGGCTTGGAAAACCCCCAGGGGCCCGGTCCCTTGTAACGTCTAAAGCCTTGGTTGCTTCATTGCTCCGTGGCGCTGGTCGCCCATCAAGTCGCGGGCGGGTGCTTGGGAGCGAGCGACGATTGGACCCAGGGGTATCCCCTTCGGGCCCTGTGAAGCGGAGGCTGAGGAGTTTCCAGGAGGGTTCTAACCAAATGGTTGGTTTTGAATGGAAACCATGGGATTTTCTATGGTAAATAGTGATTAACTGCGGGGGACCACCAGCAATAATAGCTGGTTGGTGGTTTGATTGACAATTTTTCTTTTCCCGCTTGTACTTATTAACAAATGGCCCTAGTAATTATTAACAGGTGGTTGGTTGACTTGCGCATATCTGTTCAAAGGTGTACCACCAACCAGATGATGGTTTCCTTTCTTTCCTGTCGATGCAATTGCTCGGTGATCATTCTTCATATAACTCACCATCGCAAACCCCGGTTTAAGAATGGTACTAATCCAGGTCCCTAAAGCCAAATCCTGGTATACATCATTTTATCTAGATCAACTGTCTAAATCCAGGTCAACTATTCCAGGTCAACTATAACTTACCTCGGTACTGATCCAGGTCAACTATCTAAATCCAAATCCGCTTGTATACTACACCCAATCTATCACCCTGATCAGTCAAGTTGATATGGACCTGTATCAACCAATCATGGTATTGACAACGGGTGTACCCATGCTCAATCTTCATATACTCACTAGCTAACCAACTAGATTACCAATCAATCAATATACTTTGTATCCAGCAATCCAATTAGGTAATACAACAACCAACTATACATCAATAATCCACGAATCTTGATATACAAAATCTAGATCTTGACATGCCTCTGGGTCAAAACCCTGTACCCCTGGTTCCCCATCATTAACCATTGTTTTCCCTATGAAATTGTTGCTTAGTATCCCCTCATGAACGTTGGTTAACTGCTTGACCCAGCTCACCATCTACTAAAGGATCTACTAATTAGCTAACCAACTGGATTACCAACAATCCAGGAATCTTGATATACTAAAGCCATGTATAATGGTTGCGTATTATTCCCTATCATTAACCATTACATTAAGCATTATAAAGAACGGTAATGGGATTATTCCCTATTAGTAGTAGGATGAACCATTTCTATCTTAACCATTACTATTCCCTATCACTAACCAGGATTCATTAACCAAATTACATTAACCTGGATGGAAAAATCCTATTGAAAAAAACCTATACAACTACATTAATGTTGACCCAGGATTAATAAACCCCTGGTTGATTAACTGCGGGGGGGGGGTCACCATTTTCAAGGGAAACCCAGGTTTTTAGGGGATACCCCTTATTAATCAACCAGGGGTTTATTAATCCTGGGTAGCCATTAACCCTACTAAGCCCCTTTAAAACCCTACTGAAGAATCATCCTGGATGGTGATCATCCAGATGAAGCCTAGGCCACGGCAACTGGTGACTTTGGCCACCTCCTTTTCGAAGGCTGAGGCGTGGCGGAATGTTTGGTTGGATGGTTCGTTGGTTGGTTGATGTTTTCTATGGTTGACTATATGGAAACCATGGGAAACTATGGAAACCATGGGGTTTCGTGGTTTTCTAGGATTCGCAAGAATTGATAATGATCAAAAAGTGGTTAATAAGTCGGAAACCATGTTTTTTTCTATGGTTTAGTATGATCGATAATGGTCAATCATAGGGGGAAATCACTAACAATAGTGCTTAAACAAGTACTATATGGGTTAGTTGAAGATTTTCTGAATCAATATGAGCTTAGGGGAGTATAGTGGTTAATCATGAGGGATAATAACCAATCACAAACAAAAATAGGGAATATACCAACTATATGTATTGTAGTTTCTAAAAATAGGGAACCCAAGAAAATGGTTGGTTTATGACTATGAATGGCTAATAAGCTGGATGATACCTCCGGGAACCCCTGTTCTAAGAAACCATCCATGGTTCATCGTTGGTTTATCATGAACATATAAAATCAGGTAGCATGATTGGGTTATCGATAGCCCAAAGATTGCAAAACTTTCGAGATAACCTATGGTCTATGGTAATCACCAATAAAGCTGGGATACAGTATACCAACTATAACTGGTTGGTTGAGTTCAGTGATCAGTACCAATGATTGCCAACAGCAGCTAGTGATTCACCTGGATTTCGAGTTCGGGGATTGTTGGTTGGTGATTACCATAGACCATAGGTTTATCTCGAAAGTTTTGCGATCTTTGGGCTTTCGATAACCCAATCATGCTACCTGATTTTATATGTTCATGATTGTTATTTTTTTGTTCATAGGTTGGACTACATGACACAACATTGTTATGTTACTTGGTTGATTAGTATACTGTATCTTCTTCATCTCCTTCAGCAGTTTAATGGTTTCATAGGCTTGATTGTGATGGATAGCTATGGTTTTAATCGTAAAGGAGAACATCCATGATATGGTGGTTTCTCAATAAAGGATACCCCCAACTCATCTAGTACTAATCCTCTTTAGTGACAACCAAGCTTTTTGGAGTTCTCTAATTTTAGAATTCACCATCTAGTTGGTTATTGATCATTCTGACTTATGATGAACCACTACAATAGGTGGTTCCATCAAAACTTTTGTAGGGTTGTGGCAGCACATTTTAGTAGAAACTATTGAGAAACACCTGCAAGGACGCAAGTGCCATCGACATACTGTGCTTGCCACCCTGTGGTGATCTAACATAGCAATGGAACATCACTTTATTTCATAGAGGAACCCTGGGAAACGAGCTGTAAAAACCAAATGCAAATGGGTGTTTCTTAAAATAGGGGACCCCCAAATCATTCATTCTCAATCATTTGTAGTAATGAACCAACTACAACTTGGGGGTACCTCCAATCCAAGAAACCCCCAAGTGCTGGATGTCCCATTGCTATGCGAGATCCGGAGGGTGTCACGACTACAAATACTACAGCTTTACCCAAGCAGATCCAAATGGTGAGGAACATCGCAAGTGGGTCATCAACGGCAGTGGCTCAAGTGGGCAGCAATTTGAGATTGTGATTCCGACTTTGAACATCCCTGGCTGGTGGATTTATAGGGAAACCATGGGATTTTCTATGGTTAATAGTGATTAGCTATGGGGGATAACCAGCAGGACTAGCTGGCTGGTGGTTTGATTGACATTGTTTATTTTCCCGCTTGTAATCATTAACAGATGGTTGGCTGACAATCATGTTTTTCAGAAGGATCGAAACCACCAACCAGATCCTGTTTGAAATGATTAAAGTTACCGTGTCCCTTCCAAGTGGCCGAAGCAAAACTCTGTCACTCCCACACCTTGCTACTGTGAGGGACTTGAAAGTGCTGGCCCAGACTTCTTTTGGACAGGGGTTCCTCAAGCTTGCCACCGAAAGCGGACATGTGCTGACTGATCTCACGGACTCTTTGGAAGCTTCGGGCATTCAAGATGGGCATCATTTCACAGCAGTTGTGCAACAAACAAAAACAGCGGCAACGAACGAGGCTTTTGCCATGTGGTGCTGTGGAGGTGATAGGGTGGTTACCTGGGGCACTCCTGGTCATGGTGGTGACAGTTCTGCAGTTCAAGATCAGCTCAGGAACGTGCAGCAAGTTCAGGCCACACTTGACGCCTTTGCTGCCATTTTGGGCGATGGTTCAGTGGTTACCTGGGGCCATCCAGGTTCTGACAGCTATGCAGTGCAAGATCAGCTCAGGAATGTGCAACAAGTTCACTGCACAGAACGAGCCTTTGCTGCTATCTTGGGCGATAGGTCAGTTGTTACATGGGGCAATCCGAGATATGGCGGTGACAGCTCTGCAGTGCAAGATCAGCTTAGGAACGTGCAACAAATACACTGCACACACCGAGCCTTTGCTGCCATTTTGGGCAACGGGTCAGTGGTTACATGGGGCAATCCGAGATATGGTGGTGACAGTTCTGCAGTACAAGATCAGCTGAGGAGCGTGCAACAAGTTCAGGCCACAAGTGCCGCTTTTGCGGCCATTTCGGGCGACGGCTCCGTGGTTACGTGGGGCCATTCACGACATGGTGGTGATAGCTATGCAGTTCAAGATCAGCTCATGATCAGGAACGTGAAGCAAATCCAAGGAACGCGTGCTGCCTTTGTTGCCATTTTGGGTGACGGGTCAGTGTTTTCCTGGGGCGATCCGAGATATGGTGATGACAGCGCTGCAGTCCAAGACAAGCTCAGCAACGTGCAACATGTTCAGGGCACACGTGCTGCCTTTGCTGCTGTCCAGGGCGACGGGTCGGTCATTACCTGGGGCGATCCAGGTTCTGGTGGTGACAGCTCTGCGGTTCAAGATCGGCTCAGGAACGTGCAGCAAGTTCAGGCCACACTTGACGCCTTTGCTGCCATTTTAGGCGACGGTTCAGTGGTTACTTGGGGCCCATCACATTCTGGTGGTGACAGCTCTGCAGTGCAAGATCAGCTCAGGAACGTGCAACAAGTTCACGGCACAGACCGAGCCTTTGCTGCCATTTTGGGTAACGGCTCCGTGGTTACCTGGGGCAATCCGAGATTTGGCGGTGACAGCTCTGCGGTTCAAGATCAGTTTCCGTTCTTGTAGCAATTTGTTCGTGCAGAGAACGTTTGCTTGACCATGTTTGACCATCATTGAATCATTATAGTTGTGACATTCCGCCAGTAAATCAGTGTGAACTGATGTCAAGCGATGTCTTTGGGTAGTTTCTGGGTATTGAAATATACCAAACTCAGGACATTGGGAGTTTTCCCCGATGAACCAAGGTAACGAGTCGCAGAAACACAATAAACTGTTGTGTGATCAGGTTTGTGGGAGACTTCGGTGATGATCCACTGCATCAATGACCACGGTGGTCAACAATACTTAACCGCTTGATGATTGGCAATATTCTTAGTGATGGTCAACAATGGTGGTCGATCGTTGTTCAGGTTTAACAATGGCCGGTCTCAGAAGCTTGTTAGTCACCCAATTCGTGGGGGATGACTGCAAACTCCAACAGCATGGATGCACACAAAGTAACCAATCACTTTTTGCTGGGTTTGTTGCAGCGGTTGATTGCCATTGGGGGATGGTCATCCGGCGTACATATTCCAAAGTGGGCATAGGTGGGCTATAAACCCCCAGAACTGGTAGTTAGTCGACCCCACTTAGATATTAGTTAGCTATAAACCAACTCATAAGTGGTTGGGGGCCCACCTTGAAGCTTGGATGCATTGAAACCAATCCCAACATCGTGGCAATCGATGCATCTTAGCTGTCGATCTCTTGGTCCGTCATCCACCATTGATACTTCCCTTCTTTTATTTGTAGGTTGAACTACATGATAATGCTGATTGTTATGTCATGTTGCTTGGTTCATTAGTATAGCGCTTTCTGTGATTTACTGGTTTCATGAGTTTCATGGGCTTGATTGTAATGGATAGCTCTGGTTTGAACCATAAAGGAGAACACCAATGATATTGTGTTTTCTTAAATCGGGGTGCCCCCAAAGCATCCAATACTTATCATTTTTAGTGAAGTAACAGCCGATAATAACCAATATTCTTGGGGTTCCCTTTTGGGGGACGATCATATTGCTGGTTTATCATGACTGGTTGGTGGTTTCAAACATTTTTTATTTTCGCTCGTAATTATTAACACATGGTTGGTTGACTTGTGCATATTTTTCATATGGGTTGAAGCCACCAGCCAGATTCTGATCATTACTAGCCATTAATAATCACTATATTAACCATTATGAACCACTATTAACCACTAATTGTAGGGGTTGAAGCCACCAACCAGTCATGATCTTTGTAGATCTTTGGAGGAGCTCCGGGCAACGCATCTTGGGAGCTCCTGAGTAACACCTGCTGGACACCTGCGTGCGACATGCGCTTGCCACCCTGTGGTGATCAATGGAACATTACCGTACACAGAGCAACCCTGGGAAACAAGCTATACAAACTAAGCATCGCAGGCATTTTCCATGGGATTTTTGTGAGATCACCCGAGGGCACGAGCTTGTTACGTTTCAGTTCCAACCGTTTTTCACAGAAAATCGGAGCCAACCAGGCACAGACGGGAACAGGATCCAGACGTAAACGGACTGGATCAAGACGAACAGGACGACCAAATCCAGGATTCGTTGATCCTGGTGGTTCTTAGATGTTCATAGTGGCTCGTGTGACCAGAAATAGTGGTTCTTAATCAGAAATGTTCGTTCATAATGGTTCATGATGGACTCTTGGGAGTGGTCGAACAACTTGTTGTGGGTCCCGTTGGACCCACAGGTTCACCATGCCCAGCCCCTGCCCGTCTAACAGATCACGCCTGTACAAATGGCGCAGCTCGAGCCAAGCAGATATCCAAATTGAGGTTTCTTAAAATAGGGGACCCCTCAAAATGGTTTGTTTAGTACTAAGAATGATTAGAAAAGGATGATTTGGGGGTACCGCTATAACGTGAGAAACATCCCAATGGTGAGGGCCATGAACACAGAAAGTGGATCCAACCAGTGCATCACGGCAGTGGCTCAAGTGGTCAGCGATTTGAGATTCGGACTTTGCACATCCCGTTTAAAATGATTGAAGTTACAGTATCCCTTCCAAGTGGCCGAAGTGAAATTCTGTCACTCCCACACCTTGCCACTGTGAGGGACTTGAAAGTGCTGGCCCAAAAGTCATTCGGACAAAGGTTCCTGAGGCTTACCACAGAAACGGGACATGTGCTTACTGACCGCATGGACTCACTAGAAGTTTCAGGCATTCAAGATGGAGATCATTTCACAGCAATTGTGCAACAACCAAGGATTGTGGCAACAGACTCGGCTTTTGCACTGTGGTGCTGTGGAGGCGATGGCATTGTGACTTGGGGCAATCCAAGCTTTGGTGGTGACAGCTCTGCAGTGCAAGATCAGCTCCGGAACGTGCAGCAAGTTCAGGGCGCACCAGCTTCTTTTGCCGCCATCTTAGGCGACGGGTCAGTGGTTACGTGGGGCGCTCCAGATTGTGGTGGTGACAGCTCTGCAGTTCAAGATGAGCTGAAAAACGTGCAACAAGTTCGGGGCACACGTGCTGCCTTTGCTGCCATCCTGGGAGACGGGTCAGTGGTTACCTGGGGCAATCCGAGATACGGTGGTGACAGCTCTTCAGTGCAAGATCAGCTCAGGAATGTGCAGCAAGTTCAGGGCACACGTGCTGCGTTTGCTGCTATCCTGGGCGACGGGTCAGTGGTTACCTGGGGCAATCCAGCGAATGGTGGTGACAGCTCTGGAGTGGAAGATCAGCTCAGGAACGTACAGCAAGTTCAGGGCACAGATGCTGCCTTTGCTGCTATCCTGGGTGACGGATCAGTGGCTACGTGGGGCAATTCATTATATGGTGGCGACAGCTCTGCAGTGCAAGATGAGCTTATGCATGTGCACCAAATTCAGGGCACATGTAGTGCCTTTGCTGCTATTGTGGGCGACGGGTCTGTCGTTACCTGGGGATCTTCACATTCTGGTGGTGACAGCTCTTCAGTGCAAGATCAGCTCAGGAACGTGCAACAAGTTCGGGGCACACGTGCTGCGTTTGCTGCCATCCTGGGCGATGGCTCAGTCATTACCTGGGGCGATCCACATTCTGGTCGTGACAAGTTTGCAGTTCAAGATCGGCTCAGGAACGTGCAGCAAGTTCAGGCAACAAATAACGCGTTTGCCGCCATTTTAGGCGACGGGTCTGTCGCTGCCTGGGGCTCTCCACATTTTGGCGGTGATAGCTCTGCAGTGCAAGATCAGCTCAGGAACGTGCAACAAGTTCAGGGCACACATGCTGCCTTTGCTGCCATCCTGGGGGATGGGTCGGTGGTTACCTGGGGCAATCCGAGATATGGCGGCGACAGGTCTTCGTTTCTAGATCATTGATTTCCTGTTCTTGCAACAATTTGCTTACGCAGAGAAAGTTTGCTTGACCTGATGTCAAGTGTTGTCTTTGGATGGTTTCTGAGTGCCAAAATTTACCAAACTCAGGACCGTGGTATGTCAAACAACATCAAACAACAAGTCGCAGACACAGCGAACGAGTCACAGAAACAGAATGGGTTGCTGTGTGTGATGCTGCAGGCAGGTTTGTGGGAGAGTTCGCCGATGATCCTCTGCATCAAAGGTCATGGTGGTCAACGATACTTAAGCGCACTTTGATTGGCATTTTTTTAGTGATGGTCAACAATGGAGTTGTTCATGTTTAAAAATGGCCGGTCATAGCTTCATAACAGCTCATGGTGGTCAACTAGTGGCTAATAAGCTGGTTAGTAATCGAACTGCTTGGTGGTTTAAACATGTTTGTTTTCCCAATTAATCACGAACAAATGGTTGATTGACTAATATGTTTCATAGGGATTGAAACCACGAAGCAGTCGCCTAATCAGTGGGGGATGACTGCAAACTCCTAGAACATTGATGCATACAAAGCTCAAAAGCCTACCGCTGAGCTGGGTATCAAAACTGTGACGGTTCCAGTGTACCCATTCCATCCCATTCCAACAAGGTGCGCCCCTGGCAGTCACAACTTGGGTTATAAACACATATGACTGGCAGTTAGCAAACCCTACTTGTTTATTATCTTGATTATGAAGACCACCTCATAAGTGGTTAGGGGCCCACCTTAAAGTTTGCATTAGTGGAAAGGACATCCAAACATGACGCAGTGATTGGAGTTCGTAGCTGTTGATCCTACTATTTGTTCGTCATCCACCTCTGGTACTTCACACAGTTGCTTATGTCCCTCTTGCTGCTCATGTCCTCAATGTGACCTATTCATACATACTTGCTTCTCTCACGGCTATGGGTCAGTTCACCCTGTATATCAATGCTGTTTAGAATTGCTGGGTTAATACAGCCAAATGATCACTTTTTTTCCCTGGTTCGACGAGGCCTGTCTTCACCGTTTGTCCCAACATTTCTCGTTAGGTCAAGAAGGAAAGCCTCTTCAAGCCTGGAACCTCAGTGCAAGTTTCCGCGGGGATGTGCAGCGCCGGCCCATTCCCTGGGTGAAGCCATGATTGGTTGCACTCTGAGCTGAACCAAGCCCAGGCTAACCAAGGTGAATGCTACCAACCAGTTGCGCAAGCGCAGACAAGTAGTTGGGGGCCTTCGGTTGGTGCCATGTCCAGCGCCGACATGATGAGCTTCCAGCACTGCTCGTTTCCATATCTTGGTCTCGGCGGGAAGGGATGACATGGCACTTGGATGTGCAGGCTTCGCTCCCTGCTTGGATGTGCAGCCCCACTTAGGAACTGGTTCCGAGCCATGGTTATAGGGGCTATAGCCTATATATCTTCTAAGGCGGTTTTGCATGGTTTTATCCAAGTTACCAGCCCAGCTGCACGTCCAACTGAAAGATCGCCAGGGGAAATCACCCTAGAAGGTGAACTAAACCCCCCCAACCATGGCTTCATGTTACCAGCTACGCCGTAGCACATCCAGTTCGTACTTGGCTGCTCTCAGAGTTGCATCATGTGCTGCGCGGCAGGGTCCAAGCACCAAGCGATGGAGTAGGTTAGAACTGGCCGCGCATGGGTTCTCAAGCCATAGGATCACACCCAAAAAAATGGATGCTTTATTACTAGAAATTGCTAATATTAGTTGGAGGTGCCCCTATTTTGAGAAACCATCCCATGTTATGAGTCCTCCGAATTTCACTCAGGTCCATGGTGTGATCACCAGATATGCTATGGGTTGGGATGTAATGCTGTACACTTGGATGATTGATTTTGCATGTTCACAGACAATGCTTCAAACTTCAAATGCGTGTTTCTCAAAATAGGGGTACCCCCAAATCATCCATTTATAGTAATAAACCAACCATTTTTTGGGTACCCCTCTGGCTTGAGAAACCACCAAATCTCCTCTGAGTCGTGTCATGTATTTATTCGGGTTGCTACAGGAAGCTGCGTGGCGAGACGCTTGTAGAAAATTGTGCTGGGTCTTTCGCTTTAATAGGGCTGGGGACCCCCAACCCCCATGCGCTTTTCGAAGCATTTACCCAGTAACAAACCATCCATTTTTGGGGGACCCGGATTTCGAGAAACATAATATGTATTGTTATTTATTGTATCAAGTATATTATCATATCATGGGATCGTAGGAGACCAGAGATGTTTTCCCTAGAAATTGGTCAAAAAACCCTCATAAATACCCCTGAATGAGGCCTCATTGTTGGGGGCTATGCCTTCGGGGGTGTCAGCTGCAATCTCCATGATCATACTCCGGTCATTGAATTGATTTGCAAAAACAAAAAGCAGGAAACCCGGGTTATAACTAGCATCATAGGGGGAATTTTTGTGCATTTTCCCATCAACCAACATAGTTATTTTGGGATCTGGTTCTTATCCACTGAACGGTGAATTTTCATGAGGTGGCATGGGCATGACACTCACCAGAATCTATTCACCACCTTAAAATGCAGTTCAACTGTTGTAGCTGCAAGTCCAAAGCCTGAACTGTTGGTGACGGTCCCATGACTACACTACAGGTGACTGTGGTGTTCACCAGTTTTGGCTGAGCGCAGCCGATGTTGCTGACTGGGTGAATCGGGCTGGTCAAATCCTTGGCTCAACCAGGGGACAGCGTCGCTTCAGGTCTATGAGCAAACAAGTGGCGAAGAATGTGACCGACTATCAGCAAGAAGAGTTGCAGGAGAATGGACCCGGCGAACTGGTGAACCAAGGCTACTTAAAGGTTTTTTTAAGTGTAAGATTCAGTGACCAGCCCCAAGTACTATGAAGTAGCTACTGTCGTTGATGGTTTTGGACTAAGAGCTGGATCCATCAAAAAGGGCGAGTGTGCTTCAACCAGGGCTTATCACCTGCTGGATCCCCCACTCAACAAGCATTGGAAATGCTGTCCGCAGCCTCCGCCAAAGATTCCCAGTTGATGATCCAAGTTGTGATGATTGAATCGATACTAGTGGTATCTAGTGGTTAATAATCATGGTCAGTAGTGGCTAATGATGGTTGATGATGGTTACTTGAGCTTGAATGGGGAAAACATCACTTGTATAGTTGGAACTATGCCTAAGCGGCTCTAATTTTCAAATTTCAACATGATTGATTTTCATAAATTCTAACCATTGCATTCCCTATAATTCAACCCTAGGTATACAATTAGCCAATTTATGATTCAACCAGGGATGCAATTATTAGGTGCACAATCAGCACCTAGGGATATCCATTGCATTCCACATGATTGTTGATTATCATTCCCGATTATCAATGATTAATGTTGACCCATAACCATATGATTGGTATGGATCCATATTCATCACCCATGTAACCCCTGGTGTAGCCATTGTATTTTTTCCGTATTATTGTGTGTCCCTGGCGTTCACGACTCAATCCACCCATTGCGGATCGCTGAACGGTGCCTCGGTGCTTGGAACCAGGATCTCTTCAAAGCATTCGATGCCCGGGGGCTGAGAGCCTTGGTACCTTGGGAGGTCCTGGAAGATCCATGGCCAACCACGGTACCCGCTGTTGAAGTGGTCGGTGATTGCCATGATTGGGTCACCATGAACCGGAGATAAACGACCTAATCAATTGGTGTAACGGATGGGGTCGTTTATCTCTCATTGTTGGGTACAAGTGGTGATGATGGTGATGATGATGATGATGATGATGATGATGATGATGATGATGGTAGTGATGGTGGTGATGGTGGTGGTGATGATGATGATGATGGTAGTGATGGTGGTGATGGTGGTGGTGATGATGATGAGGATGGTGGCGGTGGTGGTGATTGATTGAGCTGTTGATTGGAACCAAGAGTGGTGAACGCCATGGTGATGAATCTTCCGATTTGTTGGTGAGGTCCTCTATCTTGAAACCCCTACTTGCGCCTTCCAGTAGCTGATGGGCCCCGGCGAAGAGTGTTTCTATAAGGTGGGCCCCCAACCAGGTCTAGAGCTGCTGGTTTATTTGCCTAAGGAAACTAGGGTGAATTCTACCAGAGCTGAAGTAAGCCAACGAGTCTCACTGCGGGCCCGGTCCCTTGTACCACATGAATTCCTGGATCACCTCCGATGGACCGATGCTTCGTTGCCCAAGGCCCTAGGCATTTCGAAGACCGAAATCGAACGGGCCGTGGTCCAGGTGCCGGGGAGCTGGTTGGATGTTTGGACCTGGGGTTCTTAACAGCTGAGGATACCCCCAGTAACCAGCTGTTAAATAGTAGTCCAACCACGATGGTTATAGGGGCTACTAATGGTTTTATAGGAGTTAAAGCAAGTAATAACGGTTAATCATAGGGGATAATGACCAACTACTGATGGTTGAACAACTACTGGTTGGTGGTTTGATTCACATTTTTTCTTTTCACTAGCTATTATTGACAATTGGTTGGTTGACTAATATGTTTCATAGCGGTTGAAACCACCAACCAGATGAGAAGTCCAATAGACCAAACATCACCTTGGGGGTATACGCATTTTGAGGAACCAGCACTTGTGAGTGAATGTTTGAAAATGGGTAATGGTTAATTCGCTGAGAAACGTGGTGAATTACATTACTAGATGATTTGATCGATTTTTTAGATGAAAGGCCATGGTGATAGGAAGCTATAATAGCTGATGATGTTGAACAAACATATTTTGTTTGAGGCTAATTCCTTGAATTGATACCATTGGTGAATAGCTCAGAAATATTGATGATGATTATGATTATGATGATGATGATGGTGGTGGTGGTGATGATGATATTACAAGTGCTAATGCCAATAGTGTGTGTTAGCCGTTTGAAATGTTAATACTGTAGTTGACATCAGTTTTTGAGCTATGATATTTCATGATGTTTCAAAATGATCCATGGTTAGTAGCTCAAAGATTCTTATATATGTACACATATAATGTATTTTTACATATTATGTATATATTCAAATACTATGTATATTTTGAGATATTATGTATATATTCAAATATTATGTATATATTTAAATATTATGTATATTTTATATATATATATATCCTATCTATGTGTAAATATATTTATATATATATATATACACATATTTGTGTTCAACGATTGATTTGTCACAACAACTGAGGCATTCCCGGCATTCCCAGCAGATTGGCATGCAATTACCCTAACCACACAAGCAAGCAAAGAACAAACTGTTGATTCTTTGGCATTTCCAAAGTTACATTCCTTGCTTGTTTGGTGCTGAAATCCAAACAGCTTGTGCATTGCAAAAACTCCTTGGAAAAAAACTGACATAGGAACCACAAATCCAATGAACCAGCCAATTATACAGCCAATTCCATCAACCATGTTCAAGTATCATTGCCCTTTGGTAATCTAACATAGCAATGAAAACCCACCAGCTGTAGATCATCTACCTATTGGAAATGTCCTTGCAGCCAGTTGTCTGACTAAAGTTTAGTTTTTATTGTTGTCAAACGTCACCCTTTCTCAGCACCAAGATTACGATGATGGACAACCACGGGGTTCTTATTGAGCAATGGGGTATCATCAATAACAGCACTGTACATATCTGTACATAGATGGGTTCTCACTTCTCTTTTTTCAGAATCCAGTGTAACCAAAATCCAAGAATCCAAGAATCTATGCTACATGCTTGATAGATGGCTATCCATTGATAGATGGTTGGGAGATGTTGATAGATCGTTTCCTAATCATTAGTTTTGGGGACGCCAAACTCCTGTACTGCACTCGCTGGTACTGAGCCTCACAATGGATCACATTTGCTACCATCAATTGTTGAGTAACATGTATGGCCAGACCTAGTGCTATGGATTGTGTGGTTCATCTACAATAAAGAATCGTCGGGGAAAAGTAATCAAGCAACCAACACTCAACTCATGTTCAAGGTGGTTTATCCCAAGATTCACATATGGTTTCCAGCAACAGCAGCCTTTTAAGCAGTACATTCCAAGCCAAAGAAGTCAGGGAAGCAAGTTCAGCTGGTTGCAGCCCCGACCTTGGCCGGCAGGAGAACGGTTCTGCCACTGCAATCAGTTTGCGAAGTCTTTTGCTGATCGCCTCCAGCTCAGGGGAGGGATGCTGTCGTCAAGGTTGAAGCTCAAAACCTGCACACATCCCATTGGAATTGAATGTCGAATCGGTAAATTTGCATAATCAAACTGATGATGATGATGATGATGATGATGATGATGATGATGATGATGGTGATGGTGATGGTGATGGTGATGGTGATGGTGATGGTGATGGTGATGGTGATGGTGATGGTGATGGTGATGGTGATGGTGATGGTGATGGTGATGGTGATGGTGATGGTGATGGTGATGGTGATGGTGATGGTGATGGTGATGGTGATGATGATGATGATGATGATGATGATGATGATGATGACGATGCTGGTGATGATGATGATGATGATGATGATGATGATGATGATGATGGTGATGGTCATGGTCATGGTGATGATGATGATGATGATGATGATGATGATGATGATGATGATGATGATGATGATGATGATGGTGATGGTGATGGTCATGGTGATGATGATGATGATGATGATGATGATCATGATGATGATGGTGATCATGATCATGATCATGATGATGATGGTGATGAGAGCAGTGGTTTGTTCTGTTCCACTAGGTACAGTGCATATACTGTAAAAGAATCCCAAATTCTTGGCCCAGGGTCCCTCAAATTCTTAATTTCAATTGCGCTGGATTTTCCAGCATCATGTGTTGAGGGTCCTTCAAATTCTCAGCAGATTCTTGTTTATGTAAACTTTGGTGGCCATCATGACTTCGAAGGCTGGAAAGTCGAAAAAGGAAAAGTCGGAACCTGAAAAGTTTTTTGTGATTTTCTGCTGGTTGCGGGCTCGACTCCCCCCATGGGCTGGAAAGTCAAAAATATTTTTTCGGAACCTGAAAAGTTTTTTGTGATTTTTTGCTGGTTGCGGGCTCGACTCCCCCCATGGGCTGGAAAGTCAAAAATATTTTTTCGGAACCTGAAACGTTTTTTGTGATTTTTTGCTGGTTGCAGGCTCGATTCCCCCCAGGGCTGGAAAGTCAAGAAAACTTTTTGAAGCGTGAAAAGTTTGTTTGTGATTTTCTGCTGGTTGCGGGCTCGACTCCCCCCAAACTTCATTTCCTGCTCCCGTGCTTCCCAGCTGCGCCGGCAGCAGCACCAGCTGGGCTATCTTTTATGTTTTTAAGAATGTAGTGCCCAAAAGTGAGGGTCCCTCCAATTCTCAACTGAGCAGGGGGAAGATGTATGCAGATCCATAGGGATGGAAAAATATTGAGCCCCTCGAATTCTTATACAATAGATTCTTTCACAGTATATGCACTGTAGTTCTTAACATCCAGTTGGGAACCATCATCATAAACCATCGACACCAACCAAAAACCAATCACTGTCCACCAGAAACGACGACAATAACAACAGCATCGGCATCAACCATCACTCAAACATCAACATCATGTGTTTGCCATCACGAAACATCATCAACAGTTTCGTTGAATCCATCTACTATCATCTGTTACCATCAACCACATCACTGATCGAATTGAAACGGTGCATTTCACAGTCCGCTTGTTTGGCGCATGTGAATCTTCCAAGCGCACAATGTTACTTGGTCCCGGGTCCGCCACAATCAATCGTTTAAGCAAGGGTGGTTGGTTGATTTAGGGGACTGGCATGCTCAAGGCAAAGGATTTATTGTCCTAGAATATATGTATTTTGTAGGAAATTTAGTAGATTTGTTAGTAGAATTTGTGATTTATTTTCCGTTTATTTTGGTCAACTGCGATCCGGATCTCGTTTTCCCTGTGATCTGAGCCTTGAGATAGGATGGAGAAGCAATGCATCCCCTTCATCACAGATGGACCACCTTTCAATATGCATGGCGTCGGTGAATCCGTAGTGTTGGAGGGAATCTTGAGCAATAATTTTAAATTGAATGGCAGTAGGTATTGTTATGATGGTAATTAGTAGCTATTGAATTAGCGAATATGGTGGTTTCTTACAACGGGGATAACGCCAAATCATCCAATTTATTGAACATCTATGCTACCATGCCCTTCATCTTTAGAGTTCCCTATGATAAGAAATGGTTTATAGATTAAAGTGATAAGATCTTAACCACTCTTGATCATACGACCAGTTTGGTTCACCATTATGGACTCATTCGTTGTTATTGGCTGTACTATTTCTTTTTATTCCTAAAATGCCGGCCATGCTTGTTGTCATTTTGCCTGTGATTGAGCCGATGCCACTGCGAGGTCATATTAATTTTGATCACTGTATTTGTTTGGCGTATCTAAAAAATGTTTATTCAGATATTATTTATCAATAAATTATATATATATATATATGTATACATACAAATGGAATTTGAAATAATTTGATTTATCGAAATAAATATATGTATATAAATATACATATATAGACGCATGTATAGATAAAAAATACAGTGATAAATATATACTATGAGTATGGGAATGAAAAAATAGATATTCTAAGGAATTATAAAGCAAAGTCTGGAGCTGCGAGTTCGTGGGACTTGTGGTATTAAATATAAGTTATGGCTTGTAATATTGCCAGCTCTCGGCTATAATTTATAACCTAAAAAATTATAAATTAATAATTACATATATATTATAAATTAAATATTAAAAATAGCATATATATATATATATATATAATTTTTTAAAAAAATATATAATATTTATTTTAAAAAATAATATTAAAATAAATTTAAATAAATAAATATATATATATATAATATGTATTAATTTATAT
>VSDK01017373.1:61616-73227 GCA_009767595.1 Symbiodinium kawagutii | reverse complement strand
GTGTAGGGGGTGTTACTGACAGTCATATTGGTAGCTTCCAACCAGATGAAATTAGTTTCAATGGCAACAAGATGCATGAGCTGATGCGTGCATTCCAGCTCTATGCACCCACAACATTTCATCACACTAGGTGGAGTACACCACCCCCGCCAGGAACGTGGAAGTCACGTGGAGGGTGGAAGCGAATCGATTATCTGCTTCTTCCTCAAGTGTGGTTTGCTGCACAGTGCACTGCCGCTAGCGACCTTTTAGGTTTTCCTACTTCCAATGATGATCATATTTCCGTTACGGTCAGGTGTCAAGTTGAGCTTCGGCAAGCCACGGTTGTTCGCAAGCATGGCATTCCCGCATTTTCACGCGCTGCTATGCGCACTCCTGATGGTCAGCTCCAGGCGTCGCACATTGTCCGTGAGTTCAGTCAGCACACTTCAGACCTTATGTGGCAGCTATCTGTTGACCAGCAGGATGCTCTCATGCAGAATTGGTTCAGTACTGCCTTTCATCAAGCCTTTCCTGCGCCAAAGAAGAAAGCTCGTCAGTCGTGGCTCTCATCACATACGTTGCAGCTGTTGTCAGCAGCAAGAAAGGCACGTGGAGCAGCCGGCCAAGCCTTAGCATTTCAGAAGAAAGCGATGTTGCGAACCATTTGTCAACAGTGGTCTTTTGCTGCCAAGCTCTCAAAGCAACAGGTCATCACAAGTCCGAGGCCGCCTTTGCCTGTGTCTACGTGGATGCAGACTGTGGGTCATGCCGTTGCGTCACATCAATGGTGGGCATCGTGGTATCTTAAGTTGCTTTCCAAAGCTCTGCAGACTGATGAGGCCGCTTTTGTTGATCAGCAAATCAAAAAGCATGATAGTGCTCTCGCAGGCCATTCCGGCGCAGCCCTGGAAGGTACTGAAGCCGTTGCTTCCAAAGCAAAGGGACAAGGCCAGGCAGAATCGACAGCACCTTTCGTTGAGCATTTTGCATCGGTCGAAAAAGCCACTGTTCAACCACTAGCCAGAGTAGCTTCAGTGATTGTGAAGAACAACCACACCACACTCCGATTTGCCATTCAGTAACAGCTGTCCGTCCAGTGGACTCCAACTCTTTTTGACCTTGAAAGAGCAATCAGAGAGTTGCAGCCTTACAAGGCCGCGCTAGGTGCGGTTGTGCCTGAAGCCCTGCTTTCCAATCCCCCAGCAGCTGCTCGCCTCCTCTTTCCGAGTTTGATGGCCAATGCGGTCTTCCTTCAACAGTGTGCAAGTTGGAAATCCGGTGAGCTGTATCCCCTTCATAAAAAGGGAAAAGATGCTGCTAAAGTGGATGGCTACCGTGCCATTTTAATAGCGTGTCAAATCCCAAAGCTTTTTCCTCATCTTGCCCGCAGTCAGCTAGGTCAAGTGCTGCAATCCAAGCTATTGCCGATGCAAGTAGGTGGAGTAAAAGCTATGTCAGTGAGCTTTGCCT
Organism: Symbiodinium kawagutii; assembly: GCA_009767595.1. Taxonomy (NCBI): domain Eukaryota; class Dinophyceae; order Suessiales; family Symbiodiniaceae; genus Symbiodinium; species Symbiodinium kawagutii. Next base: position 71,775 of record VSDK01017373.1, on the reverse strand, counting down.
CGCAGTATCTATCTACCTTGAGAGAATCCGCCAAAACCAGAAAGATCAATCACGCAATATTGTTCTTTGATATCCGATCTGCATTCTATGCTGCCAGACGTCAGGATGTCACCTCCAATCTGCTCGGCATTGCAGATTTCGATGATGAAGCTGAACGCATGGCCTCGTTGCCGCAACCCCCAGCGTTGCCGCACTTAGCAGTTCCGACTCAGCTCGAAGCCTGGGCGCAGCAGGCTTTAGCAAATTCCTGGAGCCGCGTTGCAGGTACTGTCACAGATGCCAGCAACAACAAAGTCCTTGTTCCGTCCACTGGAACAAGGCCAGGAGATCCGTTAGCAGACATGGCTTTTACTGCCATCATGCAGGGCATTCTTGCTCGCTACATTGAAGACCTGGCAGGCATCCTTCCGCAATTCCAACATCAAGAGGTCACCCATCAGACCTCACCTGTTGTGTGGATCGACGATGTTGCTTTGTATCTTGAGCACCCGAATGCCGATACATTAGTGGAGCAGCTTCGATTTGCAGTGTGGCGCATGGCAATTCGATGCCAAGAAACGGGGCTTGAGTTGAACATGGAGAAGGGTAAATCTGAGGCAGTGATCAGGTTTCAAGGCGCTGGCAGCCAGAGGGTTCATCGTGAGCTACGTGAGAGCAATGGATGCATCTCCTTTGGTGACCAAGGCTCCTTTTTGTTGCACACCACCTCCTTGTACACTCACTTGGGCCACAAATTCAATGCTGCCATGAACCTTGACAGCGAAGTTGCCTTTCGCATTGCCCATGCCCAGCAAGCGGTCAAGGAAGCCATGCCATTACTTGTTCATCGACGCATTGATCTTCACAATAAAATCATGCTGGTCAGATCACTCATCTTTTCGCGCCTTTTTGTATCTTGCTGATACGTGGATTGAGGTGCCAGAGGTTCTTCTGGCCAAGCTTGAAGGCTTTGTGCTCAAAGTGTTTCGCATTGTCCTGCGTCAAATGAATCGCCGTGACAGCCGTCATACCTCCAATACTCATTTGTGGGCCAGCCTGGACGCCCCTCAGGTTTCTGACATGATTCGCGTCATGCGGCTGAGGCGTTTCGGCAAGATTTTTTCTGATGGTCCGTCTTTGCTTTGCACGGTCCTCTGGAAGCATGCAGCTGAAACAGATATGAGCTGGCTGGCTGTAATTTGGCAAGACCTTCATTGGTTGCAGATTAGGTTTCGCTCTCTTCACCAGCTGCCCGAAGCCACCACGGACCTTGACGCATGGATCACCTTTGCTCGCGCGAGCCCTAAAAGGTGGAAGAAGCTCTGCGCCGTTGCATATCACAAGGCTGCCATTCAAAATAGAATCCAAAATCACATCCAAGAATGGGAGCAACAGATGTCCGAAGCTTTCCAAGACTCGACCGCGCCCAGCTCAAGTGCCCCTGTTCAAGCATCGTTCTTGTTTGCTTGCAGCCAGTGCTCGGCGCAATTTCACTCTTACAAAGATCTCACAGTTCATGCCCTGCTGAAGCATTCGCAGTTTGCCACCGCTAGGCGGTACATGCCCCATCCCACAGTGTGTGGGCGCTGCCTTTGCGATTATGGAAGCACACAGAAGCTAAGGCAACACTTGCAGTACCTTCGCAACGGTTGCTTCGAGAGGTTGCAGCAGCTGTGGACGCCCATGCTCGACTCCGAGGTTACTGCCGTCATTACAGTCAAGCTTAAAGAGGTTCGTGCGCAATATCGACAGCCTGCAGTTCGAGTGGAGTCGGACCTCTTTTGCCATCGCAGGATCAATGGAAAGAAGCGGCACCATGGAAAGTTTTTCCAGCAAGCCCTGTTGCCTCCGAGCAGGGCTCCCAGCTTGCCCCTGGCCCTTCAGCTCAAGTCAGTGATGTGTCTCAGGATGCGGTCGATTGGCTGCTCAACTGCGGTGATCTTGCAGTTTTGCCAGCCTGGTTTGGCTCCTCCCCCGCAGCTGCTACGTGTGATGCAATTGACAACGTGGCTGCGGCCTATCTCCATGAAGATGACATCGCCCCTCTGGCTATGAAGCTTTTGCGTGGGTCAGCGATCACCGGTGTCAGAGTGTTGCGGAGCCTTCCTCAGCTTGGGCCACCATCCCAACCGTGCTGCCATGGATCCAGGACAAGTTCTTTGCGCTTTACCTGTATTCAGGACATTTGAGATCAGGTGATGTCCATGACCAGGCGAGCAAACTGGCGAGCAAGTACGGCTTCATGGTTGAGGTCATACCTTTGGATGTGATTTTTGCGTCGGAGTACTGCAACCTTCGCAAACAGCGTACTCAAGATTACTGGTTGGACATTGTCACCAAGGGGCTGATTTTGGGAATCATATCAGCTCCTCCTTGCGAAACCTGGTCCATTGCTCGGTATCTTGCAGTGACGCAACAGGACGGTGGTCCACCGCCTGTCCGGTCGGCGGAGTCAGCCTGGATGTTGGAGCATAGCTCCGTCAAACATTTGCAGCAGGTGTTTGTCTCCAATCAGCTGCTTTGCTTTTGGTTGCAACTTGCGGTTGCCGCCTTGGCGAGTGGAACCAGCTGGCTCATGGAGCATCCGGCCGAACCGGTGCATTGCCCTTCTGCTCCAAGTGTCTGGAAACTCGATGCTGCTCAGAAGATTGCGAAATGTCGCGGAGTACGGTGTCATCTCCTGCTCCAAGGACATTTTGGAGCGGAATGCGCAAACCCCACTCATTTTTTGAGTTTTGCTCTCCCTGCGCTGGCTGAGGCTTTGACGAAGTGGAGACAGACTCACTTCGACTTTCGTAGCTGGGTGGTGTTGAAGGGAAAGAGAGGCGACGGTTCGTGGAATACATCACGAGCCAAAACATATCCTCCACTACTCAATGCTTGCATCGCCGAAACATTTTACCAACGAGCGATTCAGCTCCAAGCGGCCCTGTCTGACCACACTTGTAAAGGGTTAGACTATGAGGCCATGGCCCCAATGCTCGAGGAGATCCAGCATGCTAAAACAGTGTCCGGTACAGAAATGGGCGCTGATTATGCCTCCTAGCCTGGGTTTTTTGAATTTAGGCGCTAGACGCTAGAGTGAGACCACGACGCGCATCAGAAACAGGCGAAAAACAGGGTAGTGCGAGACTTCCTTCAAAACTCAAAGCTGACATCTTCAAAAGTGACGACAGTCACACAGATCGTTGTCCAAACAAAGCTTTCAGACATCTCTTGCTCTTGACATCTCTTGCTCTAGACATCTCTTGCTCTAGACATCTCTTGCTCTAGACATCTCTTGCTCTAGACATCTCTTGCTCTAGACATCTCTTGCTCTAGACATCTCTTGCTCTAGACATCTCTTGCTCTAGACATCTCTTGCTCTAGACATCTCTTGCTCTAGACATCTCTTGCTCTAGACATCTCTTGCTCTAGACATCTCTTGCTCTAGACATCTCTTGCTGCAGACATCCTCTGCTTCAGGCATCTTGCTTCAGACATCTCTTGCTCTAGACATCTCTTGCTCTAGACATCTCTTGCTCTAGACATCTCTTGCTCTAGACATCTCTTGCTTCAGACATCTCTTGCTTCAGACATCTCTTGCTTCAGACATCTCTTGCTTCAGACATCTCTTGCTCTAGACATCTCTTGCTTCAGACATTTCTTGCTTCAGACATCTCTTGCTTCAGACATCTCTTGCTTCAGACATCTCTTGCTTCAGACATCTCTTGCTCTAGGCATCTGTTGCTCTAGACATCTCTTGCTCTAGACATCTCTTGCTTCAGACATTTCTTGCTTCAGACATCTCTTGCTTCAGACATCTCTTGCTTCAGACGTCTCTTGCTTCAGACATCTCTTGCTTCAGACATCTGTTGCTCTAGACATCTCTTGCTTCAGACATCTCTTGCTTCAGACATCTCTTGCTTCAGACATCTCTTGCTTCAGACATCTCTTGCTCTAGGCATCTGTTGCTCTAGACATCTCTTGCTTCAGACATCTCTTGCTTCAGACATCTCTTGCTTCAGACATCTCTTGCTTCAGACATCTCTTGCTTCAGACATCTCTTGCTTCAGACATCTCTTGCTTCAGACATCTCTTGCTTCAGACATCTCTTGCTTCAGACATCTCTTGCTTCAGACATCTCTTGCTTCAGACATCTCTTGCTTCAGACATCTCTTGCTTCAGACATCTCTTACTCTAGACATCTCTTGCTTCAGACATCTCTTGCTTCAGACATCTCTTGCTCTAGGCATCTCTTGCTTCAGACATCTCTTGCTCTAGACATCTCTTGCTCTAGACATCTCTTGCTCTAGACTTCTCTGGCTCTAGACATCTGTTGCATTAGCCATCAGTTGCAGTAGTCATTGGGGTTGTTCGTAACACGGAACTTTCGTATCGAAACTTCCTTTGATTATCAGATTACCCTCTGGCACACTGTCCGCCAAAAATCCACACTTTGACAGATGAACCAGCTATTCGTGGTTAGTTTTCCGCGCAACCAGGTTTGTTGATCGAGTGTAACCATTGGATATTGACCGTTGGCACGTTGAGACCGTTTATGGATCTTGGTGAATGCTCCGACCACGATTTGAACGAAGCAAACAGTCGAGTCGATGCGTCTCATGATAGCTTCATTAGCTTCATTCGCATGCTTGTGAACCCCAAGCTGGTGGACGAACATCCCCCACTCCCCCACAAGAATCTACAATAACCATTGAAATAACCAGTATCGACCTTCATAAAACCTTCATTCAGCTCATCGTTTTGTCAGTTTCATGTCTCTACAAGCACAGGTCTGCGGCTGCAAAGATTTGCGGATCCGTTCTTTTCCAAACAGCGGACAAAATGAAGTGTGACCCGTGCGTCCAGGCGTCCATGCTGCGGCCGTGTGCGCAGGGGTCCTGCAAAACCTGGGCCACGTGGGAATGACATTTTGTGGAGTCGGATCGCAGTCCATTGCGGCGGTAAAAGCCTGCAAGGACAGAGCGGAAAACTCGATCCAGGACGCGATGATTGGTGACCCCAAATCTGACAAAAAGTTCATCGCTACATCTCGTGTGTGTGAGCGCAAGCGATTTGAGCTGTGTCGGCTTTCGCTTCAAGTCTTCTGCTTGGAGCATCACACGAACCGACCAGCTAAAGGAAAGCCCTTTGTGCTGCCCCCGGATCTGCGTGTTTTGTCCCATGGGTCATAAACCTGTCACCAAGACCTTCCAGGGTGAAACTACATGATAATTTGGAAATATCCTGGCACCCAACCTTCAAGATAGAGCGTCTGCACACCCTGATGATTGAAGTAGAGCTATTGAATTCCTGGGTGCTGACTCCTATATGTTGCAAGACAACTTCTCCAACATCTCGTGTTCCTGATTGATTTCCTGGTATCTGGCCCTCAGGTTTGAGTGCAACAACTTCCCCCAAACATATAAATTCCTGACTTCCAACATCTATGTTTAAGCCACTGCCTACACCCCCAAAGTAACCAACATTGAATTTCACCATGGCCCAGTAAGGCTATCACTCGGCAAGGAACCAGAAGAGCGCTGCTTGTACGTTCGAGCTGATTGAAAGGGTGCTCCCGTAAACAAACATCAAACATAACATCAAACAACACAACATTGGTTTGACTTTGCCCTAGAAATCGTGTCATATCAACCTCCACCAAGCTCCTACCCCCCAACTAAGTGTCTGGTCACGTACAGCGTTGCAAACCTCCCCCTCTCCAAAATACTGGCTTGACATTTTCTTGGAATATGTGACGTTTGCACATGCGTGATCTAACCTCCCTCAGAAACAACATGTAATCCTGTGTGGATATGTGTCAAAACGCCAGAAGATTGTTCGTGTGTCTTTTCCAGGAAACAAACCTCGCATTTATGCTAAAGTATCCAAACATTCATATTTGGTGATTATCTTGATTCTTGATTTCGGTGGAGGGCCCCCAGGAAAATAATCAGGCAGCACAAAAAGGGATTTTCAGGAGTTCACGTCCAGAAAATTCCAGAAAATTGTATGAATTAGAAAAGGCACAAGCCGGGACAACTCGCAGCTGCTAAAACCAAGCGTCCTCATCAGCATCCATGAGCAGAGAATTGAATTCTCTAAGATGTTCAGATACTATGTCATGTTCGACCTTCCAAACACCAGCTTAGTGTTGGCCTCCACGTGATGTCCCTCTCCGAGAGGCCAAGTGTGGGCATCACTGGTTGCAGTCTGAGCTTAGCACTGTTTGGTCAATCAGCTAATGTCTATGTTGAAATTTCTGGATAATCCATACCCATACCTTGGATTGCTATCATTTTCATCGCCATGCAGGGTACTCTACCAGGGTTGCTGGCAACAAATTGCCTGACAATCATGCACCCAATAGAAGCAATAACAATAGTGATGCGATTAACAGCATACTGAATTCTGAGATCATATGGTCATACGGGTCAGCAACCAAGCTTGGCTTTGCTGCTGATAGCTTCGTGAACATAGTAGCTCCGTGAACGTGCGGTCAGGCTGGATGTCCAGTTTGGATCGGTGCATCTCCATTGTCGAGGGGTTCTCACATCTGATCTCTTCAAGGCTATGACCCAAGGTCTTTCCATCATGAAGTACAGATCCAAGCAATTGTCTAGCTGCCCGAAAGGCAAAACAACTGATTCTCGGCCATAGCTCCAGCCCGAAGATTTTCCAGACATAGGAATCAATACCGCTTCTGGACATTCCGTGACATTCCCATCTCATTGAAAAAGAGTGATTTCTTGGTATAAAACACCGAAAAAAACACCGAAAAAACCAAGAAAGTCAGAAACATCCTCTACAAGCTATACATAGCTATACCTTTCTGTGATCCATCCTCGAGATGCTGGCATCGAGAATGTCAAGTCAGGAATAAATTCCCCCTATTAATCAAGCCCCTTCTCATCTCCAGACACTGGTCCTTACTAAAGCTAATTACGCACTGATTTCCCCCCTAATAAGGCTGTAGCACTCATAGATTCTCCCCAATGAATCAACCCCCTTTGCTTCCCTAGGTTTTGGTATAGTTTTTTTCCAATAGGTTTAAATTAGTTTCCTGTTGGTTAGCTTGATTCTGGTTTTCCTACTAGTTCAAACTAGTTTCCTGCTAGTTTAAATGGGCTTAGATGAATGGATGAATGGATGGATGGACGGATGGATGGATGGATGGATGGATGGATATAGAGATATAGATCGAGATAGAGATAGAGATAGAGATTGAGATAGAGATAGATAGATACAGTAAACAGATAGATAGATGGATGGATGGATAGATAGATGGATAGATAGTTTGTCAAATAGCTAAATAGATATGTGTAGATATAGGCGAATATACATTTGGATATTGATATAGATACAAAATGATAGACCGATAGATTGATAGATTGATAGATAGATAGATTGATTGATAGATAAATAGATATAGATAGATAGCTGTCATAGCAAGTAAACACATCTCGATGTTGTCGCATGCAGTTACACCCATTCACTGTGGGCCTGTGGGATCGCCTCGTGATTCTACACATTGGTGTCGCCTCGTCTCAGCGCGCAGGACACATTGCGCGGGCACCACTCCACACGCGTCAGGTTTGCATCATTGCAGCATGATGCAGGGCAAAACAACGTGCCAGGCCGATGGTGCGCATAGCCTTCCGAACGACCTTAGTCATCGAAGCGAGCAAAATCATGACGTTGCAACCATAACAAGGAGCGGAGCGCAGTAAGCAACAACAAAAAGGATCAATAGCCGTCAGAAATCATGATTTTGCGATATTCTTGCTGTTGGCAATCGTGATCGGTTCCACTCATGCACACTGAAAAGTGGAACGTGCCCGTCCCTGACCGTGGGGCAACTCAGCAAATCGTTGGTTCAGAATCCGCTTGGGAGGTTGATCTCAACTTGTGGTGATTTGCCACTCGTACACATGTTTTGGTACCCACCAATGAGTTGCGCACCCTCACCACGGTAACAAAATCAACGGAAGATCCACCGCCGGAAGATCCAATTGTTTTTCAAGTGGCACAATTCTATCCTGGCCCACCAGAAGTCTGCGTCTGACCACAAAACTGAACCTCAGACACGCTCATCAAGGTTTGACAATGATGATGACGATGACGATGACGATGACGATGATGATGATGATGATGATGATGATGATGATGATGATGATGATGATGATGATGATCGTTAATGTTTCAGTACGTTTGGGGCTACAAATTAAACCAGCAAGAGCAAGGATATGACCAACAACACCAGGGAAACGATAGTCATGAAGGACGGGTCATCAAGCAAGCACCACAAGGGCCAGCATAACTCAAAAAGTAAAAAAGCTGTCGAGAATGCAAAAGGTGCCAGTGCGATGAACATCTCTCTTCGGATGATATGATGTTTGGAACAATTGATGGTCAAAGTCAAAGAAATTTCGGGCATGGACACGGCAATCAAAATCCAACAAAAAAAGGTGTGCGATGGCCATATCATTGGAGGATGGCAATGAAATCTGCACCTCATCCAAGTTCAAAAAACTTAGGGCAAGCCTGGCCCATGCCTGTTTTTAACCATCTGCAAAGGACCAGCTAAGGGGTGTGATGATGGGCGTAGCCAAAAATACATAACACAATTGTCATGGCAGTCTACTATGAAAGACTATCAGCTTAATTCATTCGTCCATTTCAAACCGGCGGAGGTCAAACCCCAAAAATCGGCCGGCCATCCCTGTAGTGCCAAGGCCGTATTGCCATGTAGCAATTGCCATGCCCTCCACTTTTGGCAAAGTTCAACGAGGGGGAGTCGTTGTCCTTCAAAAGGCCTTCCACATTGTAGGTGTTATAGTATCCTTTCCACCAGCGTTTCCACGCTTCTGACTCGTGGATAGCAGGAGATTCACACATGTCGGTCTCAATGAGGCTCTGTTTGAACCTAAGTCTGACCGGGGTACGCCGGACTGGATCAACAAGCATCGCCCCGATTGGGGCCGTGAAACAAGAAGCGGCAATGAAACAACTACGACTACAAGTCACAGACCAGACAACACAAAAACAATAGTGAACACAAAACAAAACTACAAATGATTGACACCAAAAATCATCAACCAAACAATAACTAGAGCGGCAACAAACATGTAAACAAAATTATCGCAACAACTGCAATTAACAAATAATAATAGCGATCCTCAACAGGGAAAACATAAGACCAACTACAAGTTCACCCAAGAACCATGCTCAACAATCCTGCTCAATGACACCTACCAGCAAGGAAAAAAAACAAGATGAAGCCCACGAACCCGAATGCTCACACTCTTGGTCGGACTCTCTTTGTAAGACACTCGTGGTGAGACACGCTTGGTGGGACACTCCTGGTAAGACACTCTGAGTAAGACACTCTTGCAAGATACTCTGAGTAAGACACTCTTGGTAAGACACTCTTGGTGAGACACTTTTGGTAAGACACTCTTTGTGAGACACTCTTTGTAAGACACTCTTTGTAAGACACTCTTGGTGGGACACTCTTGGTGGGACACTCTTGGTGAGACACTCTCAGTGAGACAGTCTTTGCAAGACACTCTGAGTAAGACACTCTTGGTAAGACACTCTTGGTGAGACACTCTTGGTAAGACACTCTTGGCAAGACACTCTTTGAAAGACACTCTTGGTGAGACAGTCTTGGTGGGACACTCTTGGGAAGACACTCTTGGGAAGACACTCTCAGTGAGACAGTCTTTGTAAGACACTCTTGGTGAGACACTCTTGGTAAGACATTCTTTGTGAGACACTCTTTGTAAGACACTCTTGGCAAGACACTCTTGGTGGGACACTCTTTGTGAGACACTCTTTGTAAGACACTCTCAGTGAGACACTCTTTGTAAGACACTCTTGGTGAGACACTCTTGGTGGGACACTCTTTGTGAGACACTCTTGGTGAGACACTCTTTGTAAGACACTCTTGGTGAGACACTCTTGGTGGGACACTCTTGGGAAGACACTCTTGGTAAGACACTCTTGGTAAGACACTCTTGGTAAGACACTCTTGGTAAGACACTCTTGGTGAGACACTCTTGGGAAAACACTCTTGGGAAGACACTCTTGGTGAGACAGTCTTTGTAAGACACTCTTGGTGGGACACTCTTGGTGGGACACTCTTGGTGGGACACTCTTGGTGGGACACTCTTGGTGGGACACTCTTGGTGGGACA
>VSDK01017373.1:40398-51032 GCA_009767595.1 Symbiodinium kawagutii | reverse complement strand
TACCCCGCGCCCCTACACCCATCCCCCCCCATCCACAATCAATCACCCAGTTGCATTCATCGACTATCACCACCACTAGCATCACTTTCGTCATAATCTTCATCATCATCACCACGAATCCACCACAAATCATCGATCACCGACCATCAGCAGCAGCAGAAAGAAAACAACAAATAAAAGCGCGCGAGAAGAAATACTGGATAAAACAACATCACCTAGCATAAATCATTGTTCATCTGTCATCAAGTATCAACAATCAATCATCAGTGCCATGATCACCACCACAAAACTCTTCATGTTTATCATCTTGTGTTCATTGTCATTATAATCATCAACATCGTCATCATCATCATCATCATCATCATCATCATCATCATCATCATCATAATCATCATCAGCCATCATCGACTACATTAACATCATAAACATCATCACCACCACCATCATCATCATGATCTGTCATCAGCCAGCAAAGAACACCAAATAACATCTTCATTTCATCATCAATCATAAATCATCAATACTATCATCATCGCCCTTGATTCACCGAACGCCAATCATCAATCAACACACATCAAACATCAAACATCATCATCATCATCATCATCATCATCATCATCATCATCATCATCATGATCATCATCATGTTCATTAACACCATCACCTCATCTCTGCTACCCTTCTCTTCCTATAAGCTTTCTATTGTGGAAACGTCGGCCACTGCCTTGTGCGGTACTGTTGTGACAGTTTCACAATGTTTGGTCCAACATGTCAGACCCTTCTACCGAAGTCCAGGATCCCAACGCGCCTGCTGACAGTCGGTAGCGCCGCCAGTGATGCTTTTCACGGTAGACCAAAGCCAATCTGCCTGAAAGGCTCAGCACGGGTGCAAGGGGTCAATCGCCGCTGCGCCGGCGCTGAGACATGGGTCACTTGGCGCAGCATAACCGCCATCCTGATGTCAATGGGGATCTTATGGGATCTTAGTAAGGTCTGGGCAAATGTTCATTGAATTTCGTTGGGGTCTTTGAACACGCATCCAAGATCAAGCAGCGTCAAGCAGTTCCACAATAGTTTTCCACCTAGGCTCAAGTCGCCTCAATCAACTCAAACCAAGCAATATACAAAAATACCCCTTGTAAAACGTCAGGGGTCATCCCGATTCAAAGTAAATTGCATTCTTGTATCTTGCGGTTTGGCGCGACGTGCACGGTTCACCGTCCATCACAATGAGCGGCCGGTCAAACATTCAAAACCCTGGCGAACCTTTCCCCATGCCAAAATCAAAAACAAGTCAGGAATTTGCGCTGGGAACCCGCCGCTTCCTATCTTGATTTTGCATGAATAAACATATAGCACACGTGCGAATACATATTTTCTACGCGCAAAAGAATAAAACTGAGCAACGCTGAGTAAACATAGGAAATGTCTGATTGTGAAATAACTTTCTATGTCATACATGTAAAGAATAAACATAGAAAGTGTCTGTATGATTCTGTACGCATGTAATGCGAGTACAAGTACTGGACGAGGCGGCATAAATTTCCACGCTTATTGCAGGGAAGACACGGGCGCCTCTAGGATGCAGCACAACAAAATCACCAAGGAAACAAAAACACCACAACAAAGTCACAAAAAAAACACAAAAACATCAGGAGGGCAAAATCACCACACCAAACCACACCACAAAATCACGCACCAGCACAACATGACGATCCAACACTTCTCTAACATCGCGGAATCCAACCCCCAGACAGCTCAGCACCACCACGCCTAACAAGATGAACTTCGCAACCTTCCCATGTCGATTTTGCAGCAGTCAGAAGAGACAACCCGGACCCAAACGGAATCAAACCGAGACCGTCTCGGACCCCTCCGATCCGTAAGGCTACCTTCGCAATCAAGAGCGGCACATATTCCACGAGAAATATAGTTTCGTCAGCGATTCAATCCGGAAAAAACGCATTTCGCGCAAGACTTTCTCCGCATTTGGAACTTGAAAGAACAGCAACATGCTGAAAGTCCCACACCACCCCATCCCAGGGTGATCCAAAGGAACCAAATACTACGCTTGCCGCACAAAGTCAACTTGTCAGAGTTGCTGTTATGAGGAAAGGTGTCTTGAGTCTTGAGATCTGAAGTTCCGAGCAATGGTTTGATGACAAATGGTGGTGTGTGATGTGGTTGCGTGCGTGATGTGTGTGTGTGTGTGCGCGTGTGATGTGGTGGTGCTTGATGTCGTGGCGCTTGATGTGGTCATGTGTGATGTGGCGGTGTACGACGCGTCGGTTCGTCGGTTTCTGATGTGGTGGGGTGGCGTGTGATGTTTTGGTGTGTGATGTGGCGGTATGTTGTTTGATTTTTGAATATCCCCAGCCGTAACAAGGAAGCTTTCTTTGATATTAAAGTTACAGGCCTGTGCACATGAGATCACATGTGCTTTTACTACATGCCATAGAGTTGTACATTCCCATCTACATGCCACAGAATCCACAGAATCCACATTATCCACATAGAAATCAACATGATAATGTATTGCCTCATAAATCACATGCTGTGCACATTCTGGGAGCCTGATTACATGGCAGGTTCTCTTGTACACTCGTGAGAGTCAAGCCCGACCATGGCCGCATCTGGCAGGTGGAGTCGTAGGTCTCGTCGCGGAACTCGCCCCCTACCCACGATGTATCTGCGCAGGACCTCAGGGTACCAAGTAGAAACTGGATGATGGCTATATTAGATTGGTTCTATCCTCAGGTTATCATTGGATGATTGGTTCATTCTGCTTCGTTTATTGGTTCGTTCTGCTTCGTTTATTGGCGGTCAATGATGCTTGGCGGTGGCTGATTGGTTCTCAATATCCAGGGACACGACTGCACATCTTTATTTTGCCTTTGGCTTTACGGAATGGACCCTTTCAATTGCCATCAGCGCTCCAGTCGGTTGGGGAGTCGAAACGAAAAAACATTCATTTTGTCACATTCAACCATATGCCATATGGATTGAAAACACACAATTCAACAATATGGATTGAAAACACACACGCTCTCTTCCAGTGAATTCCTTCGTTGCACTGAAGAGTTTGAACGTACCAGCTATTCAAAAAAGCACTTCAGATCAGAATCCGCGTTCAGAAAAGAAGTGAAGAACATTGAAAACATCCATACCAAGGGAAATATAGTGAAACATATCAATAATCAGCATTATGAAATCATGAACCATCATTAATTCATTAACCATTACGGCACCATCCCGACGTGGAGATGCCTGGGGCCAACAAGGGGCTGATACTAGGGGCTTCATATTCTATTTGCCGAGCTCCCGCGCAGCCCCCTCCGGACAAAAAGGTTTGATGGCAGCAGCTGCCATGGATTGTTTCAGAATGTTGCCTTTGAATCAATGGGGAAGCTCTTCTACCGCAGCGATGTTGTCAACGCAATGAGAAGCCCCAAACATATGATATTTCAGATCTTTGGAAGAAAAGCCCGTGACTATCGGGGTGGCCAGTGGTATTAGCAAAGCACACGCACACGATGGCACACGGCAACGAAGTTTGTTTTGTCAGCACACTTGAGCCAAAAGTAGGTCAAGCAATCCTTCAGTGCTTTACATGGATCGCTAAGCCATCAATTTCCGGTTGACCCTTCAAGTGGGACAATTCCATGGACTGTACAAAAGAGTATTGCGTACCAGTGCACTCAGTATCTTTACATGGTGGTTTACTCGTGTAAATTCTTCTCCCCCCTCTGAGTCACTGTAAAAATACGTTCGTTGTACTTCGTCCTTAAGCATAGGTTCATCCTGCTGGCAAATATCGTGGTACACGTGCCGGCTTCTTCTTCCTACGCTTCTTCACCGCTTGTGGTGGAGATTGATGATCCGTCTGTGGATCTTGGATCTTCGGACCGGTAGCCTTCAGTCCTGTGTCTGTGGACTTGATGATAGTGTATTCATTGGAAATACCCAACATGTGAAGTGCGTTGCACCAAGCTGGGCCTCCCAAGTTCTTGGTAAACACATCAGCTTTCTGCTTGTCAGATGATACCAGTTGCATATCGCAATCTGGACGATCCAACTGCTCCTTGATGCTAGCCAAGTTTATCTTATGAGTCCTCTTCATATGGCGCAACTTCTTGCTGTATCCAGCTGAGCATACCTTGGCACAGGCCTCGTTGTCTTCTCTCAGTCTGAGGTGACAAGCTCTGCCCAACAACGTTGAAAAGAGTTCAGCCATTGGTATAGCCTCTTCGAAGAGCGTTGTCGCCAATGCGACTGTCTCAGCCTCTGTGGTGCTTCGGCTAACAGCCGTCTGTCTCCGACTGATCCAGGACAACGGAAGCTGTGTGTTTCCTGTCGTGCTACTTAGCTGTGTCCAACCGCCAGTCGTGGAGTTACAATGTTCATCATCACCACATAGATCAGCATCACAATACATCTCTACAAAGAGTTCATCGGCTTCATCTCCAATCCAACCAGTAAGAAGAGCATCAGTGGAACCATGCAAGTAACACATCACCCTGTGAAGGTGTGAATCACAAGCCTTTGTCCAACAATGCATCTTAGTAGCCAACCAAGTAGTTGCTCGAAGTAGATCCGGTCGCGCAAGGCGCGAGAGCCACATGAGTCTCATCAGCAAAGAAGCTGCTACACTTGCAAGTTGACCCTCACTCGGCTCTTCATCCAACGCTTCAGCTACCTTTCACAAAAATGGTGTTCCTACTTCCTTGTAGTTGGTACAACCTGTCATGCGGGTGTATTCTGCAATGATCCCCTCGGCATAAGCCCTCGTGTCAAAAGCAAAACATTCTTCACCCTCATACTTGATGGTTGAATGATGTCCCCCAAGGAAACGTCCTAAGTCCCCAATCTCATCGATGGCAACCTTCTCGGAGAGGTCCTTCCAGAACTGCTCATGGTACCTGGCGTCGCCAGCAAGAACAAAGTCGTCTACGTATACCACAAGTGCTAAGTTGCCATGCTTGGGTAGTACATATGTAGAAGGAAATTCTGGAACACGGATTGCTCCAAGTGAAAACAGCTGCTCCTCCAGATGCATTTCCCAATGGGATCCTGCTTCTGGATGCCCGTATAGGCTCTTCAGCAGTCTGATTCCATCCGCATTGAAACACTCCTGGGCCACACTTCCTTAGGAAGACGAATCCATGTCTCTGCGATTGACTTCAACACAGCCTGCAAGTAGGCTTTCACAGCGTCGGCTGTGGACACCTTGTGTCCCTTCATCAATCCAAATGCAAGCACTGCGTTTGCAGCAACAATGCTTGCGGGCGATGCAGACAAGGTCTGGTAGAATGCTGCCTTGCCATCGGCTGACTTTGCAGAGTCTCCTCTGTAGCACACTCTACCCTTCAAGGAGCGACAAGATTGATCAAGCTCGACATTCTTCTCCGAGCAAATGGTCAAGAGGTCAGCAAGATGAATGGTTCTGCCCTCATCGATGGCTTCACGACGGACATCTTGTTCCTCTCGCACTGAGGCGATATCCCATGCACCCATCTTGTCAATACCATCAAACTCCTTCTTGATCGCCTCTAAAGCCTCTGGCCTTTCCAAGACCTCTGCCCTTGGAAGCTGTCTTGTCACAGCTGCTGGCATGTCCGACTTGTCTTCGGACTCCTCCTCAACCACCGTCTTCCGTGGCTTTCGTTTCACCTCCAAAGGTGGTCTGTCATCAACGATGTCTGTGAAGATCTCTTCGTCTTCTTCAACATCATCTGGCGCCACATCTTTCTTCTTGATCCCTGAACCGGATGACGGCTCTGACTCCTTGAACTCTTCCAACAAGTCCTCCTCAATCTCATCGGGCTTCCTTCGTGAAGACGAAGCTGGTTCTGGTCCCGGAGTGTGAGGGGCTGGTCCAGGAGTTGAAGGACCTGGCGTTGATGGAGATTTCCGCTGTCCAAAGATAGCGTCGAAACGGGCCTTGCATTCAGATGAATGGCGATTGTGTCCATGAGTACAGCCTGGACACCCTCTTGCGAATCCATGCTCAAGTAGACGTGACCACGTTATGTATGCATGTCTAGCAGGAGGGGGACGCTCATCTGCTGGGAATGAGTCAATCGATACCTCATACGGAAGTACACCATGTGTAAGGGACTTGTCATAGATCTCCTTTCTCAACTCAACATGTGGATCACTCATGTCCAACATGGCCGCGCGTGAGGCGCGTGCAAGAGGAAACTCAATGTGTTCAGTCGGTGGCAAAAACACTTCCTTCTGGTGAACTATCTTCGGTGACCAATGCAAATGTGATCTATTGCGAACCGCTTCGTGATCAAGTACCAACAAGTTTCCCCGGTATCGAAGACCAGGTGAAAGGTGCCACCCAACGAACAAACCAGGTTTGGTGGTAGGTTCTGACATTCCATCACTCACCTTTAGCACGGTAGAAAACTAAAGCACCCAACGGATACCTAGGCCCATCGAAACTGTCACCAGTTGCCAGTTCCCATCTCGTCTTTCCAAGCTTCAGCTTCTCCTGCTCTGTTCCACGCTCATGACGAGCAATGGGAGCATCTCCAAAGAATGATCGTGCCTTGGCCACGTAGTCAACTGACAATGTCCAAAGCTTCTTGCCAAAACCTGCTTGAATGTGAGAAGGTCGAGACAATTCCTTTACTGCTCTCACGTCCCTTTCAACGTGCGAATTGCGCGGCCAGTAATTTGGAGAACTAGGATCAATGACCCAACAAAGCCTTGTTGCTGCGTTCGTGAGCTCAGCGGCGTTATCGGAACAGAAAACAGTATCAGTCTTCCCGCTCAATGCATGTCCAGCAAAATGCTTCAGTGAATCATAGTTGGCATCTTCTGACCTAGATGTCTGAACATATACTATGCAAACGCCTGAGTACCGATCCCTGACTACAGTAACAGTGCAGCTTGCTCACCACTCATCCCTTTTGATTCTGCTGATGGAAAAATGGCGTCGGCTTCAACGATGTCTCCAAATGCTTTAGCACGCACATATGGTATGTCCATCTCCTCTGGATCGTTTCTGAATCGGCGCGCATACCTCTTCAACATCCTACCACGCATGCAATGCTGGCAAAAGGGGTTCTTGCGGTCATGCAATGTCATGTGCTCGAGCGACGCAGCTTCTTTCTTGAGCCTTTCATCCCGGCTCTCACGAAGCTCTAACGGCTCTGCCTCATCGCCCTCGTCATCAGCTTCTGAGTCAGCTGGCATTGCAAAACCTGAGTCCTTGTCATCAATGATCATGGCCTCATGTGGAATCTCAACCGGCTCGTTCTCACGGTGCTCCTGATGAACGTCTGCAGTATGAAGGACTGGCATTGCAGGACAATGCTTGGCACAAAGATCTGGATACAAGGCATGGATGATATGTTCACACATCAACCTGGGATAGAATCCGGTGCTTTTCGTGGTGTTTCCTTCGATGACTGCATGTTTGAAGTCTTTTGGATGCTGGCACCTTAGCTGCGAAAACAAGCGAGCCAACCGAGGACAGCTGGTTGCCAGGCGCCACTGTTTCAAAGCCGGGTTCCCGTTTTGATCGGAGACCCCGACGGCGCATCCGTCAAAATCAATCACTGCCAGCTGCAACTCCGCAATCAGGCTTGTTAGCTCTTCAAGCGCCCATCCTGCGCAGTGTCTTGGCCATTCGAAACTCACTCTGCCGCCTTGTTTTGCTATGGCCCTAGCTATCTTGCAGAACTTCTTGAGAAGTTTTCGCGAGTGAAGGCGCTCTTCATTCAGCTTTGCAGCGAACTGTTCACCAAGCTTTGCAAGATTGAGGCGCTGCCATTGACTCCACGGATGGCAGGGTAAGCTGCCCCATAAATCCGTTCCTGGGAGCTGAATGGCTAACTCCTCAATGCTCTTGCTTGTTCCCGGCTCATCCACATTAAGCCATGATTCTGTACATCTGAGTACATGGACTCCATTTTCAGCACCGACGATCCCGATATTCGAGTCCTCGCTCGTACAAAACTCCACCAATGTCCCGTGTCCCGGAAGGCCTTGATGGTGAGGATCGCATTGAGCCACCTCAGCATGAAACTGAATAAACTCCTCAAAGCTTTCACTGATGATCTTTGCGATATGTTCATATACTTCGGCTTTCTCCTTGCTCAACGCGTGCGCACCATGAAGGTAATGACTCAAGAGATCATCCAACATGTCCTCAACGGCTTCTCTTCCTTTCCTATCACAAGAAGGTCCATGATGGCTCCTCTTTTGCTTGTTCTTGGCATGCCTTTCCCAGCGCTTACGGCGATCCTCTTTGTATGCCTTCCGTCCTGTTCTCCGAGCTGGGGCACACGGCACAGGTTCGTCCTCTGGAGGCTTCTGATGATACCCAAGAACATCAGTCATATGACACACACATGCAGGAACACGCTCAAAACATTCATCGCAGAAACCCTCAACAACATGCTCAGTATTGCATTCGGCATGACATGAAGAATTCGCGCATGGCGCGAGCGGCATGTCAACACAACTGGCAGTCATTGCTTCATTTTCCTTTGATTCCAATTCATCACACTTACCATCCGCAACTGCTGCGAGCGAGTTCTCCAAGTATTGGGGTTCAATTGTGAAAAGATTGGAACATTGTGTTGGACACGGGTAGCTGACCATCTGTTTTCGAGTGGGCACCAAACCTTACACCTTCTATGATCCAATGCAATGAACGGCTTCTGCCCATGTTGCCAAATGAAGGCCCTACCCTTTCCAACTTGCTTGCCTGTCGGGAGGGCTAGAGGGCAGCTTTCCAACAGACTCATGTTGAACTCACCAAGCCGTTTGGTGTACAGCTTGAGCTCCTCTGTGGATACCTGAGGTCCTCCTCCCGTGGCAAAACGAATTTGGCTTTGCAGTGTCCTAAGCCATGGTTCTATCATCTCTGGCTCTATGCCTTGATCTGCTAGAGCTCTCAACGATCCTACGTCATGAGCCGCACCTGTGTCACCCAAGAACTCCAATGACAACTTGCGGAAGTCCTGAATTGCGGGATCGATCAAGGATGCTGCTGCTGTTGGACCAATGGCATCAACTGCATTCTCAATGGATGAAATCAAGGTGGTGAAGATTGGGATGCTCAGCCTAAGAAAGATGCGCAGACTCGGCAGTGTCTTCTTGCAAAACCTGCAAAGGCTTTCCCATGCTTCCTTCACCTGAGCTCCTTCGACCTCTGTGATGGTCACGGTCGACGATGCTGCGGCCACAGCTGCTGCTGCTGCAGGGTTGGACTTTCCTCCCTTGGATCCCTTCTTGCCCTTCTCACCTCCTTTTCCCCATTTGCCACCCTTGGCACCTCCTTTGTCACCTGCACCTTTGCCTCCAGTGCTCGGCGAAGCCTTGCTCTTCTGATGATCTGCAAAAGCCTTCCTGGATTCCTCTGAACCAGCTGCGCCTACATGAGAATTTCGGCACTTGTCACCAAATCTACAATGACCGGCGGCATGCAGTGCACACGGCGTCTTCGGCTTTGGCTTGTCCGACGATGTTCCTGGAACACTCGGCATGGCACTTCGATCGCCTTTCTTTCCTGGCTTGTGCTTTGGAGGTCCTGACGGTGCGTCTGGAGAAATCGGACCTGGAGCTGCGGGCACTGCCAGCTTTGCCGGCGGACCCTTGGAGAGGCTCTTGACAACATTGTCATAGTTCTGATCATGTCTCTTTTCCCTAAGTTCATCGGCGATCTCACTCCACAACCATTCGAAAGACCTCTTCCTGGAACCTGACTTACTCTCACGGATCCTATCTGTTGTCCTTCAAAGACATGGCACTCCCTTGACCTGGTGCCACAACCATTCAAACATGGTGGCGGGAGATGGACGACCACCTGGCTTCAAACCGTGGAGACCATAGTTGACCGTCTTCACAAACTCATTGAGTTCCTTGATTCCTTTGCCCTCAAGTGAAGGCTTTGTTGTTATAAAAAGTCTGTGTCCATTTACAAAAGGTCTTTGAAAATCAAATATTGTTGTGGATGTTGACTCAAATTTTGAAAGTCATAGATTTTTGTCAATCATTTTTTTCCCGAGAGCGCCTGCGAAGGGTTCTTCGTAAAAAATCAGCCGTATATCAACATCTGTACATCATCACATCAGCAACATCAACATCTGTACATCATCACATCAGCAACATCAACATCTTCACATCATCACATCTGCAGATCTAGATCTTCACAATTGACGTCTGCAGATCTAGATCTTCAAACGCTGACATCTGCAGATCTTTCTCTCTCTCGCTCTTCTTTCTTCTTCTCTCTAAGGCCGGGGCGGTGCCGCCGGACCGCCACGAAACGTGACATGTGCGCCGTTTCGTGCGTTTCGGAAGTCCAAAACCTAGGTAAAATTGCAATTTTGAGTTTTCCGCGGTGACCGTTTGGCGTTTTGTGGACATTGAACGTCAAAAACTGAGGTAAAATTGCGATTTTGAGTTTTCCGCGGTGACCGTTTCACGTTTTCTGGACATTGAACGTCAAAAACTGAAGTAAAATTGCAATTTTGAAGCGTCTCCGGTGACCGTTTGGCGTTTTGTGGACATCGAACGTCAAAAACTGAGGTAAAATTGCAATTTTGAAGCGTCGCGCGGCGTCGTTTGTGAACCGTTTCGCATTTCAAGTTTCGACATGGAACGTCAAAAAC
>VSDK01017373.1:19606-33998 GCA_009767595.1 Symbiodinium kawagutii | reverse complement strand
AAAGTCCAACGTGCTCGGCTTGCCGTCCCGATGCCTCTGCACCTGGCTCGGACGGTTCGGATCTCCACCCCGCCGACGTCGACGAGGCTGATCCCTAGACCTTGTTCTTCCAGATCTCTCCTCTGCAGGCATCACAAGCACGAAGCTCCGAAGATATAGCTCAGAATCGCGCAAAGCGCGTGCGATGAGTGAGTTGCAGCTTAACTAACCGCGCAAAGCGCGTACGTGAGTGAAGTAACAATGAAAGTGCAAAGCTCCCAGTGTATGCAGTGAATGTGATTGCAGCTGAACACAAATGTTAACAAATGATTCAGTAGCAGTTGTCACAACCCAATGAGAACCAGTTCACTTGAGCAACACACCTGCAATGTCCCAGTGGAATCGCGCCCAGCGCGTACGAGCAAAGAACAAATGCAAGCAGTGTTGTATCCAGTGACCTCACAACCCAGTGATCAGATCCCGCAGCGCACCTCTTCCAGTGAAAGCAAAGAAGTTGATGAGCAGCAGTGCCTTACGGCTGATAACCAGAAAAGTCCGCGACTATCGGGGTGGCCAGTGGTATTAGCAAAGCACACGCACACGATGGCACACGGCAACGAAGTTTGTTTTGTCAGCACACTTGAGCCAAAAGTAGGTCAAGCAATCCTTCAGTGCTTTACATGGATCGCTAAGCCATCAATTTCCGGTTGACCCTTCAAGTGGGACAATTCCATGGACTGTACAAAAGAGTATTGCGTACCAGTGCACTCAGTATCTTTACATGGTGGTTTACTCGTGTAAATTCTTCTTTGGATAGGATCTTTCCTTGAAACGGCGGCGAATGAGAAAAAAAAATGGTGTCGTGTTTTTGAACTGCTAGCAAACAGCCAGAAAGATGAGTTTACTCCTGTAGACTGCATAATCTTATTTTATTTTAATCGGGAGGAACTTGTTATTGTACAAGCCTGGCTCTCCAAGGAAAGAAATGTTCCCAGGAAGAAAACAAAAACGAGTGTTCCGAAATAAACTTTAGAAAAAATCTAGTTCTTCTGGAAACTCTGCAATTTCCCAGTGTCAATTGAAATTTTGCCTTGCTCACAATCTTCCTAGTATACTGTAGAACATAGAAAAACCAATTGCCAGATCTTGTTGTGACCCTGCACCGGTGGAATTTGGCAAACTTGAGCTGCAGTTGTTCCTTTGTTACTGCTGCATTTAATTTGTTCTTGAACCCAGCCTTTAGTTTGTCAAGAAATCATGTTTCATTGGTTACCTGACTGATTTGTTCATAAAATGATTCCTTCCTGGCAATTCATCCCATTCCTTTTTCAGCCACACAAGAATACTGAATAATGGACAAGTTGCCATGGTTCTCAATAATACCATGTTTTTAGCCATAGTGGATTTATCAATCTCTTGCCTGCTTATTTCATTGCCAATTTTAAACCAACTTATCAATTAACTGATTTGTTGAATGTTTGTTGATTCAAATATTGAACAAACCATTCAATCAATGATTTCATAAAATCACACCAGCAAATAATCAACTACCCAAATCAGTTCGATCCCTTGTCAAACTCCTTTTACCAAAACAGCTCCAGCTATCGGGCAAGGGGGCACCCTGCGATCAACCAGAAAACGGAATAATGGATAGGTTGCCATGGTTCCCAATAACGCAAAAACTCTTTGGGGGACAAAGTGGATTTATCAATTCCCTGCCTGGTTATTCAGTTGATCATTTCAATTCATGAACAAAACAATAAGTTGGTCTGGTGAAATACTGTTCATTTAAAAGTTGAACAGTTCATTCAGTTGGTTAATATCATCAATCAAACCAGCAAAAAATATGCTTCCAAAAAATATTTAAAACCTTAAAAAAAAAACAGCTCCGGAGCTCTTGGGCAAGGGGGTGCCCCACGCACCTCCAGAAAACTGAATAATGGATAGGTTGCCATCGTTCGCAATACTTTATTTGTGGCGATGGTGCATTGATTGATGAATTTCTTCTTCGATGATTATCTGCAATTGATTTGTTAAATGATCAATTATTCAAGTAGCCAAACAATTCATTGAAATTAATTTGTATTGAATTTTTGCTTTACTAGATGAATCATTTTGTTTGATGCTTCTATTAATTAGTTGATTGATTAATTATTCAAATGAATTAATAGGTTTGGTTTCTCAAAAACAAATGGACGCTCAGCATGGTTCTCAATAAATATTGAAATGGATACAGTCAGCTGATGTGAAAAAATATGTCTAATTCTTGTTTTATTGGACTGATTATTTTGTTTGATTTGTCAATGTACCAATTGATTCATTAATTAATAGATGGGTTTCTCAAAAACCAAATGGTTGCTCAGCATGGTTCTCAATAATATTGAAATGGAGACAGTCTGCTGATGTGAAATATGTATCTGTTTTGTTAGATGCATTTGTCTGTTTGATTCTTCAATTTACTAATGAATTACTTAATTAATCAATCAATATGAGAAAACTGAGTAATTAATGTATAGGCTGCCATGGTTCTCAATGTTTTTTGCGAAGGTTGATCATCCCCTGAATGGTGAATTACTTGATCATTTAGATTTGTATTGATTCATTGATTTGTTCATAGATTTGTTTTCCGTTACATAATTGTCCAATCTTAAGCAAAAAGTCATGAAACGATAAGCCTCATTGTTGAGTTTTTATAAACTACCAATTTTTCAATTTCATTACAGCTAAACAATTAGGCTAGCTTTAATAAGCGACACAATTGTTGGCAATAACTTTTGGGGACGCCGTTTTTGATTTTTGTAACTTTAGGGGTGGTGTCACACCAATCAGAAACGAACATCACTACAATTAAAACAATGAAAAGACAAAGGGTATTATTGCGCACACTACGACAAGTCTGTTGTCAACATTACGCCAAATTGTTTTTCCAGCATGCTTCTCCGGCGAAATCCCATTTGGGTATCGGAACACTTTTCAGAGCCACTTAAACCCTGTACAAAGTTTGCGGCATATCCAAAGGCTGAACATCACAGAATCAAAAATAGCAAACGCTTTTTTCACTGCAAGAAACATTCCAAAGCCCCAACTCCAATTCGATGGAGAAGCATTGGAGAACCCCTAGGCCCAGATTGTCAATGTGGTTCATCCCATTTCATCCCAGAGTCGTGCCCAGGTTCCAGGCGTTCCTCCCCTATCCCAAGACATCCCAAGACGCCTTCAGCCCAGCGGCGTCATGTAGCTCTTGTGTTGCCAGTCCTTGTGGTTTGGGTCGTCCGCTAGCTCAGAGGCATCCTCGACTTTCATGTCCAACCAGCGTCGCATCTCCTCACGGCCCCCTCCAATGCCTGTTGCATCCTGTTGCCATGTTGTTACGGGGAGAACATCAGCGCCACAAATTGGCAAACTCAAAAGGTGCAACCACTATGAACCGAGCAAGTGGTGTTGGAACATATATTTCTGGCGCTTATGATTATGACCGATACCGGATGCCAACACCGGATCATCACTGCGTTCATTGCGAGCATGGGAAACAAGCCACCTGGACATGTGTCGCCCAAAAATATTTCAGCGACTGCTCTCCCCAAATAATTCTCCTCTCACCCAGGTTCCTGATACGAAATCATGATCCATTCCTGTGGCTCGGTCATATTTAAGCCAGTCTGCAAGACAGGCGAATGATGATATGGTCGATGCAGTATTTGATCAGTTGACAACCAGTCGGGCCAAGCCTACTTGGTGATAGTCCAGGTTTGTTCAGCCACCCGCTCACACCCTCCCATGGCCATGATCCCCCCTCCCCCATTGTGTGGTGGAAACAAAATACAATGTTCATGGTCGCCCCCCCCTTCTCCAGCTTAGTGTCAAAGTGGTGCACCAATGGTATTTACTGTATTTAATGCACGTACTAACCAACTTGCCGACAGCCAAAAAAGAAACATTTTCAAAAGAAAGGTCGCATTTCAAAAGATTATGCAAATGTGAGGCTACGACGATTTGGGGTGACCCTACCCTTTTGGGGGGGACTGGCGAACCGCGAACCGGGATAATATATGAGGTCAACGTTCTTGAGCGATTGCCCTTGGATATCCTTGACAATCTCTGATCTCCAGCCATGCGATGTTCACAACTTTAGACTCTAGACCAAACATATCCATGATGGAGCATCAATTGCCAGAATTGATAGGTTTATGGAGGGCTATCAAACACTTTTTACACATGAAGTGCCTGAGGACTGAGGAACCATATTGGGCGATAGCAACCAATGCACTTGGAGGTCCATATGCCCCGAAATTAACCGAAATTGCTAGAGTGTCCGTTTCCCCCTTAAACAAAGACGACGTCGTTATGGTGGATCTGAAATTGCCAACCTTCCATCTTTAACTCACATTGCAACACAAAAAAACCATTCATATCTGCTGCTCACCACTGCCGAAGTGCCTCAACAGAGTCTACATACTTCACGCCCACATTGCCATAGTCTGAGAACTTGTGGCGCCACATGGTGCCGCTGGGCGAGCTTGTCACCTTGAGCGTGGTTCTGCCTGTCTGGTTATCACGTAATTCGGTGGTTTCTGATGGTGGTAACTAATCAACCATATGTATCTGTATGATACGTTTATATATGTATTCCGGATAATTTGTAGTATATTGCCTTTACATGATGCGCGGGGTCACAAGAGACCATGAGATTGCTCCGGGTGGATATTTCAGATGATTGTGGGTAACTACCATGAGCAGCAAAACGGTGACACAAGCACTACATCGGATGCAATACCATATCATGGACAGAATGTTGAAATAACATCCAATTAGTCTAAGGACAATTGGGGAATTAACATCCAGTTGGCTTCACCATAGTTTCGGGCACCACATCTTCAGCATTTTTCAGACAATAGAAACACCTATTTTTCGTCTATTTGTCATCTCCTTATCGATCCCTGCTTCTCTCCCCATTCTCCCCTTGTTCTCTTCTTATGCTCTTCCTGTGATTCCCTCTCCTCATTCTCTCCTTTCTCTTCCTTATTCAAGGAGAGAGTGAAAAGAGAATAAGGAAATAACAACGAGAGTCTAAGAGTAAAATTAGGAAAGAATAAGGGCAAAAAAAAATGAGGAGAGAATAAGGGCAGGATGAGGAGAGAACAAGGGAATGAGAATGAGGAGAGTCAAATCTCACCTCCTTCTCTATAGATCGAGCGGAAGGGGTAGACGGAAACTGAAAAAAATGAAAAATAGAGTTTTGAGAGAGATGAGGGCCCCCCCTCCATCTCTCTGATTTTTTTTCAGTTGTTCAATTTTTTTCAGGGTTTCAGTTTTTTCAGTTCTTCATGTTTTTCACCTTTTTTTCAGTTTTTCATTTTGTGTCAGTTTTTGGTCCGGATCTTCTAGAACATATTTTTCTTGAGCCTTCTGTTTCTAAACAATGATTTGGTCATTGGCGGGCAAGCATTTTCAGAGAGATGAAAATGAGGAGACAATAAAGACAGAATGAGGAGATAACAAGGGGATGAGAATAAAGAAACATATTTCACTTCTCTGTCTATAGATCGAGCGGGAGGGGTAGACGGAAACTGAAAAAACTGAGGGCCCCCACTTCTCCGTCTCTCTGAAAACTATAGTTTGTTCAGTTTTGTCAGTTTTTGAGTTTTTTTCGGTTTTCGGTCCTGATCTTCCAGAAAATATCTTCTCTTGAGCCTGCTACTTTAAAAAATGATTTAGTTATTGGCGGGCAATAATTTTCAGAGAGATGGAAAGAGAAGGGAGACCGAAAACTGAAAAAACTGGAAGAAACTCTTCTATTTTAGATTGATGAGGCCCCCCCCTCCATCTCTCTGAAAATTGTAGTTTGTTTCAATTTTTCTGTGTTGGAGGCGCAGATTGCTCTAGCATCTTCCCATAGATGGATTTCCCTTGGCTGAAAATGCTGAAAAAAGCCGTGCCCCAAACCATCGTGGAGCCCCTCTATATTATTGAAATACGGGGGAATGACACTTGGAATAGACCCAAGCAGCTTCAGTTCCTCGCCTCGTCAGGATTGTATTCGCGCACAAAATCAGCAACCTTGGTGGCACAATGGACAGCAACTTGCCAGGTCTGTCACTGCTGTAGATCTACGCCCGACCTGTGCGACTCAGTGCGCGGGATTGTCACTGTGATGGTAGCCCCAAGTGATGAAGCTAATATCCATGACGTCCATAATATCGACCTAACCTGTGAAACTATGTTATGTTATGTGAAACTATGATACATCTATGGTACTCTGCATCCAACAAATCGAAGAAAAACTGCTCCAGGCCGGAGCCTGGGGAGTGTCAAGGATGCAGGGTGCATGAGTCAGGGCAGGCAGCAGGCAGGCAGCAGGCAGGCAGCACTAGAGCAACATTTCTGTGGCAGCTGAAGCCCAGTGACCAATTCTCGCATGCCAGGCAGGAAGGCATTTCCCCCCGCTGATGTCAGGCTAAATTCTTCCTGGGGGGGCTGGGTATCTCAACAAACAAATGATTTTGATGGATGATGTGGCGATGGCGGGAAGGTGCTTATGGATGCTAGTCGTGATAACGGCAATGGTGAGGGGTACTGAAGGCTCATGACGATGATGATGATGATGATGATGATGATGATGATGATGATGATGATGATGATGATGATGATGATGATGATGATGATGATGATGATGATGATGATGGTGATTGTGATGGTGGTGGTGGTGGTGGTGGTGGTGGTGGAGGCGGTGATGACGATGAATGACAGCTACAGGGTTTCCTAATTATACCTGCCGATTAAAGAAATAAAAAATGTAAACGCGAGTTTCAAAGCCACCCAAAACAGCTCAAGCGCTTCACCACCAAAATCGTTTTGAGTTGCCCTTTCTGGGCTGCAAAAGGGCGGCGCAACAATGTGACGACTAAGACAGCCCAACGGGACCCCCACCCCGAGCTACACCACAGCGTCGGTATTCGTCACAAAGACAGGGCCGAGGTCTGGATGGGAGCCATACACGAAATTCCTCGGAGGTGCTTGGCACTTGTTCTCAGATGTTCTCAGGTAATCTGATGTTTTAGTCGATGATCTGCAGTCTATCGCCGGCGATCGACACACAATCGGATGTTTGGTGACACATGGTTGGACTCAGCCGATTGCCTGAGGAGCCGACCTGTGGCCACCACACAGCTCATCTTGCGCTGCACGGGCCTGACATTCCGACGGATGGATCATGAACAGATCCAAGTCTCGATCCCAGTCAGGCATCTGCACGAGTCGCACACGTACCACTTCAAGAAGTTTTAATATGTACTAAATATATATATATATATATGTATACATCATGTATATTGTACACGCGTGCATGCCTGCATGGACGAATGGACAAATCGTGTAAAATGATCCTACTCATCTAATGCGCTTCTCCAAATGCGCAAATCTACTAGCATGATTTCATGATATAATCATAGATCATATCTCACACTTGTTGTTGACATGTACGAAATGAAACACTGTCAATTATCAAGCAGGAAATCGATGGACAGCGGTGGAGATCTGTGTCCAAGCCACAGCGCAAGGTGGTTCACAAGATCACCCACCAATGACCCGCCACCTGTTCTTGGTTTTTCTTTGCGAAAAAGGTCACGCACACCATTCGAAATGCTATCAATTCCCCCAATCACATACTGATCATTCAGTGAAAATAGTTAGACATATACAATACGAACATAGCTATACAGCACACATCAAAAACAACTGACCATTGCTCAGCCATTGCTCAACCCTCGTCGCTCACTCGTCACCTGCACCGCGTTTTCGTAGATAGCATAGCGCCAGAAGAGCAGCACCGTGCCCATGAGCACCAGGAGCTTCGCCATGCTCGACCTCACCGGAGCGGCTGAGGATCTCCGCGGTGAACGTAGAGAAACAACCGATGTGTTCGGAGTGAACGCTGAGAATGGCCCCAAGGTGAGCCCAAGGTGGCCATTTCGCTACCATTTACTTAGAACATCTTAGAACTTTTCGTGTTCATTTCACTAGTCATCACTAGGTCGGCAGGCCATTTAGAACGCCAGTGATATCGACCATCGGTGGTGAAGTCCATCATAAGCCTGCGCACCAGGTCACCAGTTTTTTAATCTTCCCCATGATTGGCCATGAGGGATCATCAGCATCCTACTTGCAGTTCATGATTAATTGACGCGCATGTATGCTTATTATATAATCGCACCAATAATGCTAGCTGATCATGGCGGAACCTACTAGTACTTGGTCCGTTAAGATGACATGATCGTGAACTAGTGAGAGGTGCCAATAAAGAAAAAACACAAAACAAGTAGAAGCAAATCACCGTATTGTCTTGTAACCAATCATATCATACCACTATCATAGCTCGTGTTACCCAAGATATATCATGATACGCCGATTCTTCTCATAGCAAGAAAGGCTCCTTGATGACAAGTCATGGTCACGATGGTCACCGGCGGTGGCACCAACTCGTCTGATGGGATGGGTACCCCGGCTGTTGGTTGGCTCACGTCAGCCAAAGGAAAAGAAACCAGCGATCAGTTGGCACTTTGCAGGCCGCAATGGAAGATCCATATACAGTGAAGCCTGGAGGATATCATCATGAAGCACCGTCAATCCGCGCTGATCATCAATGAATGTGTTTGGTAATGATTCATAACTATCTTTATAACTATTATAGAAAACACCAAACGTTTTTTCTTATAACTCTAGATGTACTGCTTCCTTCTGCAGTCCAAGTGTCAAATCCATCCCAGCCCACGTCTTCCTGTCTTGCTGCGAGAGAGGGTGCTGTGACTGGGCACTTTCTCAGCGCACCCTGGGATACGTGATACGTGGAAGGAGGAGAGGAGGGAGACGGGGAGACTGTCGCACCACTGGGATGTCTCACAGGCTGCATAGTTTCAGCCTTCGCAACCCTACAGCCGCCCGAAGGCATGGATAAGGCGCATCGGGCTGCGGGCAGCGCGCCTCTTGCCCACCTCAAACTCTTGGATGGAGCTGAGGTATTGCATGGCGTGCTTGGGCGTAAGGACCTGCCATCGACTTGCATCAACACTTGGTGTTCCCTGGTCACAGGGCGCCCGCAAACTTGGTGCCCTGTCCACTGATCAACCCTGCCGTGACCTTGTACAGCACGTCATCAATGTCAAGGACAAACAGCAGGGCCACTGCGTTCAGCATGATATTGGTGACATCGCCTGAACCGCGCATCTTCAACGTGGTGGCAGCACGTGGCCACCAGAAACAAGGAGGCCGTGCTTTGGGAAATAAGGGCACAGATCCCCACAAAACTGTTTTCAACCGTTCCAAAACGTGCATGTCCTACAAAAAAAATCCATCCAGGAATTGGCGAACCACACGCATAAACCGCATAACTTGATTTTTTCAAAGCGATGGGAATAGAAAACTGAAATCAGAAAAACATCCAGTGCTGCAGGTGTCAAGCATCAATCAGGCTAAGGCTAGCAATCAAACCTAGCTATCCGCGGCGAACCTATTTCACAGCTCATCCTATTGCTATTGCTTGTGCACTTGAAAAATCGGTTTCTCCACATTGGTGCCCCTGACCGGTGAGTTTGTAGTAACCATTATGGCACAGGCTCATACCAACCGCCCCAGCTACCGGTCCTACCGTTTGAATCGCCAGATTTGTTCAGCTGTCGCCAAGGGACGGGTTTGGCACAGCCACACACCTCCTGAATACCCGAGCATCACTGCAATGAAGCAGCGTGCCAAGATCACGAAGCTCAACAAAACGAGGCCTAGGTGATGCCGGTGATGCCCTGTCCTGGTCACCAAACAGGGCGAGTTCACTATTTCAACGGAACCATGACGCATGGTTCGTCATGGTTCCCTATTAGTAGCTCTGCAACCACGGTGTGAAGTCTGGTGCTCCAGGCATGTAGACCTCCAAATTCACGTGTGTCAATCATGAAAAAAGGGTTCTGATCCTGCTGCGGACCAACGTGTCTGTGCGCTATCAATCTATCTGTTCATCTCTATGGAGGTCAAATTTACTGCCCCTGCCCCAATTGTCAGATTAGATTCTCTGCATGAAAAACCTTGAGTAAGTCTCGCAAATTGAGAAATCTCATAAGTTCCATCAGGTTCTCAATCCTTTTGGCTCTCCCTGCATGAATACAATATTGAATTTCCCCCACACAAGAAACGAGTGAAGTCAGCCGCAGGGCTTCTTTTCACACACCTCGATTGAGCCTGTCTCTGCACGGAACGCAGTTGCTGGACATGCTTGAAAGGACATGGAAAGTGCACAGGTCCAAGTGAAAAAATTGGATCAATGACCCTGTGGATACCGGACAACCAAGAACCAATCACAACAATCACATCTCATCATCTCATGTCATCCATTGGACCGATGCCCTGGGATTTGCGGCGTCGGGCAAAAACCATCTGTTCATCGTAGCTGATACGCCATCGCTGTCCCAGTCGAAGGAACAGCAACGCTTGGTGTTTCTCACTTGGTTTCGTTAGTGAGTTACCTAACTGTGCATCACTGTGGACCCAACGGAGCACCATTCCAGTATGATCACTGCTCTCCTTCAGCGACAAAGCTTCGACGTCGGCTCTACGTTCTGCTCCCTTTACCACTGGAGTATTCTTATTCAGCTTATCGAACAAATTCTTACTGTCAGTTATTGTCATTCCAGGAGTGTATGATACGATGGTGTCATTACTCAGTGAACTCAGTTTACTGGGCGCATGATGCAACTCTGACGGACTTGCGCGGTCGATCTTGGAAGATCGCCATCCTAAGACACTCACTGGGGCCAGCTTACCATCAATGAGAGTCTGGGGCGCTAAACCGATAATGATGCCTTCTGTGGAACCTACTTGATCGGGCCGGTTGGCCCATGCTGCATCCCCATGCTACCATGTGAACCAACGCATGACGTGGCATACCGTGGATGATCAGCTGTACAGGCTGGTGTTTCATGGCTTCTACTAATGAATTGAATTTCACAATGTCGGCCACCGTGCTGGTTGGGATGGCAAAGATGAGAAAACCTACGTCAGCTGCAAAAACGAAATTCACTTGGCCACAGACCCAACTGAGACTACCAAGCACAGCTCGCATCTGCGATTTCTCTTGATCAGTGGTGGATGCTTCTCTTTGACGGTCTCTATCACGGGTGAGATGAATGGTCTGCACATTGGAGATGAACTCAGATTGATCTAGAACAAAACCAAAATCTTCCGTCTGAGTGATCTTTACACCGCACTGAACAAATGGGGATGACTCCCAGGTTCCCCATTTGAATTTTTCTTGGATTTGTTTCATTAATTGGTTATGGATCTCATCGCTGGGGCATCCTCCAGTGAGAAAATCGTCAACGTGACGGCTGATGATGGACCGTGGATTGCTGTGAGAATCAAAGTTTACCCAAACACAAGGTTCTGATTTCATTCTGGTATATGTATGGAAAGGAAATACTTTGACACTGACTGGTACCACCAAAGTGGTGCTTCCACAAGTCCGTATGCAGCTCGCTGCAATTGAGTCACAGTGCCTAGCGGCACTCCAAGGGCTTCACAAATCTCAGCAGTGGGCGCTACTGACATGCCATTGGACAAGGCCTCCCCCTGCGGAAATTCTGATGACACATCTCCCTTCTTTACCTTGCAGTGTTGTCGCGCACAAAAAGCTAAAAAGGCTTGTCTACAATTTCTTGACAAGGTCGGTGAAGTAGTGGCTTTATGTTCATATGATTTATCCTGGTATCCTAAGATGACAGCTCGCGCTTTGGCTTTTGGAAGGCCAGTTTCATCAGCCTGAGCCTTCCAAGTTAGGATCCATCTCATACCTACTGCATCGGGAACCTTATCTTGCATTTCTGGAGGCAAGACTTTGAAGCATTGTGATTGGATATATGATCTCACTTCCTTGTCCTTGCCTGCACGAAATGCCAACCTCTTCATCAGTGAGCTTCCGCTCTTGGACTTCGACGGCTCTGCGTCGAATCTGACTCACTACAAAAGCAGCTGGATCATTGAGAAACTTCTCGAGGCTGGTCTTGGATTTGGCTACATCAATCTCTATTGCCAACCCGGCCTGTGGAGTTTCCTGCGGTATTTCCTGGGTGTTTACGACATGTAAATCGTCATCGGATTGCTTCCTTCGTGGACGGCTGTTGGGAGCCGTGTTGCTTGACACTGCTGGTCCTTTGCAACCATAGCGAGTGCGTCCTGTGGGATGCTCTTGTGCTTGTGACCATTGGTCATGGGAAGGTATCTCATGGCTAATATCTACGTATGTCTTCTTGCGAGGCTCTGCGACAATACTAGATATGGTCCACGGGATTTCAACGGGTCCTTGAAGTTCCTCAACGGCCCTTTCTCGTGAGGTGGCGGCTCGCAGCTGTTCAGGCGCTGCTTTGATGAGTCTGCCGGCTCTGTGGAGAGCCACACAACGCTACCAGGGCGCAAGTGACCCTGCTCATCTACTCTGGTTTTTACAGCAAGGACTCGCGCTGGTCCTACGAATCTGCCTACCCACGAGAACCCTTTATCACCTCCCCCTGGTACTTGACTACGCCAATAAAACACAAGATCTCCGGGAACAAACGACTTGAGGGACCTACGACCTGCTGCTTCAGCTCGTTGCAGTCGTTCTTCGGCAATATGCTGGAGGAAGGCTTGCTCGGCTGTATGCATGTGGTGAATGTGTTGCCCGAAACCACCATCTATCATCTCTTGAGACAGTGAATCAGAAAACCGACGATTTGAGACGTGAACAATCGATTCCATTCATCCGGATTTCTTCCAAGAGCATGTTGCGCAGAAGAATAGCCATGGTGGTTATCTCTAGCATTACAAGCCCACAGGGCCTTAGCTGAACATTCTTGGGGAGATAGATCACTGTATTCATCCGAGAGACGAGTCATTACCCTCTTTACAGCCTTGATACCACTCTCCACTACGCCGATCTGCCAATGTGCTTCAGCAGGTATTGGGGTCAGGTCTATCCATCAGGATTGGCAATAGGTGTCTGCAGCCTCTGACCTCCATGCTCCCTCAGGGTTGGTGCGCAGCACTGCCGGTGTTCCAAACACACTCATCCAGCGTTCTTCGAAACACTTCTGGACTATGTCCCAGGTAGCCTGTTGTCGAGAGTTCTCAAACAGGACCTTGCCAACTTTGAACCTTGATCCTTCATCAACGAACAAGATGAACTTGAACTTGTTTTTCGCGCGAGGATTGGTCCATGTTCCTAAGTCCACGTGAACAACTTCCCACTTCTTGGGTACAGTCTCAAGGGTCACAGGTTGGCGAGGATCTACTCGTTTCCTTTCTTCGCATGCTGCATTTGAATTGTTTGGCAATCTCGAGTGCATGGTTGGGAACTCCCCGCTGCTGCAGACACCTGACTAGCACATTAAGTGACCCATGGCCAGACACACTTTGGATATGCTTAATCTTCCTAAGGATCTCTTCTCTTTGTTCGGCAGTGAGTTCCTCCCGACGCACAAGATTGTCTTCGGATGGCATTTGGCAGTTGCCAGCAATCGGCACTTCTCCCTGTAACTCGCTAGCTACCAGTGACCATGGCTCATGTTGTTCAAGAGAGTCTATCACTTTGCTGGCAAACACTGGAGTGCAGTAAGCTGATGAAGCAGGCCGGCCAGCTTCACATGGTGTGCGGCGGTGGTTCTTTTGGCATGGCAAGTGCAGGTGACGCAGCAGATTTCTATTACGAATAGCTATGGCCCATCCCTTACACATGAATTCTCCATTGTCCGATGCCTTTAGCCCCATTGTGCACCAATGGCATGTGACCTTCTTGAGGTCCAGGTCGTCGACGAATTTCTGTATCATAGGCAGCTTCCACACTTCGCACTTTCAGACAGCTCCCAGTGAATCTGTGACCCCCACTCCTCCCCATATTTGGCTACCTTGATGGCCCCATGATACTCTTTACGAGCATATTCCTGTTTCTTCTATCTGTTTGGGGTTTCTACGGTTCAGCCTTTGAAGGGGCGAGTAGGGACCGCAATCACAAGCTATCCAAACATGCTGTGGGCAATGCTCACGAATGGCTCTTTCAATTTTGGACACACCGCTATCAGTTGTGAGATCAAAACCATTGAGCAGTGAGC
Source organism: Symbiodinium kawagutii (assembly GCA_009767595.1). Classification (NCBI taxonomy): domain Eukaryota; class Dinophyceae; order Suessiales; family Symbiodiniaceae; genus Symbiodinium; species Symbiodinium kawagutii. The sequence continues at coordinate 19,896 of VSDK01017373.1, read as the reverse complement.
ATCGGAGAGCGGATGAAAACCCATGACGTCGATGGACCTCCTGTGTGAGAATGCTGTTCTCAGAGCGTGCTACTTCCATAAGGAGAGGACGATGCGAGCCTACCAATTGAGACCATGACTTACCATATGGATTCCTATGATCTTGCCATTGATGACCTAAGCGTTTGCGGTGATGACTGCACTGGTGAGTGGTACAATCAGCAAACACACACTCTTCGCATTCGGATTGGGCATCACTCACATCTCCTTGCGCGTCTTGGCGCGTCCGCTCTGGAGCATCAACTCGGCAT
>VSDK01017373.1:0-19560 GCA_009767595.1 Symbiodinium kawagutii | reverse complement strand
GGCATTCTCTTCCTTCAGGCATGGATCTCGGCCAACAGATGGGATGTCGATGGGCCTCCGTCGGCGGCAGAGATCACGCTGAAGCCCCCATAGGAATCGCTCAGGTGGTTGTGGCCGGACGGCTTCCCACGAGCCTGGGGCGCGAAGGTCGACGTCGCACCCTTGTGCTTGTGAACTGCTGGCACTAGTTCGATCTGCTTCATGCCGGGATCTGGCTGCAGGAGCCATTCCGCAAGTCGGACCAGACGCCAGTCCGGTGTGTCCTCCTCCTTGTAGGTCTGCATCACCCATTGGGCATAGCTTGCACGCTTGGTCTTGACCTCTTGGTAGGTCAGGTGGCCCAACTTGCCGAAGTTCACCATGTTGTTTCCACGCGCTGGAATGCCCTTGGATGGTCTCCTCGGCCTTGGCATACAGCTTGGGGATTGTCATGTTGGAGGTCACACCGGTCACATTGTTCTCCTGGCAAAAGGCCATCAGATCGCTTTTCTTGCGAGCAGCTTTGTCCAACTGGGCCAAGGAGCTCTTGAGACCATGACCGCTGTGCTGGGTTTCTTGTTCCTTGAGCTCGTAGATCCGAGCTTCGATCTGCATCTTGGTTGCCTGTGGTGACACAGTTTCCCCCAGGGCTGCAAGCTTTTCCACAAGGTCGGCACGAGTCTCGGATGACTTGGCTGACATGATGTGAGCGCACAGGCGCTGAACACTGCTTGGCGCGGTGGGATACTGAACACCGTGGCTGCTGTCGCGCAGAGACTGTGGCTGCGGTGGTCGCTGGCTCAAGGGACACACGTTGGTGATCATGGATATGTTTGTGTGAACTGCGCAACGAATGATTGGCAAGCATAGATTGTTGTGAACACCTGTCATCATTACCATCATCATCTTCATCATGAACAACATCACCAACCGAACCACTACCAATCTTATTACAACAAGCAGAGTCAGATCCAACTTCGGGTTAACAAAATTGGCAAAAAGATCCTTCCATGGCTGGTAAGCTACACGAAGGACACTCACTGAATTTAGGCGGTGCTCTAGGATTGATGCTTGTGCTCGCCTGGGCCTTTTTGTCCATGTTCCCAGAGGAGTCATCTTCCTGTTCAAAATAGAAAGACTTGAAGTCTGAAGCTCGCTTTCGAGCCCCAGTCAGTAGGTCTCGGGTGAGAGGCATCAGGAGGTGACCGTTCTTGGCCATCTCCAACGGCACCACGCTCGACGATAGATGACCTCATTGTTCTCGAAGTCAACGATGGCTCCCAGGGCACGAAGTGATTTCACTGAAACCAGCACTGGCTGGTTGGGAATCTCGTGCACATGGATGGTCATCTTGCCCGTCTTGGACCCCATGTTCACGCCCAAGTCGACGGAGGACACACAACTGGTGGTCTGGTTGTTTCCAAACCGGAACGTGGGGCCTGGTTCCGGATGCACTGTCACTCGGTCCTTGCCCTGCGTGTCCACGTTGTGAGTCATGATGTTCTCGACAGCAGCAATGGATCCCAACGTTGAAGTGGCACCACAATCAATGATGCCCTTTCCTTGGGCGACCGGTCACCCTGAACGGATCCAGCCAGCGCCGTTTCTTCGGAGGCACTAAAGACAACTTCGGCCTCCTCCTCGACCATCTTGGCTGACTCCTTTTTCACGGGGCAATTGGACGAAGCATGGGGACCACCACACTTCAAGCACTTCTCCGGTCCTCGTCCTCGTCGCGAAGAGTCAGCACCAGGGTACTTGGCCGTTGGATAGAAGCTGCGGCTTTTCTTCACCTGGCTCTGGCGCCAACGTGCCTCTTTCAGAGTTCTCTTCTGGCGCTCAATCGCAGCAAGGGCAATGTTGATTGTGTCCTGCTCCTCCATGAAGGCTGCATAGGCTTCCGGGTCTTGTTGTCGATCTGGCATGTCCACGGCCAATGCATGGCCGTTATCATCATCGGGCTCATCATCATCGTAGGTGAGGAAAGCACTCTGCTTGGCCTTGTCACGACGAAGCAGATCCTCGTCACTCCACTGCTCCCTCAGGGCCTTGCTGACGGCCTCAACGGAGAACTTGCCCTGGATAGCAGCCAGTATGTTGGCTCGCTCCCCTGCATCCAGCCCGCTGCGCTGCAGCAGGAGAAAAGCATTGAGGTAGTCCGGCAAGAAGTCCTCCACATCCGTCTCCCAAAAAGCTGACGTTTGGTATTCCTCACCTCTCCAGCTTCCACGATGCCAGCTGCTCCACGAGTTCGACCAGGACTGGTGACTCCAATCCCAGGCCTGTTCCTGATCCTCCGCATCATCGTCTTCTTCGATGAGGCGGCCATTCTCGTCAAAGTACTCGTCATGCTGGTGGCCGGTATAGTCGTGCGCCAGTGTCTCGAGGTATCCTGCCACTGCGGTGTCCTATCACCCCGAATTCTTGTGGATCCCCCATCAGTGAAAGTGTCACTGAAACCATGATCCTTCTTCACTCTCAAGAGTGCCCGAGATGCTTCCCACAATGTTTCAGAATGCCTGCTGGTCCACTGGGTCATTGACTCACCACGGCGTCGTTTCAACTGGTAGAAGAACTTCTGGAAATGCTGGGCGGCCTGTACCAAGGTCGGCCTGTCAATGGCTTTCTCTAAGTAGTCCACCAACGTGTAGGCTCCTCGAGGATGAGAAGGCCACTGCGGGTCCTGCGCCAACTTCTTCCTGATGACCACCCGTGCCACTCCACGAAGCTCCTGGGCCAGTCTTGGCCCTGCTAGGTGTCGTTTGTTATACTCTAACGTGAACATGTACTGCATGGCTTCTTCACAATACAGCGCTAAAGTGTCAGCTGATCCATCAAATAATGGAACTCCATCTTTGGAGCGGCTCAAGGCCTGCTCCCCAATTGTCCCTGGATCTCACCTGCTCGCTTTTCAGCAAGCAGCGTCTGGCCACTAGGCTTGATCGGTCTACCAAACCAGGCTCACCGCTACCATGAATTTCCCCCACACAAGATACGAGCGAAGTCAGCCGCAGGGCTTCTTTTCACACACCTCGATTGAGCCTGTCGCTGCACGGAACGGAGTTGCTGGACATGCCTGAAAGGACATGGAAAGTGCAAATATATCCTTTCTCTTGCTTCTCCTATCGTCCATACTCCTGTTCCAGCTTCCACTAAAATTTCAAGCAGGAGGACCAAATACTTTGGTCATGTTCTTCGACGCCCCCTGAAACCAGAATATAAAGCATTTCAACCTCATCTCTTTCAGCAAATCTAAAACTTTCTCAACCAGCTCTCTCAGAAGCCCCTAGAGCACACTGGCAGCAGTCTTGGGAGGAGCCTGTCATAAGACGCATACAGAACCAGTCCACCTCCAAATCAATGCGCCCATTCTTTTTGTTACATTAACTGCATGTGCCTCCTAACCTGGTATGGCAGAGCAGCCCAATTCCACTCCTGCAACCAGTAGCAGAAGATCGGGAAAAGGCAACTGTGGAAAACGCTACCTTCAAAATAAAATAAGAATTGCGGGAAGAAACCCGTCAGCACCTATCTGTGGTTGTTGCAGCAAACCTGCTGGTCTTGGAGCTGCAAAAGAAATACCCCCAAACATGGCAGTACCATGCCACTGCCCCTGGAAACAATCAACAATGTGGGCGATTACAACTCGTCCCAAAAAGTAGGTCGATTATATAGAAGTCATCACCCACAGGTATGGATAGAAAAAGCATTGAAACCAAAACCCGGTATTGATGAGAAGCTGGTATTTCGTAGTATCCTCAACCACTATCTTATCAATTATTGCTATCAACCCTTATCATCCCAGAAATGGCTGTGAAGAAATTGATAGGAAACCCCTACAATTGGTAGTCAAAACACGGATTTCAGGTAGATTTTCCTCTCAGCGATCATTAACCATGGTATCTTCTTCAACAACGAAGTATGATCACCATCGAAACAATCTTGACAATACAATCTGACCATGAATCCAGAACCATCAAACAACCACTATCCAACCATTGAAAAGCAAATCTCACCAACCAAACAATCTGAACAAACAAATGGTTAAGGTTGTTAGCCAATTCAATATTGAACAAACAATACCATCTTGTTATGGTTTCTTAATATAATCTTATTATACAAACAATATTGTTGAACAATACAATATTGTTTTCCAAACAAGAAATCGTGTCTTCTTGTTATACAAACAAAAACTTATATAATATTGTTATAATCTTGCGAAATGTTCTTCACCATCGTCACAAAGAAGGGCTTCTTCTTGTTTATATGATCTAACAAAATCTTGTTAACCAAACAAATTGTTGCATTGAGATTTTGTTAACCAACGCTTGTGAACAAACCATGGCTTCTTCACCATCGTCACGACGGTCGCCCGCCAGGTGACGTCGGCAGCTGATGGATTCAACGACCCGCGTGCCCTGGACGGCGCCGCGTGCTGGGTCAAGCAGTTAACCAACCAGTGGAAGAAACCAACAAAACTAGTAGGAAAACGAGCTGGTTAACGATGGGGGAAAAAGGGGTACAGGGTTCTGACCCACAGCCAAATAAACAAATGTTCGTTGATGGTCGATAATTGGTTCATGATTGATGGATACGATGGTTGGAACATGTTGGAACCTTCGGCATGGTGAAGGTTTAGCAGGATCAGGTTACCGAGGAAATGCTCGGTAAATATCCCAAGAATAAACACAATGATCCAAGACCTATCAGCGGAGCCGAAACCATTGGACATAACACACACACACACACATTCATAGTATCATGCCACTAAACCAACGCTGCAGAAGGAGGTCTTGTATCTTGTCCTGCGGGGTGATTGCCATGAGTTAAAAGCAAAACTGCTGACCAGTCCTGCTGACCAGTAGATGAAACAAACTCAGCTTGAACTGCACACTTGTCCGTAAAAAGGAATGGCTGGGCCTGGCAAAGCACTCAGAAGACTTGCAGGTACTCAGGTTTTCGAAGCATTCACTACAGGCCTAATCCCAATGCGACCCATCTTTGGCCAATCCTTCTGTGATCAGGAAGACATCAAAAGCAAACGCCACAAAGTGCCCCAAAAAAATGTTGGGGATTGGGCTGTTCCATGCTGTTTCCCCTCCCTGAGTGTCCTTGTGCACAGAGACACGGGTCCCGCCATGCACGCGGGGCAAATGATAAATGGCACGAGCGAAACTGCCCACATCCTGTAGTTCGGCGCTGATGAACAATGCCTGGGCTGGCTTCGCCGACCCTGAGAGACAGCTCTTGTCCTACCTGATCCATGATATCCATTCACCTATGAAAAATGCACCAACCATCACTTCTACCTAACAATATCCAACCATCGCTTGTATCCATCTATGTGTCCTGCCTGCATGTTTATTTCAAATGCCTACATGACTCACCTATTTATCAATATCCCTATCTCTATGTAAACATAGATATACATATGTAAATGTCTATGTAACTGTATATGTAAAATATGTATGTGTCTATGTCTATGTATATGTGCGTGTACGTGTATATGTATGTATAAGTATGTATCGGTCTATTTATCCCTTGATTCATCTGTCTATCGATCCGTCTGCACAGTCTTTGCATTAGTTTGCGTGAATCTATGGATCAATCTACGTATCTACACAACTATATCCATCTACGAAATTTCATCCGCTTTCACAACTCGCAGTGGGGGTTAAGCAACAAGGAATGGCACCCTGCATAGGTTTCGGACCCCCAAAGCTGGTGTGGTCTTGGAAGTGCTCACGCAGCGCGCTCGCATCACGGTGCATTGCATCGGCGTCAAGTTCTTCGTCAACAGAATTGAGAAGTTTGTGATGTTTTTGCATCTTTGTCTTCGTTAAGTTTGTTTTCGTTTTTACCTGCCTTTGAAGCATGTAGAATTACCGGTCTCGGGCTCGAAAGGTTCACAAAGAATTGGGCGAAGAAAGTCTCACGAATTTGAAATACCCTCAGCACCTGAAAAAAATGGACATTTGAAGTCGCGCGCATCCCTGTTGACATCTCTTCTTCGCTGACATCTTTTCTAGGGGGTGCATTCTGCAACTTTCCATAGGTCGGACTTTTGCCTCGAACCTTCCTTCGATCAACAATTGAAGATCATGAACCACTATAGTTCCATCTCTAATCTAACCGTCTTGACCATGCATTATTTTGCATGAAACATGTGAAACATGTGCATGTGAAACATGTGAAACATGTGAAACATATTACTCACCAATAGTCTTACTCCCCATATTTCCATCCTTCGAATGCTTCAGCCTCTGCCTTCCCGCCGGGGGCTGCCAGGGCACCCAGATCGTCAAAGCCACGGAGCATAGAACCACTCCAACGCAAAGGCCTGCGCGCTCCCCAGTGACCAACCAATGGGGGATAACAAGCAACAAAATGCAACAGCCTGCTATAGGGAAAACAGCCTGACAGGGGAACCCGGGGTGCGGGATGAACTGACCCGCAACCATATGTATAAATAATCATCGATCACATCAAATCATAAAGAATAATCAATACTTATATTTGATTACCAGTGGTAATTAATCATTGATCGTGTCTGAATATCAACAATAATCATGAAACATGTAAAACCGTCAGCAGTAGAAACCAATTGTATCCGATCATGAATAGAAATATTTATGACATGTTATGACATTGTATCAAAAGTATCAGCAGTTACCATCACAGCAATCATACTTGAGGCCACGGGTAGGTGATGAAAGCTAGCGTGGCAACTCAGCGGAAGAAGAAACAGCGGTAAATCCTGCGTTCATTTTTGTTGAACAAAAGCTTCAACAAGTGGAAACTGCAGTGCGACAGAAACACTATTAATTGTCCAATTAACCATCTGAGTAATCATTCCCCACTCTCCATCACCATCATTCAGGCCCAGCAGTCATTGACCCTTACTAGCCAACAATTCGTCACTGTTATCTGGCCGTTCATCCTTACAGTGCTTCTTGTGGGAGTACGCAACCCTCATGAACCCCCAGAACCAACCAACAAGAGCCACCAGAATCAACCACCATGAAACCCCAGAGACAACCATCATCAACCCCCAGAGCCAACCATCGTTCACCACCACCGCTGAGTCATCGCAGGGGCTTGGAAAGTTGCTTGAAAAGGCCGGCTCCAAATACGCGCTGATCTCATTGAGTAGCGCCTCGGACGGTGCGACGGTGCGGTCTGTGTGACAACTGCAATCACGGCCAATCATCACCGGGTCATCCACGGTGACTGATTAATGGTGTGAATTGATCTATTCGTGGTGATTGGTTGATTGATATTAGTAGTCGTTAAAACTGTGATTTCACAGGCTACCACTGAGCAAGAAACCAACGTGAACTGGCAGCCTGTTTGCTCCCGCAGATGTTCTATCGCTCTGCAGTGAGCATGTGCACTTTGGGCAATGGCTAAAGGCCTTCACTGAGCCAAGCTATAATTAAACATGTTGACACATACTATCAACAAAAGGAACCAAGAAAGCAACCGCCAACTTATCTCGATGAATTGGAAACAGTTCTACCCCCGTAGAATGCTTTAGTCACAACGGGTATTCTGAAGCCTGTCCAGCCACATTGTTCCAATAGTGCCGCTCGAAAGTTCGACCTTTACAAACTTTGCTCACCAGCGATGCGCCTGAAGGCACATTTCTTGGTGAATTTGCAGCAGAAAACGCTCCCTTTCTGTGCCGGTGCTCACAAAATCACGAATGCTAGAACAGTATTGCTGGTGATTCACCGTATTTCACCGTCAATGGGGGGGCTATTGACATGGATCTAACCTTAGACCAAAAAGGAAACAACGCTTGCCATGTCTAGAAGCAAACGGTTGAAGCATCAAATGCACATTGTAACAGCAAAGCCCATGTCGTGTGCAAAAGCAACCGGAACCTCCGAAGACAAACGCGAAAGTGCTTAAGAGTCCATCATGAGCAGCATGACCATCATCATCATCATCATCATCATCATCACCACCACCACCAGCATCAAAATCATCATCATCATCATCATCATCATCATCATCATCATCATCATCATCATCATCATCATCATCATAAGCAGCAGCATCAACAACATCGCATAAGGGCAGTCGATTACAAGACTAAATCCCAATGAATCCCAAATGTTTGCAGGTTTTCTCATGTGAGCGTTGCTCAAAATTCCTTCTTACTTTATCTCTGATAATTCCCCACTTACGTGAAACTTACGGATCGCTTGCGCTTTTCAAGTTTTGGCTTGCGGAACCACACTATAGGGGCATTAAAGCTTGTGATTTGCTTGCGTCAAATTTAGGTAAAAGTACTGTATGTCAAGTTGTGAATTAGTCTTGTGGAGCTCTTACGGCAAGATGTTTTCAATAAAATGCTTACGCCAACCTTACGGCAACCTTGCGAACGTGTGGAAAAATGCGCATAAAAATGTAGAATGACTTCCAGCCTGTTACTAGAGATCAATTTGTGAATTTAGAACGCTGCACATGTTCCGAGCGCAGCGAGTCTGACTGATGGGTAGCGTCATGAAAAAACCTACACAACTCTATCTTGTCAGGACCCTGTAATGCTTAATTCATATATCATCTTTTATAAACATTTATCATTTTGCTGGTAGCAACAACTCCATCGACGCCTCGAAAAGGCGAAGTGTCTTTACCGTAACGGTCACACGAGGCGAACCATGGCCCTGTGTTGGAAAAGGAACCGCGCCACGCCTGAGGCTTCATCGTAGTTGTGGACACTGTGGCCGTAAAGCATCCGCCACTCCCGGAGGTACTCCCTCGTGCCGGCTCCCGACACTCTGCAACCCACAAAGGAAGACCAAATGTATCTAAATGTATGCAAATGTATATATAAATCTGATTCTAAATCTTGGTTTGGTGTCAGTTTACAGGATTTCAATATATATGTAAATGCCACAACTGACATTCGTAGGGTACTTTTTGCATCTTGCAAAACAAAACTTCATCCTTTCAGATCAAGGAATTTGGTGAGCTGAATAACACTTCAACGTAGGAGCATGCAAACATATTAGCTAACGCACGAAATTGCAAATCCACCACCCATTGCCAAGTCACACATTGTACTTGAAATCAGTGTCAAGAAAGGAGTACTGCACAACCCAGCAGAAAATCAGTTGAAGGAAGAAACTCACCTTGCAGGACTCAGCAAAATGCAGGACTTGGCTAGAAGCATCATCCACCAATCACTTCATGAACATCATTCATCGATGCCACTTGTCCTTGGCATGATCATCACCATCATCGTCGTCATCCATGCGGGCCTGCGACTCATCCCATCCATCCTCATTGCCATTGCCGTTCTCATTTCATTGTCCGCTTTCCTTAAGTCCTAGCATTGCCATCATCACATTCCTTTTTTGTTTGGGATGGGATGCAAGGTCCTGGGGATCATGACCAAATGTCACTCACATGAATCTTCAGAAGACTGCCTGTCCGCTCCCCATCAAACCTCTCCTCATATCTCCTAATCCCAAACTGTAGGCTTCACTGCTGGTTGATGATTAATGTTGTAAAACAACGGAATCCGGGAGGTTCAGGCGTTGCCCTGCAGCTCGTATGATTTTGAGTCAGGCGTTGCCCTGCTGCTCAAATTGCTAAAGTCCGAAATGAAATCTGTCACAAAGTCTTCTCTGGCGGCCCTACCCGAGTTCTTCAGCTACAACTTTGCTCCGAACTGGTCCAGGTGGCTGTCACTCCGAAGAAGATCATGAGTGAAGCTGCTCCTCCAACCTCATCGAAACCTGAAAGCAGCTCGGTCCCAAGGCACCACAAAGCGCCCTGGACGACGACGACGACGACAGACGGACCGACGACGTCCCTGCCTGCGAAGAGGGTCGCGTCCCAGAAAGATTCCTCCAAGCAATGCTTGGTGCTCGTATCCCACAGCATGAATCTCGTGCTTCGGGACAAGCTTTTCCTCGACAGTCTCGACAATTTCCTCGACAAGCATTTCCTCGGCGGGCCAAGGACGGGCCAAGGACAGGCCGATGTACAACTTCAGAACATGACCGGGGATATGGTTGACCGGTGATTGATAATCTAAGCACCAAGGATGATGGCTTGAGGATTGGGAACTGAGTCTGCTTATTGAGTAGTATGATATATTATTAGATGATGGGTTTGAATGGGAAAGAAATCAAGAAGCTTCGGTTTGGATCATGTTTGTTCATGTTGATCATGTTACCATCTGTCACCAAGGTTCTCGGGTGCATATCCTGCCTCGCAACGCGCTGCATCAGTGGCTGTGACACTACTATCCTGGCAGGCGACTGGTGAAAGCAAACTGGGAAAGTACCAATTTGATTTGTTGGAAAACCGTTGACAATCTGAAGAGCTTGTGGGGGTCATGGCTATCAAAGGTTAACGAGGAACAAACCATGACTTGAAGACTTGGAGGTAGCACTATGGTCCAACCCTGTTGATACCTGGCAATCAGCTTGCTTAGCACCGTCCCGCCACCATGGTGATGTGAGTTGACAAGTTGATTGTGATGCAATCAGATTCCACAGCTCATGTTTGAGTAGCACGTTCAAGCCTGGCTTCAGCCAGGGCCATCAAGGGTCGGGCCAGCACGACGTCAACTCAACAAGAACAGCAGGAACTTCAGGAACATAGAAGGTCATAGAAGGTCAAAGCACGAAGCAGTGACAACGAGGTTTTTTTGACACTCAGCTTGATGCTTCAGTAGGCTATCTCACCCGCCGAAAACTTCAACTGCATAACCTGCATAGCTGTCACCAACCCGTTCTCTTGCCGTGATCGACAGTGGTCATGTTGCAAGTGCTGTTGGCTGACGGGATGGTCACTAGGGTAGCAATTGAACAGGCATAGGTATCAATAACAAGGCCGGCGGCTGTTTCGCTGCCGTGAAACTGTTGTCGAAATCAAAAATGTGTGTTGCCGAAATTCCCCTGTGATTTTTGAAAACGGTGTTTTGGAGCCATGTGTTGGTCGGGTCATTTTCAATTTTCACAAGTTTTCAAGACCTCACTTCTTTTAAAATCGGTAACCCTTCCAGCAAAAACATATCATAAATGTTCGCATTGAGACAAGTTCTCGATTTGCATTGTCTGTTCATGTCCCTGGTTTGACATCACCCTGAAGCAGGTTTCCCGTTCTTTTGCCCGTCATATCCGTCATGCCCAAAAGAGTTTCGCCATCTCTTCGGCCAAGTCTTTGTCGTATCATTACTACGAGAGAACATGTCATCGTACGTTAAAAATGCCTCGCCACCCCATCTCACCCCACCCCAGCAAAAATGATGAACGTTGCACGACGGCGAAACAGCCGCCCCCAAATAACAACCACCCATCTAGCAGCATCTAGTCATAGTAAACAGTCCAAAAGTCAAATGAGCGAACCTGCCTGCAATGCCTTATTTGAAATTTGGAATTAGGAGATTTGAGTTGGAGATTTGAAGAACACAATCCATTGATGTGTTGGTTTAGATCAGCTCTGCCTGCATGTGACGTGAATAGCTGGATTTTTTGTCTGTGATAATTGTAGATCATGGTAGATCACGGTAGATCCATATCTAAAACCCGTGGGGTGAATGACTGGCTACTCGAGGCAACCTGGGGGGTATTTGCAGGTGAACAGAAAATTGAAGCAAAGAATTTGAGTCATGCAAACCCTTCTTCCTTTTTCATCCTTTTTCATCCTGTTTCCTCAATCCTACAAGTTGAAGATGTGATACCCTTGCGCTGGAGGAATTACCCCGAAATCTACTTCAATCTAGTTCAGTTCGGGGTGATCCATCCTCCGTGGCACTCCGAACTTTGGGGAAACCGATGGACGCGACTCTGTCAGCTTCGACTCTTTGTTTGTTCTGAACCTGTCTTCCTGCCTTAACTTAATACGGATCTCCCACTTGTTGGTTTGCCCATGGGCTTGACGGCGGTCCGGAGTATGAGCCAATAGGGATCCTTACAGTCCACCAGGTGGTGCCAGCCTTCCTTAAAGAAACCATTGAATCGTTGAACTGTGTTGTGAATCCCTGAAGATACCATTGAATAGTTAAATTAGTAAAGAAACTTCACTTTGTAGTTTTTTGTTCCTTGTAAGGGAAGTTAACTTGGTAAACCATATGAAACCATGGATGAACGTCTTTCGGCACCATTTTTCATGGGACCTGGCCGAGCCCCCAGCGGTCCTCGGCCTCAGACTCAGTGACACACTGAGCCTGGCACTGCAGGCAACAACCAACGGCTGGGAGAGACGGCGGCTATGGGTCACGAAACCATCTTTCGTAAGCATCTCAGATGAGTCTCAGAATATCTTCGAATATCTATAGAATTCGAATTACATCTCATGATAAATTGTCAAACAAAGCTTGGACAGGCTACTACAATCTACTACAATCATCACCGCACACTGCTCGTTCCATGCCCTTCCATTGACGATTTGACACCTGTCAAAAGATATATAATGCTCAAGAAAAGTCAAGGAATAGGATGAAAGCCGAGTCATAAGTGGACGATGTTGTGCCTTGCACGTACTTTGTGAAATTCACTATCTTTCTTGTACAGTTTTGGGTCACATACCTGCCTCTTTTGGCAAAGGGTGTGACTGTTGGACGTGATCTGCAGTCCGAACAAGCCGTGAATAATAGGGGATAATGACCAACACAGGGCATTGGGTTTGTCAAATTATTTTAGGGCACAATCATCTGTGAGAATTTTGGTGAAGGAATTATCAGCTGTGAATCAATTTTGACTATCAAAAGCTGGACCAGCTATTGCAAAAAGCCTTGATCATCAACATCAGGAATCGTTACGGCCGCTACTGTTTCCTCTGGGATGAACTGTCAACTTGCAAGAATTGGTGATCAACAAACTGTCACCCGATTTACCGGAAATTAACTCATCAGTGGAAATCAATGTCATGTCAGCTGGATGAATCATAAATCACATGTTTTACTAACGGCATATCATCACTACAATTATCACTACCAATTCATTAGACTGGTTTTCATTGCAAATTCATCTGACTGGCTTTCACTACCAATTCATTGGTAATCATCACGACCATAATCAACACTGAAATCACCACTACAATCATGGCTATGATCATGACTGCTGATAATTGGATAACCAATTGATCACTGAAAACTGACTAACAAGCTGCTACTCCTGGCGGTCAACAGCTCAGCTGCAACCCGCAGCATGGCCGCAGCCAGAATCCCAGCACCTCCACGGCAGCCAGGCGTTCACGAAGGCTGTGTCTCAGCCAGGCGATGATCACTGGCGGCACCCCCATGGCGTAAGAAACCTCCAAATGGTCGATCTTGATTCAAAAAAAAATACATGGCAATTTTTGCATGGTTTTTGCAGTTGCAGCCATTTGTCGGCTTTGTCCGCTGGTTGGATTACATGGCGAAGCAGTGTTGATATTATGTTTGGTGGTGAATGGTGGCCAAAGAAAGTTGGTGACAGCCAACAATGCACTGGGATCCATTGGGCAGTTCCAAAATCTAAAGGCTAATCACCGTTGCCGTTTGCATGTAATGGTTGATATCCTACCTACGAGAAAAACAAACTACAGAAATATCGACCACCGGCTGTTGATGATTGGTTCTCCCACTGGCACGAGCTGTGCCACTGAGATTTTTTCGAATCACCATGACCCACCCTGGGTTTGTCCTTGTCGCCATGCTGGTACCTACACATCCGATCAGTTCACAACTATTGCGAATAGGGAAAGCAACGTGACGTGACTTGGTGCTACACCATGGCGACGTGGACAATTTCGCACTTTGAAGGGTGGAACCCTTGCTGGACAAACCAATCATCAAAAATGACCAACGCACCAACCAACCAACCAACCCATCAACCTACCAACCCACCAGCTGCTTCCACCCTGAGACCACGACATTTCCTGAAGCAGCACGGAATGGGATGAGTCGTACAGCTGCGACTGGTTTCAAGATGGTCGGATGAGGCGGGTCAAGCAGTGAACCATCAAGCTTATGGAGGATAATTATTCAACAATCATGCGGAAAAGAACAGTTGATGATACTACACCAAGGGTACAGGGTGATCCATAGCCATCTCAAGTATTGGAGGCAAGTGTTTGATGCTCTTTCTGCACTTGTCCAATGAATTAATATATGAAACCACCGGGGGGCACTTTTGAGGGCACGAGGTTCGACTTCCAGACGAGTCCTTGGCTGGGGACCTTGGAGAAACAAGAAATGCTAACGGCACAAGGGGTCCCCCTCAGTCACCACGGCCGGCAGAATTGGACATCTGTCGACAGCCCATGTCAAGCTGGCAGTCCGCAACATGCATCCAGCAAGCCCCCATTAAAACACAGCAATACGTCTACCAAATGACAGGTGTCAGCTATGGAAGTACATTGTCATTTACCCACTTTCAAGCTGCGCTCGTTGCGCCAAATGTCCCCGAACCATTTCCATGCATTAAGGTGTCAAGTGTTTTTTGTTGTTGTTGCTGAAACCATTTAAGGGATCGTTGCCAATTTTGGACCTAAATAGCTGGGATCGAACAATTCAGCTGTCCCCCATATTCAACATTAATTGTTCCAATTTGTAGATTTCAATAAGAATTGTTTCAATATGATCTTTGGTATATCCAATTTGTACCAATCTATCAGAGTGTGAAGTTTCGCAGTTCAACCCACGGCAAAAATACGCAACCATCATCAAGAGAATCCTACATGTCTCCCCAAGAAGCGCTCCGAACAGCGCTGGGGGATCAAAAACACACAGCAGTATTCACAGCAGTTCTCAACCATAAACTCTGCAAACAAATCAGTACATAAATGTAAATAACACATAATAACACATCATAACATCAAACTGACCTCACACTGTCCACACCTGTCGGAGTTCAGCAATTTCAGCGGGATCGATGGAAGCGCTTCGTTCAGCGCTCCCACCACCGTCTTCAGCTATTCTGGACATCTCTAAAACCTCAGAGCGCCTTCAGCTCTGGTTCGAGCCTTGACAAATGCATGCGCACATGCGGGTACCACTGCAGCTGATACGGAATCGACAAAGTCAGTAATGCCAACCCTGGGCCCACCCTGGATCAATATCAAGCCGTGGTTGATTAATAGGAGGTATCCCCCAAGTTCGCAAACTGGTTTTCCCAAATCGTACCCCCGCACCCCACTTAATAGACCTAGGGTTTAGCTTTGTCCGGGGTTAACATCAATGGTTAAGACTGGTTAATCATTGGCAATCATGGTTGATGGTTGACAATCATCCAGCTGTCAAAATACCAATTACAGAGTGGTGCCATGCAAACCCCACCCGGTGGCAAGATTAAGATAATTTCAACAGAAATCAAACCAATCATCAACATATATATATATATATAAATACATGTATACACATATAATTGCATTTTTTAAATGATGCGATATGACTGCTCGATGGTTGTTTTTGAGCGTCAATGACTGCTTAGATTGATGGCGCATTTATACCATCATCATCCGTCATTTTCCTCCGACAAGGGTCACAAATGCCGTACCCCTATAAACCTCTATGATTGTCTGTTTCCCCATTTTAAATCACTAAATCACAATTTTCTTGGGGGGGGGGTACCACCATTTATGGACAACCACGTATGGTTGACTATGGTTAACACCTGATAGTTCATTGATGGCTCAACTGCATATAATTTGATGACTTGATGGACGCCATGAAGCCACCTCTTGGTTTCATAGTTCACATTCGTTGCAGTTTCTTTTTCTTCAGCCATGGCGCTCACATGCCCTCCAGCGGGTTTGGGTAAAGTAACGCATGTTTCAGGAGTCCTCCAAGAAGGGTTATTGGTTGTACTGGTAACTATCAAATCATCATTGGGTGCCAACCACCTTATATTGTCAACCAGTATTGTTGCAACTATCAAAGCATCATTGGTTGTTGTATGAGTTTTACTTTGAAATTTATTGTCAACCAGCATTGTTGTATGATTCTTTCAAATCATCTTGATTCTGGTTGTCAAAAATTGACAATCGGCTTACATGGGAACCCTCCAAATCATCAAGCATCAGCCATTCAAAGCGATAACGGCCCATTGTTGGGGTACAGAATTTTCAAAACCCTCCATGGACACATCATTGCTGGTGACTATCCCCCATTAATAAACGATATAAACCAATATTCATGACCCCCTATACAATATCAACTACCTTGTTTCTAGTTGGTTGTCTTGGCAAATGATTTTTTCCCAACTTCTGCGCAAGGCGTTGGGGGTAGCCATAGGAGGCAAGGCCATGACCATCTCCAAGATTTTGATATATGTATATATATAGATATATATATATACACACATATATATATATACATATTTATATTCAAAAATATTTAACATATAACAAAAGTGTTTGAACCGCGGGAAAGCGATTTCGACCTCAAAATATGTTCGAATGGCAGGTTTTTGACCATTTTGATTTGAATATGCGTCTGAACCGCAATGTTTTGAAGTGTTTTATCTCAAACATGCCATCTGCAGTGAACGGCTTTACGACAGCTTACCTTCAGCACTCCTTTTTTCACGAGGTGACTTGGGACGAGATCACAACTGTACACAACGAAGGCTGGAAACTCCAAGCGGAAATTGCACAAGGTTGCAACTGCATGATAATTGCTCAACTGCTCGAATCTTGAATGCAAGCGATCTGGATGCAAGTTGCAAGAGAAGTAAACTACTTTCACATCATCCCGGTTGAACTGGGTGGGAACGCAGTGGGGTGGGACAGTTCAACTCCACTTTTTTAAGTGGTTCTCCCACCACCCTCCCTGCGAGCACCGTGGCAGCAACGGATGGATATTCACTGCAGAGCGAGAGGTTTCTCTTAGCAGGTTTTAGATAATGAGCAATCAACTAGTTGACAGCTTGCTTATCTCAAACATGCTATCTGCAGTGAACGGCTTTACGACAGCTTACCTTCAGCACTCCTTTTTTCACGAGGTGACTTGGGACGAGATCACAACTGTACACAACGAAGGCTGGAAACTCCAAGCGGAAATTGCACAAGGTTGCAACTGCATGATAATTGCTCAACTGCTCGAATCTTGAATGCAAGCGATCTGGATGCAAGTTGCAAGAGAAGTAAACTACTTTCACATCATCCCACTTTAACCGATTTCTGCAAGGACGGATGCAGCGCATGAAGTTGCCTCTACTCTGGCAACTCCCAAGCTCTCCATTTCTTCCGTAACCAGCCTAGAGGGTTTGTCGGCCATGGTGGATGGCGAAGGCACCCGGGCGAACCAAAAGAAACCTCCAGTGTCAAGTTCAACTTTGACCATTTTGTCAAGCAGAAGATTGGCACAAGAGTTCCTGGCAAACGCAGAGATAGCAACATCTCGAGCAGAGTTGTTGTCAATGTAGCACACAACCAGGGCACAAGTTAAGTGCGACTTCCACAAGGTCATGGCTACTATTAAAGCAAGCAATTCTGCTTCGAAGATGATTGTCTTTTTGGGACCAAGGCCTAAAGCCACTAGCATGTCCTCCGTTAATTTTTCCGAGAAGTAACTTACCAGCTCACCACTCGAATCGACCAACACTCCACCAATTCCTGAAAAAGCCCCTCCTTCGGCAGGCTCAAAGCATGCATCAGTGAAGATATACCATGTATCCCCCGCGGCAGCTTGTATAAGTCTGGGTCTGGCAACACGCAAAGTATCGGAAAATCTTGTCAACGCTCTTTTGCTTTGATCATCAAGCTTACCAGCTCCTTTCTCGAAGGCGTGCCGAGTAACCTCCCTCACGCACAAACTACCGACCCTACCAAAAACTTGGCTGTCAGCAAACTGCATGCGACCACGCAGCTTCTGAGCTTCTTGCAAAGTCATGCTACCCTTATTGAGGAACTCATCTATGCAAGCAACTAGTTCATTAACTCTTTTTTCCGTGTTTGCAAATTTTACAACCCCCATGTGGAAACTAGAGAGCTCGACATGTATTCCAAGAGCCGTCATACACTCTGAGAATTCACAAGCTTTCGAACCATCCTCTGCAATTGACCACCCTAGCAGGCGGAAAAACAAAAGCACAGCTTGGCTCGTTACCTCCGACACCGACTTTGGCGCAAACACTACAAAGTCATCGAAGAAACATGTCCACATGAAGGACAGTGCTGTAGCCCCCAGATGCCAAATGCTGTGCGCTACCCTGAGGAAGGAGTAGACGCTCCTGGTGGCCCAAAAGGGGCAGCCAGCAGTTGGTAGACCTCTGGCTTCTTGCTTGAAGGATTATAAATGGCAACGTACGACGCCCATAAGGCACTGGCAGAGAGAGCTAGCTGCTTGTAGGCCGCTTTCATATCGAAGGTTCTACCTAACATGGGCTCCAACGAGCTGCCTTTTATGATCTCCAGGGCTAAAGAGGCTATAACGTCTGCACCCTGAGGTTTTGGAGATTCCACAGACTGAACAGTTCAAGGTGGACATTCATTATGCTTAAAGCTATAATGTATCGATCTACAATACTTATATTAAAAGCTTTTATTAAAATATATCTTTCTAATTCCAACTCTCTCTTCAGAATTTATTTCTTTCTTTTTTGGCTTGCTGGATTTCATATGTCGTTCAAGCAAATTCATATCCAACAGCAATGGTCTTCAGCACCCCGGAAGCAAACAAAGAAGTAGAAGTTAGTTTAGAACTAACCGAGCACGAGGAAGCAAACAGCTGAAAAGTACAATAGATAAAAGAAGGACTATTCACCGTGTACAGGGATGCTGCAACCACTGTCAAAAGTTGGATCGAAGCACTCGCTACCCTCCAGGGTAAAAACGCCAAAGGCCAGGGGCCTTCTATCCGCTAATGCCATGTCCGCCAAACTTTGTACCAACACCTGGTTCCTACTGCGATCCTCTCGCAACGCAGTTATGACCTCTTTCTAAGCCTCCTCGGTCAAATATATGAGTTCAAGGTGGACATTCATTATGCTTAAAGCTATAAAGTATCGATCTACAATACTTATATTAAAAGCTTTTATTAAAATATATCTTTCTAATTCCAACTCTCTCTTCAGAATTTATTTCTTTCTTTTTTGGCTTGCTGGATTTCATATGTCGTTCAAGCAAATTCATATCCAACAGCAATGGTCTTCAGCACCCCAATACAAACTATTGCAGTTGGATAAACGCCCAATTAATCCCCAAAACAAAGTGTTTATCCAGAAGCCAAAAGAAAGAAATCAGCTCGGAAATTGCCAACGCAGCGTGAAACCTGCCGGAAAAAGTCGAGGACGCATCTCTAACTGCCACAATGCTGCCAACGAAATTGGAAATCTGTCATCAGCTGACAAACCACAAGGTATAGGGGACACTTGGTCCCACCTACTGAGAAGATCAGCAGTTTCATTCTGAACACCTTGAACGTGTGACACGTCCAAGTCGCAGCCACTAAATGCGGATAAGAGAGAGATCTTCTGCGCAAACAGTGCTAAAGGCATCGACGTTGTAAAAAGCTTGTTAGCTGTGGCTTCAGCTCCGGAGTTGTCAGAAAACGATGGCAATACAATTGGCACTCTGAACCCACGTTTGTTGAAAACAATGACAAAAAGCACTGCTAACTGAGCAAGAGTC
>VSDK01017366.1:260178-284939 GCA_009767595.1 Symbiodinium kawagutii | reverse complement strand
CAACGCTAGACACATTCTATGCACACCATGGCCCCTTCGTGGGCCAATTCAACTCATCCTTTGCAAAAGTGTCCATACTTTGAACTGTGCAGGCAGTTATCTTGTCAGAAGTGCTTCTGACAACCAGTGTCACTAAAATGCAATCATTTTACAATTGGCTGCTATCGACTTGACTGTTAACATGACATCGTTTTAAGCGAATCGCCGTCAGTACGACACTCTTTCCGCCGGTTTGTCGAGAAACAGCACAGTGGACGGCTATTGGGCCTGGTGGCCTGTATGGCCATTACAACTTTTCGTGACGACGCCAATTGCTGTGAGGGTTCATCTGCATTGTCGATCTGCAGAGCAGTTGTGAGGCGGGGAATTCATTGCACGTACATATATTTTCGCAGGTTACCTGCCCTTGCTTCTTTTGCTTCTTAGCTTCGAAGCTTCGTTTTTGTTTCACTTTGTTTCACTATGTTTCACTGCTTTCTTATCGACCTTAGCTTAGTGCTACCGAGGCGATGCAGGCGAGCAAAAAAAAAGATACCTGCGCTGCGCGCAGCAGGGCATGAATCGGTTCATGCCAACGCTGTGCTTGACCATCTGGGATGCCTCCCGGGCAAACATCATCTGGCTGGTGGTTTCAAACCTTATGGAAAATTTTAAATATGGCAGTCCAACTGACAGTAGTTCTGCTTTGTTGTTAGTCAGAGAAAAACAAGGGGATGACAAGAGCGGAAGACATATTGTCGGATGATTTCGGTTTAATCTTGGAGCATCTCTGCAGGGAATGCCGCTTAGAACGACTCGAGGTTCGGAACAAAGCTTGTTGGGTCTTAGGTTGCCCACTATGCACAAATTTGCCACGGATCCCTGTGAACTCCAGCCAAAAAACCAGTAGCCATTGGCTCAAAGCTGTCTTGCTTGAAGCTTCGCGAATTGTGTCGCCTGAGTACAAACTTGTGTCAGCACTAGTGGACAAAGGTCGAACACTTTAAAGAAGCTAGCGGGAGGGGAAGTAGCTAGTCTTGTGCAGCTTGATCTTCTCTTGGTCAATTGAACTTTGTGTGAAGATCATTAGACAGCTTCTGGTTCTTGGCTCCGTCTTTCGGACTTGAACCTTGTGATAACCTGTTCACCAACTTCCTGTACCTTGTTGCTTGCGCACGACTTGGTTCTTGCTATGTCCTTTGGACAGAGACTTGAATCTTCTCTTTCTCCTCTTCCTCGATTTCTATTCTGAGCAGCTTAGTTCTTGCTCTGTCCTTCAGACCGAGTCTTGAACTTTCTGCTCTTTGTTTCTTCCTCTGGTCTTTCCTTTCTCTCTTCTAGTTCTTTGAAACTTGCTCTGTTCTTTCTCTTTTGTGTTCATTAGTTCTTGCTTAGTCCTTCGGACTCAGTCTTGAGCTTATCTTGAAGTTATCTTGTTTAGTTTCTCTGTTGTATATTTTTCCTTGATCTTCGTAGTTCTTGCTTGATCCTTCTGATTTCAGTCTTGAACTTCGAGTTCTTCCCTTGCTCTCTCCACCTGGTGAAACTTGCTTGGTCCTTGGACTTAGTCTTGTTTCTCCTCTGGCAAGTTTGTTTCTGATTTTTGCTGATTAGCTTGCATAAACTCGAGGAGCTTCGGACTTCATGAACTTTCGCTGTCAATGATCAGAGATATGAGTGATAAGAAGATTGAATCTTGCATCTATTGCTATATGGCCAAAGTTTCGACAGAGAAGCTGAGCAACGAACTTATGAAGGTGTGATTCACATCATATTATTCGTTCAGTGACAAGTTCTACGTGATTTGATGTTACTCTTCTTGGCGGGAGTCTTGATTTAATCCTGCTTGACATCCAGGGCTTGATGCCAGTACCTTGTCGCATTTAGACTGCAGGTTAGGTTTGTGTTTTGCCCACCTTCCCTTAAACGATTTTCACGCCCCTGGGCTCAACGAGTTCCTTCTCAGTAAGATCTGACGTCATAGTTTCCTGGATGGTAAGTTTTTGTTTGCTCAGTGTGCAAGATCAGCAGTGAACTTCATTGCTTTTTCCCATGTCTGAGGGATAAGAAGATTGAATCTTGCAGCTATTGATATACGGCCACTTCAAAGTTTCGACAAAGAAGCTGAGCAATGAACTTGTGACTGTGTGATCTTTTCATTTCATCTTCAGTGCCAAGTTTCGATTTGTTTTTATTCATTCTAGTGGAGGGAGTCTTGATCTAATCTAGCTTGACATCCAGGGCTTGATACCAGTACCTTGTCCATTTAGACTGAAGGTTAGGTTTGTGTTCTGCCCACCTTCCCTTAGTTGTTTTCTCACGCCCCTGGGCGCAATGAGTTTGTTCTCAGTCAGGTCTGACGTCGCTGTCCCCTGGATGATAAATTCTTCACATCCCAGTGAGCAAGACCAGCAGTGAACTTCATTGCTTTTTCCTTTCATCTCCTTCCACAACATCAGTCACGTGTTATGGTTTGTTCGCCAAGTGATTTCGTTTATTTGCTGAGTGCATGGGCGAGACCGTGAGCACCTAACTTGCTCCTATTTTGTCTTGTGTGAGGGCGAGTCGTTAGCAGTTATTTTGTCCTGGCTGCCTAGCTAATTTTTTTTGTATGCCTGCTTCTCTTTCTACGAAGACTCCCCTGGATCATGGAGAGAAATTATACCTCTCCGACAGACTGGTCTCCTCAAATATTGAGCACCGCTTCCACATTCTCTTGTAAGTTGCTAGCCAGAAGCATCAGAAGCGTTTGCCTTGGTAGTTCGCTCTCGGTGAGTGCAATCTGATCCACCTCATTTTCTAGTTTAGCAGTATGACATGAGATAAACTGGACTTTGATCTCGTGTTCCTTTTTCATGAACTCAACCTGGTAGAGGTTGTCATTCGGCTCTTTCCTAAGCAGTCTAGCTCCAACGTTTTCCAAATGGTTTTCTCTCCTGTTGCCTAATTTGCAAGTCTCAGTTTTCTCTTGCGATTTTTGCTTTTAAGGTGAGGAGGTCCTTCAGGCTGCGCCTCTGTTTCTTCTCGCAAAGAACCACCAAGCTACGCTTTTTTGGTATAGTCGACAACTCGAGGCGCACTAGGTTTGGACCAGAGGACCAAAGCATTCGATCCAAGAGCAATGAATTTTTTGCTTCCAATTCAAAAGGTGTCAGATTGTTTCTCAGCTGTCGAACGCATTTCGTCACCTAGACATGCCATTGATATGTAACTCTGGCTCAACATGGTTTGAGGATTAGTGCTGACCATGGATGCTCTGCCCAAATCAGTTTGAACTCTTTCACAGCCCTTGCCTGAAGAAGCCTTACCAACTCTTCCCGCTTGAGTGCAAAGCAGCCTGAGTTACTTCAAGTGAGATGTCCACTTGGTTGTGGCAACATGTGCAATTCAGCTACACAGGTCGATTATTGATGCATGAAGGGTCAAGCCATCATAATGTATAGCAAGGGCGTTGATTGTCTGTTTACACTGAGCTCAAGATCCCATTGCTTTTCTCGATTCGGTTGTGGTAATCTCAAGTACTCGTAGCCAAAGGGAACATTCAAGGTATCACTTGTGTTTGGATTGACAACTACTTGACCCAGCTGTCATTGTTTTTATTTGCAGCAATTCAAGCACAGTGAGATATTTTCCGAGTGTGAACCAGACTATCTCCAGCCCAGTTTGGGTCCCTCAAGGGGGGTCCTCAAGTTTGCCTGGTAGGATCAGTGCTGACCATGCATGATCTGACCACGCAGGATCTGACCACATCAGTTTGAACTCCTTTATTGCCCACGTTTGAAGATACCTGAACAATCTCCTTGCGCTGGTGCCAAGCAAACAGCCTGAGTCACTTCAACTGAGATGTCCACTTTGCGTATGAAACATGTACATGTCAGCTACGTATGTGGATGATTGATGCATGAAGGAGTGGCCGCAAAGATTTCCCTTGAATTTTGATGAACATGGACATCAAACCTTCACTACGTGCAACTAAACCGTTGTTTTATTTTGGTTACACGGGGCACAAGATCCCAAATGCGTCAGTCGGTTCAATGGTGTTAATCTCAAACAATCGTCGCCAGTGGGAACACTTAAGGTATCATTCGCGTTTGGATTGACAAATACTGTATTTGACCCAGCAGCCATTGCCTTTTTTGCAGCAAGTTAGCCCAGTGAGATATTTCCGGGTGCGAACCAGACAATCTCCAGCCAAGTTTGGAACACTTTGCTCATTAAACGGCCGAAGGACCTTATGTTCGCTAGAACTCTTTCATGGTTGGATGAATTTCATCAACGACAATGCAGCTGAAGAGCTTGGGCAGGATCGTTTCGGGTTCTCTCAAGCCGCATCGACCCTTTTGGGCCAACATGTTTTTTGAGCCGTGTTGCGAACTATGCCCCCGCCATCCCTGGTCCAGACTATTAGAGCGCAGTTCCTAGTGCTGAGCAGGGTTTGCTCAGGATTGTTTGGCGGCGCAAGATTGTTGCTTGAAACATTCATGGCGGCCGATAGCAGCATGCAACCTTGCTAGATCTCAGTGGTAAGTTGGTCCAGTCCATCTCAACACTTTCTGAATCCTTTGCATTTGCTTCTAGTGCACCATTCAGAGCAACTGATTTGACACCAGGAGCATAAAAGATACATTGCTGGTTTGCAAACTGCACAGATTGTAAACCAGTGACCATATTTGTGAAGATCTCTTTTGCTTTCAATGACGAAGCTCAACGTGTTGATCAAGTAGTCTAGAGCATGTTGCAGAAATTTGCATATTTCGGGATTCACTCTCGCAACTTTATCATTTCAAGGGTGGGAAGAGGTGGGCCCGTTTGAAGTCTTGTTTCACAAAAACGGATTGGGGGTGCCATGGAAGATGATGTGATTGAGCTGGAAGATTCCCCTGGCGATGCCCCTGCAGAAGCAAATGAGCCCGATGAAAATGGTTACGATGACCCGTTTAGTGCAGATCTGATGGACGGACCTTCGTTTGACTGGCATGGAGACGATGATGACTCCTGGGTACATCTTGAGGAGCCTGGAGTGCAGGAACCAGAATCCACCAACACTCTGGTTCTGAATGCAGCTGGTTGGAATCACTTGGTTACTGCAGAGTTCGAAAGATACAAGCCTACAGTAGACGAACTGAAGCTACCCTGGGAGCAAGGTGTGATGGGTGACATCTTTGGAAAGTCTTCACTGCCGTCATTGCCTTCCACAGTGCAGGCTAGTGTTTCAAGCATTGAGGATCTTACACTGCAAAGAGAGTTCCCCGAAGAAGTGCATCCTCCTGTTGATCTGCCCGATGATGCGGTATATCCCAAGATAGTGCAAAACTTGAGGGACCTTGAGTATTTCGAAGGGAAGCGCTTACAACTGGACCTAGCGTGTGCACAATGGATGGATATCCTTAGTACGTCGTGGTCTTGCTGTTCAGTTGGATTGCAACTAGCCCTGGATCTACAACAAGACAACTCTGGTCAGTTGGCTCTGGAAACTTTGCGTTCTACATTCGGAACCAAGAGCCCTGCGACTTTGCTGAAGCGTGCCTCGACTACAAGGAAGTTTCTGCGCTGGTGTGACTTGCAGTATCCCAATGATGCCTTTGGTAGGAAGCTGGATCACTTGCCCTTCCAGGAGAATGAGGTTTGGGAATATTTCATGCACTTGAGACATGCAAGCCGTGAAGCAAGCCGCGGCTATACAGCAGCAAGTACTTTCTTGGAGACGGTGAGGTTTGCCAAGTTCAGTTTGGGCTTTTATCAGACAGAACTCATCCTGGAGTCGAAGCGATTGCTGGGTTTCGCTGCAGTGGAGAAGCGAACTAAGGGTCCCTCGAAGCAAGCGCCGCCTCTGGAGCTGGAACATTTGAGGCGATTACACGAGGTCTTTGAGCACTCTGACAATAAGACTGACAGGCTCGGTGCGGGCGTTATGCTGATCTGCATCTATGCTCGTGCAAGGTGGTCGGACCTCAGGTACATCCAGAGGGTGGAAGTGGAGCGACGTAAGAACGGCTGCTTAGTGCTATACACACGAGAGCACAAGACATGTTCAGTGGGAGAACGCAGAGAGCAATATCTTCCGCTCATTGTGCCGTGGCATGGTGTGACTCGGCATGACTGGGTCAGTGCCTTCATTGAGCTCTACTTCCAACTGGGATTGGACTTGTACAAAGAGCCGCTGGGTCCGCTATTGCCCGCGCCCAAGATGGGTGGTATGTTCCATGCTCGCCCTCTTACTACAAGCGAAGCATCAAACTGGCTCAGGATGTTGTTGGACGGTACTTCTCATAGCACCACATTCAGGTCCCACTCCATGAAATGTACACTGCTAGTGTGGTCTGCTCGTGCAGGATTGGATCGTGAGGTCAGAGCGGTGCTTGGCCACCATTGTAGCGCCTTGACAGGATCAGAAGTGGTCTACTCCAGGAACCTGCAAACAAGAGCGATTCGAAAACTTCAGATGATCTTGCATCGAGTCAGAGTTGGATTGAACATTGAAGATGATTCTCGACCTGAAACCGACTACGTGGGTCTGAGTGCAGGTGTGACACCTAGGCCGTTGGGACCCGATGGAAGAACAGCCATGCCTACCACTCCAGCGATGCCTCTGGAAGGTGAAGCGCTGGAAACCGTGCAGAAGCCGATGGAGAAGTCAGATGCAGTCGAAGCGGCTGTATCTGAGATGCAAGAACACGAAGACCGTGAAAACCTCAAGGAGGAGCTGGAGGATCTTGAAGACTGTGCTCTCATGGCGGATGAAGTGACATTGCTAGGAGCTGGTGCGGCTTCCACTCCATTCATTTCCATCGACAGCTCCTCTGGTAGTGACAGCAGTAGTGACTCCAGCACTGAGTCAACAGCTGATTCATTGGTTGCCCCTTGCGATGACCGTGAGCCTCTGGAAATCGTGCCCGATGGAATGGTATACTACAAACATCGTAAGAGCATGATCATGCACGAGGCCAAGGCAGGAGGCTCAAGCACTACATGTCATGTTAAGCTTTCGCCCAACTTGGTGGCCTTGGACAAGCACTTGTTTTTCAAGTATCCCAAGTGTTTGAGATGTTTCCCTGGGAACAGCGACCGGATTCGAAGCATCGATCAGCTCAACAGAGCACTTGAAGCATCACTGGCAAAGGCCAGAAAGGTGCAAGACGATCAGTGAGGCCACCATGCAAACATGTGCTGAGTCGCTACTGTTTTGTCTAATCTTTTCAGGCTAAAAGGTTCACCAGGTACATGTGACCAAAACTTCTTTTTACTTTAACCGATGCTGTCATGTCCTTGCAGTTCATGTGCGATTTGAGGCAACAGGTTCACCAGGTTCACCGCTTTCTTGTTCAGTGATGTTTGATGTTCACCACTAGGCACAGGTATGCCATCTGAATAATTCATTTGTCTCCATGAGCAGCGCCTTTTCCCAGCAGCATGTTGGAAAATTTTGGCTGATTGGCCGGGGAAACATCGAATCTTCCTTTCCTACTCTGCGCAAGGTGTGCTTGCTGCAAGCACACCTTGCGCACAGGGGCAAGTGTAGGACCCTCCTTTTTCTGGAAATTCAGAGTCTATGTTCAGCGGGTGACAGGCATCAGGGCATGTAGGTATTGACCACCAGGTTCACAAGTGAGTGCTTGCTGTCATGTCGATTTGCTCGGAGGCAACAGGTTCACCAGGTTCACATGGTTTGTCATGACGGTTCATGCGCTAAGAACCATGGACTTACTGTAACCACCAGGCGACAGGTTCACCAGGTTAACACACACACGAACTCACTACATACACGGGAAAGCCCGCAGAGAAGGCTCTGATGCAAAGGCACAGAACAAGCTGCGCAGCAAAGGCTGGTTTGTTTTACGGTTAAGACCGAAAAGCGATTTACGGTTAAGACCGTTCACATGCACAGGCATGTAAGGACAGACTTTTTTCTTTTACAGCTAAGACTGCGACAGTGAGTGAGCAATGGCTTCACTTGTAGACAGCGAGGCCCACCTTCGCTCTCGTTTGCTGGAAGTGGGCTTCAATGGAGCAGCAGTGAATGCTATCATAACAGCTGGAGTGACTTCGTTGTCCCGTCTAGCCTCCGCCGTAGGGCAACCAGCACAGCCGATCCAGGGTGCCGATGTGACTCAGTTCTTGACCCAAGCACTGACTCGTGCGCCCACATTGGCCGAAACGTCGGCATTGAAAAGAGTGACATTCGAAGCACACACATTTTTGGTGGCAACCCTCAGGCAGCAAGTGGACCATAGCGAGGATGCTGCTCCAAGGAGAATCGCATATGCCGAAAGAACCTCCCGAATGACAACACTTCGAACAGCCCTGCAAGGAGTTGACATCACAGGTGAGTTGGATCCAGCGCATGGCTTGCTGGATAGGGCATGCAGTATCTTCGAGCAGAATGTTCTAAAGTACATCGAACCCAGCTCTTGTGTCAGTCGAGCGGCTGAAGTGCAAGGCTCCAAGAACACGAAGGAAATCAGCCTTGATAAAGGCACATTGGTGGTAAAGTCCTCTGATGAGAAGTTGTCATGTTCCACTGACTCGGAGCTCAAGCTGCACCATGCATTCGCTCGCCGGGCCATAGCCTTTGAGTTCGGGAAGCTGATGAGTTTCCAGCAACATAACCAGTGGACCACCTTTCTCTTTGAAGCCTCGCACAGGGAATGCCCTCCTGGATATGTTAAGCCAGGCCTCAGCCAGATCCTTCAATGCGACAGAGCGGCATTTGGTCGCTTGGCAACATTGGGTGTGGAAGTGCGGCAAGCCAATGATGGGACATACCCGTTGGGAACTGCTCTCCTGGGCTTGCGTTTTGATCCACACATCGCGCTCTACCTGGCGCCTCTAGCAAAAGCTGCTGTAGCTGAGCCGGCTCCTCCTCGACAAGGGCCCTACCAACAGCAGTATGAAGCAAGGCTGCAATCAAAGAACAAAGGGCGTGGCAAAGGCAAGAAGGGCAAAGCTGCCCCTCCAATGCCCCTCGAGTTGCGAGGAAAATATCATCGTACAGCCTCTGGACAGCCGATTTGCTTTGCCTTCAACACAGCTGGCGGTTGTTCTTCTGGCGTCAAGCCTGGAGAAGCATGTCCACGTGGCCTACATGTTTGCATGGAGCCTAAGTGTCAGAAGCCGCATTCCTTGGTGGACCATAAAAAGGGTGGCTCTTGACTATATCAGTATAAAGATTTGGCTGGATTTCACATTGAGCAAATGTTCATGGTTGAGATTTTCGCTGGCGGTGCAACTCTCACTTCAGTGGCAAAGTCATGTGGGCTTGCGAACAGCATTGCAATTGACAAAGTCAAGAAACGCAACTGCCGTGCCAGCGTTATCCAGCTGGATCTTCTGAATTCAGACCACCGAGCCCTTCTTGATGAATGGCTGACTTCACCATTGTGCGTTTGGGTTCATCTGGCCCCAGTGTGCGGCACCTCAAGCCGTGCAAGAGACATCCAGGTGGAACCAGACGACCCAGCTCCTTTGAGGTCGTGTGAATTCCCTGAGGGCCTTCCAGACCTTTCAGCAGATGATGCACACAGAGTGCATCTGGCGAATTTACTCTATGAGTACTCTTGCAAAGTTTTTGCTATGGCCGCAAAACGCGGTATCCTCGTAACGATGGAGAATCCCACCAGGTCGTACTTTTGGATGACAGTGTGGGTTCTGGAGCTAGTGACTGCACTCACTTTGTTCGTGTCGGACAGTCAGATGTGCATGCTTGGGAGTGAACGTCCAAAGTGGACTTGCTTGATGGCTACTTTTCAAGGTGTGCAACAGCTCAACATTGCATGCGACCGTAAACATAAGCATGCTCCTTGGCGGAAAACACGTGACAGCGCTGGACGTTTGGTGTGGGCTACTTCAACTGAGTCGCAGTACCCACGTAAGTTTTGCGTGGCTTTGGTGATGGTTGTTCTGCAACAACTTCAAGCCCAAGGTTTGACACTCCGCCCCACTGAACTGCGGCAAATTTCTGACAACCCAGTTTTGACAGCTCAACAAGCACAGATTGCAACAGGACGTCAACCGCGTGCTGCAAAGATTCCACCACTAGTCCCTGAGTTTTCTGCAGTGGTCGTCTGCCGCGTCCCCTCACCTAGCTACATCCCCTGTGCATTGTTGAGTAAGCTTCCCAAAGTTCTGCAGGTGCAACATGTCGACTCAACTACAATTCAGATTCCAGTGCATTCCAGGTTACTTCGCTGCACCGACTTGTCCTCCCGATTGAGTGGGGGTAAGGAACAGGGTCAGACAGATTCGGTGAAATCAGCTTGGGATCACGAAGCTGCGTTTGGTTTGCCTTGGAGTGTTGAAGAGTTCATTGCAAAAGCATGTGAAAGCGGCCACCCCAGGCACTACTGCAATCAGATTCCTGATGAACTGAACAACGCCATACTGCAACATGTGAAGTGGAGTGATTTACAGATGAGCAAATTTCGCGCAGACTGGTGCCGACAATGGTTGAAAAGAGCTACAGAGCTTGAGCCACAGGAAGCGGCTGATAGGGCTCAAAGGCCAGAGCATGTCCAACAGGCCACCCGACTGAAGAGGTTGCTTCTAACTGAGGAGATTCTTTTTAGCATTGGTTATGAGGACTTGGAAGCCTTGGACATTTTGAGGAAGGGATCTACAATTGCCGGCGACATTGCTGCTTCGCCTATTTTCAGATCGCAATACAAACCTTGCTTAACAACTGTGACCCAGCTTGAACAGAATTCTGGTCACAGGAATCAGGCGATTCTGCGCATGACTCAGAGCTCTGGTGATGAGTCGTTGGACAATGCAGTGCTTACAGAGACTGAAGAGGAACTCAGGCGTGGCTGGGCGGTCGGTCCTTTTGAGCTTGATCAACTTCCTTTTGGTGCAGTGATATCAAGGAGATTCCCACTTCGCCAAGGACAGAAAACCAGGATGATCGATGACTACACTGTGTCAGGTATCAATGATTCATGCACTACCCACTCGAAGGTTGATCTTCACATGGTGGATACGTTTTGCGCTGTGGTCAAGAAGTACTTTGAACTGTGCGATGGAGCAAATTTGGTTAGCAAGCTTCTGGGTAAGACGTATGATTTGACTGCTGCCTATCGTCAGGTGCCTATACTGTCAGAACACCTCAAGTACTCCTATTTTTCGATTTACAACTGCAGGCTTGGTAAGCCTGAGATATATCAGTTGCGCACCTTGCCGTTCGGAGCGACGCATAGTGTGTATAATTTCCTACGTTTGTCGAAGATGATCTTCAGTGTGGCTATTCGTGGCCTTTTCCTCCTGACCACGAACTTCTATGATGATTTCATTCTTGCTTCAAAGGAAAGCCCCTCCGATTCAGCGGCAAATGCCATGGAGCTTGTTTTCATGTTAACTGGTTGGGAGTATGCCACTGAGGGTAAGAAGAAGACCCAGTTCGATGTGATTTGCAAGGCGCTTGGTGTGGAATTCAATTTCAGCAAATCTGAGCAGCGCATCCTTGAGGTGTACAATACAAAGTCTAGAGTTGATGAGCTGGTAGGAACTCTGGAACATGTCATTTCGACCCGGAAGCTTTCAAAGCATGATGCATTGGTTTTGCGTGGCAAACTGGGTTTTGCTGACAGTTATTTGCATGGACGCCTTGGTCTCTTGGTACTTAAGCAGTTGGTAGAGCATGCTTACTCCAGGAGCAGCAAAGTCGACGACACCTTGTGCCAACTGCTTGCGTTCATGAAGAAGCGTCTTGTGGATGGAAAGCCTCTGCACATAGATCACAAACCCTTGAGGACCTGGCATGTATACACTGATGCTTGCTATGAACCCTCCTTGAAACAGGGAGGTATTGGTGCAACCCTCGTCGACGACAAAGGCCAAGTTCAGCAGTGGTTCGGATTCGAACTTGACAAGTCCACGTGTCAGGTTTTCGGATCTGACATAAAGGACACCATCATCTTCGAGCTGGAGATGGCTGCTGGAGTGTTTGCCTTGCTGTTTTGGAGTGAGATGGTTTCGGAAGGATTACAGATTCTCTTCTGCGACAACGATGGAGTCAGACATTCGTTGATCAAAGGTTCCACCGATGGATTTGTGCCCAAAGTTCTGCTCAGGTTGCATCTTGAGCACGAGTCGTCAAAGAATTTGCTGACTTGGTTTGCGAGGGTTCCATCGGAATCCAATGTTAGTGACTACCCTTCAAGAAGTGCTGAACATGCTCTGCTACTTGGCGATAAATGTTTTTCTCAGAAAGCTTTGAAACTCTGGAGCGACTTTGTGAAAAATGTTGAATGTGGAGCTGCCTTTGGATATGGGGGAGGAGGAAGTGTGTGACAGCTCCCCATCGTCCTTTGGAAAAGTGCGCAGCAGCTTCACAGTGAATCCAACAGGAACGAGACGACGAAGTTCAACGTGTTGATCAAGTAGTCTAGAGCATGTTGCAGAAATTTGCATATTTCGGGATTCACTCTCGCAACTTTATCATTTCAAGGGTGGGAAGAGGTGGGCCCGTTTGAAGTCTTGTTTCACAAAAACGCCCGCCCACCCACGCCGACTTCAAACTTTTCTCCTCGGTCATTTCTCTAAGAGAAAGCTCTACAGACCCTAACCAGACCGTTCGGAGGAAGTGTGTGACAGCTCCCCATCGTCCTTTGGAAAAGTGCGCAGCAGCTTCACAGTGAATCCAACAGGAACGAGACAATAAGAAAAAGCTTGCCGTAATATGATTTGTCCTCACTGGCCTTGGTTTTTCTCAACTCTCAACATCGCTCAAATCCAATCTCCACTCAGGCTGCCCATCTAGTGAAAATTCTTGCAATCCAGCTTGCAACCTGTTGTCAGATTGATGTGTTTTCTTTGGTAAAACTCTCTTGCGATGCATTTAACAGAGGAGCAGTGTGACGTTTTTGCCATACTAGAAGGTTCGAGCAGTAAAATACAACAAGGTTACGTTTTTGTTCTGCCCACCTTCCTTTGTTGATGCGGGTCAACTCTCACTGACATGTTATTTTGATCAGGATTGTTTGGCGGCGCAAGATTGTTGCTTGAAACATTCATGGCGGCCGATAGCAGCATGTAACCTTGGTAGATCTCAGTGGTAAGTTGGTCAAGTCCTTATCTCAACACTTTCTGAATCCTTTGCATTTGCTTCTAGTGCACCATTCAGAGCAACTGAGGAGTTGGCACCAGGAGCCTAAAAGATGCAGTGCTGTTTTGCTTGGGCAGGATTGTTTCGGGTTTCTAAAGCGGTTTTCATTTGCGCCGTGTTGCGAACTCTGCCCCCGCCATCTGGTCCAGACTATTAGAGCGCAGTTCCTAGTGCTGAGCAGGGCTTGGTCCAAAGTTTTGTTGCGCACTGTGATGTGCGTGAAAGGTATTTCTTTTCAGATTTGCCAACGTTCTCTCTAGTTTTGCCATTGCTTGCTTGTGTCTCATCTGCCGTTGGTGCAAAACCAAGAAACACTGATGTCGTTTCCTCAAGTTCGCTCGGTAGGATTAGTGGTGACCATGCATGCTTTGACCAAATCAATGTGACTTCCTTTGCTGCTCAGACTTGAAGATGCTCGAGCAATTCCTTGCACTCGTGCCAAGCAAAGCAGTCTGAGTTACTTCAACTGAGATGTCCACTTGGTGGTTGGCAACATGTGCATGTCAGTTACCTGTGGGGATAATATATGCGTAAGGGTTTTCCCGCATTCAGGGTTTTTCCTTTAACATGGATATCAAGCAATCAATGGTATTGCCGAGGAAATTGGTATGTTTTTGCAGGACTTGTTTGTGGTAACCTAGCTTTGCGCAGTTACCAGCATTCGCCGTCCGTTGTGTGAATGTCTAGCTACATTGAGCCTAAGCTCCGTGCTACTATATAGTGAAGATGAGAAGCCTCAGACCGTGAGTAGAAATCAACATCAATTTCGTTTAATTTCGACCTTGGATTCTGGAATAGCCAAAGGCAGAAACATCAGCCCAGGTCCCAGGCAGTTCAAAATCATTGTAGCAGGGTGACTTTTCCGGCAGTTCAGCTTGGCCTGGTGGCCAGACGCTTCGCTGCCTTCTTTCAAAAGGCGTTCTTCAACAACTGCTCTCTTTTCCTTCAAGCGGTTTTCCGACACATAGGAATCACTGGTTGCCATTACCTTTGCCTTGTTGCGGGCTTTGGACTGTGCGGATCTTTTGAGTCAGCCGCGGCAACCTCGACATGTCCATGTAATTTTGTTTCATCCCAGTTTGTTTGAATCAGCTTTCGACTTTTGATGCTCATGTTGAACCTGTTTGAACTCGAATTGCATCATCGTTTGATCTCTTGAATGTTCACTCTAAGAGCTCGAAACATCATGCATGTGTTGATAGTTGTCGAGGTCGAGAGGTTGCAGTCGTGACATGTACCAATCCTTCTGGCCATGGGGGGTAGGAGATGCACCCAACTTGAAATCACGCGACTTTGAGAGATCACACGAATTTGAATTCTCAGACTCGAAGGAGTTTGCCCCTGGATCAGAGTCCACAGATCTTGCGCCGGAATCAGCATCATCGAGTTGCGTGCCCAGTTTTCCATAAGTCATCGAGAAGACCCAGAAGCTCGAGAAGACCCAAAAGCTTGAGAAGATCCAGAAGATTGAGAAAACCCAGAAGATTGAGAAAACCCAGAAGATTGAGAAAACCCAGACGATTGAGACGATCCAGAAGAGTGAGAAGTCTCAGAAGACTTAATCCATGTTATTTCCACCTGTCTGTGACGATTCCTCTTCAGCCTTGTATCCATCACTATCACCGGTTAACAGGTCAGGTTTGTCGTGATGAGGGTTTTGCAGAAACATGCCATGCAGTGATGTGAGAACATGTTTATCCATGCGACGAGTTTGAACCATCGAAGCCAGTTTGTTTCCTGGCCTGTCAGAAGGGATGTTCAGCAGCAGATCGTACGGTGCCGACCTCTGTGAAGCTTCTCAATCATCAACAGCCGAAGTTGCAATGACATTGAAACCAAGAGATGTTCAGCAGTCCATTGATGATTATTTAGCATCGATTGAGATCACTGAGACTGAGAATAGTGTCATGTCAACTGCGAATGTTGTCCAAAGCATTGTGTTTAGAGAAGAGTCTGCATCGTCACTTCTTTCGAGAGAGCTGCATGTTGGATCCAAGACCTTGAGTGTAACCAGACCGTATCCTGACCATGGTTGTGTACCTTGGTCAATGGATGATCCTTCCTCCTCGAGTCCTGGATCGAAAAGAGAAATCAGAGAGTGCCATCTTTCAGACATCCCTGCACTTGAGCGAAGAATCCTCCAAGAAGATCCATTCCTCAAAGCCTTTTTCTCTTGAGCTTGTTCCCCTTTCCTTCTCTTCTTTTCTTCTCCCTGTCCTTCCTTTCTACGGCCTTTGGCTGGAGACTGGTTGGTCTCTTTCTTTCCTTTCTTCCTTTCCTTCCCTCTCCTCACTTTCCCCCTCTGCGCAGCTGTCTCCGCAGCCATCTACCTAGCCCTTCGGGCTACGGGCGCACATGGTGACAGCGTTGCTGTGGTATTTCCTTGATGCATTTGCTCTGTCAGTCATCCGAGCCTTCAGAGCCTTAAGATGGACTGGCATTATCTCAAAGTTTTGTTGGATCATACAGTGCATTCACTACTGCATCGCTAGCTTGAGGGAGCAAGCTTTTATTGACCTGCTTGAGGGAGGCAAGACAGGAAAGCAGTTTTCCAATACCAAGGTCGTGCAACCTGCAATGCGTTCGGCTTGAGAGTGAGCAGGCTGTGACTCAGCGCTGGTGACTACTTCGTTGGTAATTGGCTTGCGGCAGGGCCAGCTTTTAATGTAGGTTGGGGCGGAGCTGGCCCTCGACCCTTTCAAATGTATTGGTTCCAATGATTCCTTCCTTCATCGTGCTGTGCGCGAGACTTTGCGGCTGCGATACCTTTGCAGTCAGACATTCTGGGTTAGCAATGGGAGCCTTCAGACTTAAGATGGATACTCTGAGAACTGTATCGCCAGCTTGAGCGGACAAGCTGTTAAAGATTTGCTTGAGGTGAGCAAGCAATGAAAGCAGTTTTCACTCCAACTGGTCGCGATACTTGCAGTGAGTTTGGCTGGAGGGTAGGCAAGCTTTTACTCAGTGATTTTTTCGCGGCCGACTGGCTCGAAGTCGACGCCGCATTGTCTTAGCGAAGCTATTGAGAGGACACTTGTAAGAGCTCGGGTTCTATGTACCTCCGGGGAGAGACGATGAGC
Source organism: Symbiodinium kawagutii (assembly GCA_009767595.1). Taxonomy (NCBI): domain Eukaryota; class Dinophyceae; order Suessiales; family Symbiodiniaceae; genus Symbiodinium; species Symbiodinium kawagutii. The sequence continues at coordinate 268,784 of VSDK01017366.1, read as the reverse complement.
TCTTCACCACTTTCCTCTCTAGCTTCCCTCTGGCATTGCGGATTTTGCTCCCTGAGGCCCTCAGAAGTTATTCATTTGTCTCGTGCTACAACTTATACTTTCCACAGCAACCCTTTTCCAGGAGTAGAGCCAGCGAGGTTGAGAAGCTGTGGTGCTTGCCGAAGGCGGTCTCACTTGCTTCCCGCTTTCCCTGGCTCCTATTTCCTGTTAAAGATTCACACCAGTGTTGCCCGCAACTTCGGGTCTGCCATTTCGTCTTTCTTTCAACGCTGGCAATTCTTTGCCCTTGCTGTCGAGCTCTGCTTTTGAAGGTGGTGCCCGGCTTTGATGCTCAGGGGTCCTTGTACTTGGCGAAGCCCTTCGGGCGGCGCCTCGTTACTTGGACTTTCTTGTTTCGTGTCGAGAATCGTCCTGCGGGTCACTTCTTTGCAACGAGGGGGAGTCCTTTAGTGTGTTTTCTTTGCTGCAGATCGTGCTTAAAGTGAGGAATTTTTTGTTTGCGGCTGGCCACTAATTTCAGACACGTTCACTTGCAACAAAGTTATCTATAAGTTATCAGGAGATTCCAGCTTCACTGCCACTCGGTACGATGCCTTTACAGGTTACTTGTCTCTGGATATTGCTGGCGAGGTGTACAGAATGTTTCTTCGGTGATATCTCTGAGCGACCGAACTGCATCTTTGTGGATGCTGTTCTTTCTGTACGATTTCTTTACTTTGAAGTCATCAAATTTGGCTCTCGTTAATGTCTTTGCTTTTTCGGAGGCTTCACACTGTACAGTTGCGATAAGCTCTTCCAGTCTCACTGTAGGCTAGTTAATGTACTCTCATTGATTAGGTTCTTTGAGTCTTTTGTTGTTGCTTCTCATGACCGCGGCCACCTGTGCCAAAGCGGCGTCCTCGCAGCAAAAAACAAAAAAACCTGTGAACTCCAGCCAAACCGCCTCTCGTTTTGAATCTCTGTTGCAGGTCCACCATCTCTCGGGTCCATGATGGTCCATGTATCATCCAAGTTCCATCTATCAAATGGACATGTGTATCGCTCGACCCATCAATGCTTCAGTCAGAGATCAAAAATCGCTGTCCCCTGTCAAGTAAACCGCTGTCAAAGTTCTCCTATTATCCGCTCTTCTCAGGTTCGATGTCCAGCCTCCAAAATTGGTAATTTCAAAATGCATTCAAGTTTTCTCAACCAAACTGATGAACTTTGTGCCAAAAGCCTGGCCTGAACTCTCCAAGGAGCAGAAATTTGTACCCGACTCAGGGTTTTGTTCATTTCAATGTTCTTTGCGCGTTTTGAGAAAAACAGCCCGACTTTGCACGTTTGGGTTTAATTTTTTCAGTTTGTCAAAAGTCTCTTGGCAGAAGTTGCTGTTTGCGCCCATTTGGCGGGGTCTCGCTTGTTTGATCGGTTTTTGCACCGGCTTTGTGCAAAAGTATTGTACAAAGGTTGGTGCCAAAGTGCTGTGATGTTTCGTATTGTCCCAATCTTCCTCATTTGCAGAGCCACTCAGAGGTCGGTGTGTACCTCGTACTTCGCTCAGCGTGAACCTGCCATTCTGAAACAGTTGCAGGTGGCAATGTGACATTGCAAAAAATGAGTCCCACACAGTGACCGAGTTTGCCCCACTGATTTGCAATGATTTGCTGCCATGCTTCGAGGCCTTATGCTTCAGAGCTGATGATGTTTGGGTTGTCATTAGTTGTGCCCATGAATGCCATTCAGTGTGAGTTTAACAATAATCGAGGATTGAACAAGGGTTGCAACCCAAACAGTTATTCGCTTGTAACTTTTTAGCTATTCAGTTGGATAGTCTATCAGTTAACGATCTATTGCAAGTTTGTTGCTGCGTGCCGCTGTCCGCTCAACTCGGGATAACATTGCCAAGACACACATGAGACAGAGCCCAGCAAGCTCTCAGCACCGGAGCAGTCTCCACCATGGCAACCAGGCCCACTCTCTCCATGTGGAATCTTGAAACCAGCTGAAAATGCAAGAAATAACTCGATAATTAGAAGCTACTAGTAGCTTTCAAAAAAAGTTTCTATGTTTATGACGAACCAGCTGATATACACTTTACATAGTTTTATCTTGATTGGTTGCATGACCTGGCGCTGAAGATCAGCAGAAAGAAGGGGCAAAAACGGGTGACGTTCCAGCATGGAGCACGAGCCGTGCTCTGGATTCTTTCCGCCATGTGATGCGAGGATTGTGGGGCGGGGCAAGTTCTTGAGCACCGTGTTAGCAACTCTGACTTTTTGCTTTTGGTCTTGCTGAGCGTGATCTCTTGAAAACAATGTAAAAGCAAACAACAGAGACCCAACATGCACAGAATTGGTTATGGCCACGGAAAACTGTAGACTGCCATGGAGGTCAATAGCTTTGAGGTTGCTGATCTTCAGTGATGTTCCTACAGGACCAATCGGACGAATTGATGGCGTACGGAGCTTGCCGGACCTAAAGGACTGTTGAAAGGGATCAGCCATGGGCAGCCCTGGTGATTGTGTGAGGCATTTCGGGCTTAGACTTGCGGCAGTCTTAGAAAATCTCACCATGTTCATAGGATTCATCCGTATTTCGATCATACTGTACATGTATCATTATACATATATATATACTCTCTCTCTCTCTATAAATATAAATAAATAAATAAATGAATAAATAAATAAATAAATGAATAGATATATATATATATATATATATATTTACATATATATATATATAAAGATAAGGATGTATGTATATACACATACAATATGATAGGGAACATGTAGGTTTCCACATTGCAGTACACCAACTGAAATAACATTTTTAAAGCATTTAAATTCTCCAGGACAGAAGCGAAACACCTCTTCCAATCTTGGAGTTCTGAGCTCAGCTTTGGAGCTTGCTGAAGGTAGATGGCGTCCTCCAAACATGTTCAAAAATGCTTCACGATTGAGTTCATTTTGCCCTTTCCATTCTGGACTTGCTTTCAAAAAGTTCGGCAACATGAACTGAAGCTCTCCAAATTCCCCAATCGCTTTGCTAAGGCCGGTTCCAACCTTCTCAGTTGGGCCAAAACCACAGACTCAGGCGGTGAGCAGCTGGTGTGCAATCAGACTGCTTGAAGTAGCAACTCAACAAGGCGTAGCAAGGCATACTTTTCAGCATACTCATATCATATACCCGTGGTTTCTATCTTATCGCTTTCCACTTTGGCCACCATTGCTTCTTGTGCTCGAGGCAACAGGATTTTCTTTCTGAGATTCCAAATGCATGTTTGGACTACACATGTCCATCTATCTGGATCTCTTTTCATATCTATCTCGGATCATCTCGGAATGAGATTGAATCTCAAAATGTGACAATACCCATGGCCAGACCCAAGCCGCTCAGCAGGTCTTGTCAGTCCTAATTGCTTCACGTGTTGGAACAGCCAGCGGCCGAAGGAAACTTGGACAGCAGAAGCAGCCTGAAAACTCAAGGAAATAGTAAGAAGATGGTAGAAGATGGTAGAAGATGGTAGAAGTAGTAGAAGTAGGGGCAGAAAACTCGAGATTTGGCATCCAATGATTCGTGTGTGCCATGATGTGCCATGATGTGCCATGATGTGCCATGATGTGCCATGATGTGCCATGCCTCCCCAAATTTGCTTCCATGGCTCAGTCCACCAAGGCCTGCCACCTCTTCGGTGAAGGCTTTGCCATCCGTGGGAGCTTCCTTGGGAGCTTTGAAAGCCGCCGGAGACCTGTGAGAGGAGAGCTGCAAGCCCTGTTCCTTCGGTTCCTTCGGTTCCTTCGGTTCCTTGTCCATCCTTAGGTCCACCCTTTTCTTGTTAGCTTCTGATTATGAAATTTGATATGTTTCCATGCTTAAATTGCTTGAAGTTCGATATTCGCAAGGATGATAAACCATTTTCCTTTGCAATAGCAAATCAAACAAGCCTCAATGTTGATGAGACTGAGACTCGAAGAATTAACAAAGGCACTTGAATGATGCAGTAGTTTAAAACTGAGCTAAATTGACCATGATTGTTCCGCATTGGGTTGTTCTTATTGCTCGTCCTCTCAACTCCAGACATTCACAGCATTAACAGGAGGCTTTCACCGGTGACTGGAGGGTTTCTCCAGAGATCCTCCAGAAGGGGGGAGGGGTCCCTGGTAAAAAGCTTCCGCTTGATCCTCAGATCTCCAAATTCAGCTGTAGCTGTTGGAGCTTACATCTTATTGCAATCTCAAGCTTGGGTCCAGCTTGCGTTCATGCCACAGATCCACATTCACAAGGAGAGATGTCGTAAGGTCCTTGCAGTCACAGGCAGATGCTGGCCTCTGCCTGAGTGTGACCAGATGAGTTCAATTCCTTGAGAGTCGCTTCCACTGAACAAGATTCTGCCCAGGCATTTCCCCCACCTTTCACACACACACACATGTACACAAGAACATGACACACACACACACATCCCTCTGCATACATTACACACACACACACGAGAATTCAACAAGGAAGGATGTTTTCTTGCACTGGTCACTCTCAATTTCACACTGACAGGTCGTGAAAGCCAATCCAAAGCAGACTTGTCCAAAGGAAGCTTGTCCAAAGCAAGCGGCATTCTTAGTTTTGGTTGATTTGCTTCCAGTCTCTGCAAGACAAACCTACTATGATGAAATATATGAAACGTCGAAGTTGGGGTAGTCTCACTGACAGTTTTAGTCACAAGGTGAGGCTCTTCTCATGGCCAAGTCATCACAAGTCATCCAAGGGGCCCCAAGGAATTCCCAAGGAATTCCCAAGGTCCCCACTTCACAGCTGCCAAGGCTCGGCGAGAAACCACGACAGCTGGCAGCTGTCCAGGTTAGAGCTTCAGCTCACATGAGAGCGGGAGTGAATGCAAACACCGAAGCAAGGGCTTTCTTTATCGCTTTTGAAGGAAGGATAAAGGAAGGATAAAGGAAGGATAAAGGAAGGATAAAGGAAGGTAAGGGATTAGGTAAGGGATTATAAGGATGTACTCAATAACACCTTCAATATCTTTTTCTTGTGTTTACATGCAGGCGAGCACGTTTCTAACCATGTACAGGCATTACCTCTAACCATGTACAGTAGTACCTCTAACCATGTACAGACGTTTCCCTAACCATGTACTGCAGTGAACCACGTGACGTACTGGTTTTAGTTGACGTACTGGTTTTAGCCACACGCACACATATAATATATGAACCCTGATTCTTGACCCCCTGGCGCACTTATAAACCTTCACCCTTTCCTTTGTCTTCATTCCTGTTTTCTTGACTCGCCTTGTTTCCTTGCTCCATTTGACCCTTGATCCGCCTTCTCAGCCTTCTCCCTTGACCCGCCTTCTCTGTTCCCATTTGTCGCGCGTGTTGCTGGCCTCGGTGGCCATGGTTTGGGGCCAGGAATGCGATGTGACTTCTCACCTGGCCACCAAAGCCCGAGTCACCAAGGTTGCCGCCACCCAGGCATCGGCCAAGGTGTCACCTGCCCTGATCAGCGAATTCCGCCCCAATCCGTCCGGAGCTGACCCAGCCAACCTGCGAGTCGAGATCTCTGGAACTCCAAATGTCCAATTTCCTTCATGCCTTTTCACCGTTGATGCCGACCCTCCCTCGGTGTATGGAAGAGTGGACTCTGTGGAAGCAGTTTCAGGTCCATTTGATGCAAATGGATTGCTGGTTGTTGACATACCTGATTTCGAGAATCCTTCTTTCACCTTGTTCATGTCGGCCGCTTGTCCAGACGTCGGTCAGACCGTCTTTCCTGATGCTGCCGGTGTCGCTGGCAGAGCAGGCTTGTTCTAGACTCATAGAAGAAGGCTGCTCTGCCGGCGACACCGGCAGCATCACGTCTATGACTCATTTGGCGTGCCAGATTCAACAGCTGATGAACAAAATCTGAAAGACATCAAAGATACATCAACTTGAGGCAAACCCGCCAGGCGGTGTTCCTGGCGTTGACCTCACATTCGTCGGCGATGCGGAAGATGAGTTCGATGCACAGCTGGTCTTTCGTGATGCCAGTGTCGGCGAGTGGTACCAAGTGGTGACCGAAGGAACGGGTCCAATTTTTACCGCAGACGCCACGGAGCTGGATCAGTCTGATTTCAACTTCGGCCCATTTGACACGACTTTCGAGGCCATCAATCCAACAAGGGTTTCTGAGGAGGAGCCTGGGGAGGACCCAGGCGTCATTGGTGATCCGCACATTCATACCTTCAAGGGTGATCACTACACTTTGCTCCGGGAAGGTTCCTTTTTGCTCTGGCATTTCGGTTTGAAGCAGCCCGATGTGGAGTGGCAAATCTTTGCCCACTACTCTGGACGCCAGTCCTTCACCAAAGGCCTCTTGTTGGTAGATACTTCAGGCCCACAACCAAGCAAGATGGAGATCACTGCAGAACAGTGTCAATGGCAGACCAATGGTGTCAAGGGCAACCCCACTGAGTGGCTATCCATCAATGAAGGTCCATTGCCTACAGGTCCCTCGTCTCACCTGAAGTTGGTTGGCAACAATGACATGAAAAAGGTGCAGTTCTTCATTGCTGATAAGAAAGTCCCTGTTGCCACATTGAAAGTCTTGTGTCGGCAAGGTCGTCACATCAATGTGAAACTCCACATGGCCAACCAGAAGTGGAAGCGCTTTGTGAGTGGTCAGTTGAAGGGCACAAGTCGGAGCCCGAGCTCCAAGGAGGCGTCAATGTTGCAGCTAGCTGTGAAGGAAGACCAAGAATTTGAGATGAAGAAGACTTGGGAGGAGCTTGGTGGCAGCCCTCATGGCCAGCAATATCTTGAGAGTTTTGACCATTCTCAGAATTTGGGACTCATCCAGACGTGTTATGGCCAAGCGGAGGCAGAGGCTAGAGCCATTTGCCACAAGCACTTGGGGGACTTGGGGGACAAGGATCCCGCCTACTTCCAGGAATGCGTCTTCGATGTGTGTGCTGGTGCAGGAGAAGCTGGGGCAGAGATGGCGGCAGAGATTCTGAAATCATGAGACCCATATGCCCCAGCCAATGGCTGAAGATTTCAGAGGTTTCGATTTCCAGCTTTTGAAGCGCTTCAGTTTAAGGACCTCTGCTGAGTCAAAATGGAGTTTGTTGGCAAGAGTGGTAAGCATCCCAGATACTTTACCTGATTGAGGACAGTGACTTCATCCCCAGAAGACAGGGTTTTGAGGATTGCGCGGTATTTTCGGAGCATGAAAGTCTATTAGAGATTAAGTTGCATTGACTTGCAAGTTAGACAACTTGCACATCTATCTCAATGTCTTGCTTGGCATTTGCAGAGATACCGTGCCTCTTTCCGCTGCCAGGGCTGAAATTTCACAAGCTCAACGGCTGTGCTCGGTCAGGGTTCTGGTGCCTTTTCAGGTGGGGTGCGGACAAGATCGTCATGCTTCAAGAAAGGACTTCTGGTGTGCCGTAGATTCAGTGGAAGAAGCTAATGCGGTTTTAGGACCGTGTCAATGTTGATACAACATCCTGTACAATCATATATATTCTGTCATAAGATGATTTATATGGAACTAGGGTTTTTCTTGAATGTTGCAGACATCTATCCCCATCCCCACCCTTACAACATCTATAACCACACAGTCGTCATAGACTCATGCAAGGCAGTCGACTTAAGTTGATTCATAGGAGTGGCCGAACTTTCTGATTGCTAAGTTTGCCTGTCTTTGAGCTTTACTGCCTGAAACATCACCTTTCATTTGGACTCATCAATAGCATTCGCAGCAGACTGGTTGTTTCATGTTTGAATTTTCTCCCAATCTTTGAGATCCCCAGTGAGCATAGGCAGCGGCTCAACCAGATCTCGAAGTGAAGTGTGGCAGGCCTGGACCTCGTATGATGGGGACCTGGCAGAACTGAGAGAGCTGGTCAAAGGTCTGAGTTTTTTTCCCATTCCTTGAATCACAAGTCGCTTTGCTGAGAGTCACCCAGCCTTAATCAAAGATCAGAGATGTTCGTCATCCAAAAGTCAGGGATTTCAAAGCTACAAGGCTGGTTTCGTTTTTGGTCAAAGTCGAAATCTCAAATAAATTCAAGCTGCGCAGTGCAGTTGCAGCCTTTTGGTTTCAGCATTTACACTTTGACCCACGAAGCTTTCCATCATGTTGTCCCACTTGTCGCGCGTGTTGCTGGCCTTGGTGGCCATGGTTCGCGGCCAGGAATGCGATGTGACTTCTCACCTGGCCACCAAAGCCCGAGTCACCAAGGTTGCCGCCACCCAGGCATCGGCCAAGGTGTCACCTGCCCTGATCAGCGAATTCCGCCCCAATCCGCCCGGCGCTGACCCAGCCACCCTGCGAGTCGAGATCTCTGGAACTCCAAATGTCCAATTTCCTTCATGCCTTTTCACCGTTGATGCCGATCCTCCCGGGGAACTTGGAAGAGTGGACTCTGTGGTTGCAGTTTCAGGTCCATTTGATGCAAATGGATTGCTGGTTGTTGACATACCTGATTTCGAGAATCCTTCTTTCACCTTGTTCATGTCGGCCGCTTGTCCAGACGTCGGTCAGAACGTCATTACTGATGCTGCCGGTGTCGCCGGCAGACTAGTGTTCGTCTATGACTCAGTTGGCGTGGCAGATTCAACAGCCGATGAAAC
>VSDK01017366.1:208819-240163 GCA_009767595.1 Symbiodinium kawagutii | reverse complement strand
GGAGGCGCACGCGCCAGCAGCAGCAGCAGCAGCAGCAGTAGCAGTTTCATTGAGATTGACCTTTGTTGTATACGGCGACTGAGTACTTTGGAATCCACACATGAATTTCCTACAACTGCGCCATCCGAAAGTTCTGCTGCTGTGCTTGGTCATGAATCGTCCTGTTGCGATGGGCCCGTCATCTAAAGGGCATCACAATGATCACCAGTATTTTCAGCACATTGCTTTTGATGTTCTCTCTGGAATCGTAGATCTTGTGGCTGCGGGTGCTCAATGGTGTTCAGCAAGTCCAGGTTACAACATGTTACAACGACAAAGATCCTCAGCATGTGATGAGTACGGTGATGATTGGAAGTTCCCAATCAATGCCATGAAGTCGACAGCGCCATGCTGTGCCAGCTTGACAGGTGCCGAGCAACGACAGCGGTTGCCTGAGTTACAAGTTGTCACCTGTTCCGTTGGTGTTGTGAAGATGGCGAGGTGTCACAATGAGCATGGAAGAACCAGTTTGTTTGCTGTTTTTGTGTTTGTTGATGTATGATACACATGTTGATAGGTTGTTTATTTGTTTGTCTTGTGTTCTGTCTGACGCCCGGCAATTGTCGATGCTCACCCGTCCACAACAATTTGGCCAGATCAGAGTTGTTCCAGGGCCGAGTTTGATCTCCAAATTTGGCAGTAGGTAAAATTGACCGCTGAATCCCACAATGAGCTCTTGATCAGAACACAACGAGCAAGAATCGAACATTGATTTGATCTTGAATCTGTTCAGAATCTGTTCTTGCTTAAGAATCTGTTCATTTTCAATGGAAATGACCCAGAAACGCCACATTCAAAGGTTCCTTTCGCTTTTCCTTCTCTTGGGCTTCAAGGCCACCTTGACATCGTTGAGCTGTCGAAGAATTTCGTAGAGCTTGGCAATCTCCTCCAGGCCCTCACAATGGAAATCTCTGGGGCCATCAGGGCAGGAAGAATCTACAAAGCCCATCCACCGAATGGCGGAGAATGGCAGGTGATGATCTCTTGTTTTTAGATCCTAAAGTGTCTTCCATGTTTGAAACATTGGTGAATCTTGAATCTTCCTTTCTTTTTTTTCCCAAGTTTACCAAGTTCTATTCCTGGAAAAACACCCTCGAGAATTGTCCTGCTTCAGAATGCAACTTGTGACAGGAGACCAAAGCCCCAAGCAGGACTGAGGGCAGCACTGCTGTTGCCACAGTGCCACCTGTGGGAGATCCCACCCATGGTGTGCAATTGCTATGCTTTGGGAAAGATTTCACATTCAGCTTACTATTTCAACAGAGTAAATCAATGCATCAGCTACAAGCTTTTGAAATTTCCAGGAGGTGCCTTGTGTGCCACACTTTTGTGAACAGGGTGTCATGGAATGTCATGGACATGGCACAGCACACAGCAGAAGCGTTGAGACCACTAGGATGGCTTGCGAAGCACGGGAACTCAGTGCTACAGGATTTCCACGGATGCCGAAATGATCACATTCTGAAGATTTCCGAATGCACCTCATGTGTTTTCCCCCACACCCTTCACAGCACTTCACAAAGTTGACAAACAATCCCGAAGGAACAACACAACTTGTATTATTTCTTTCTTTCTTTTTGCTCTTGATTTGGATTTGAAATGATCAGGGAGAGACACTTTTTCCTTTGGGCCTAGCATGTCAGTGGTTTGGGTGGGTGAGCAGCAACATGATTTTGTTGCTGTGTGCTTCTCTTGTGGTTCCTGCTCTTGGGACCTTGAGGACTCTGAAGATCCAACTTCCCCCATGGAGGCTTGGGGAAGGGGCAGTGTGTTTTGACTGGTAGGGCGTTGGCCATGAGAAAATTGAACTACTCAAAACAACAAGGTTCAAAGCAATTCGAAATGGCATGTTTGGTTGCTCCTCATAGATGACTTTTTGGGCAGCTATCTTGACATCACTGACTGCTGGTTTGATTGACAAGTCACTGTCTTGAGAATCTCTGGGCTTTATGTTTACACCTCTTCACAAAGATGTCTCTGACCAAGTTGGTCAGGAAAATCGAGGCATTTTTTGCAGCCTCGGCTTTGGGTCAATGTATATTAAGCCTATAAGCCTCAACTCCAAATCATGACGTGGACAGAAAAAGGAGCCTGCGTGTCTTCAAAGCCGACAGGTCCCGTCAAGGTGCGAGTCAATGCGAGTCATATGCGAGTCATGTCTTCAAAGAATGTCTAGACAATGGCAGCTCCCAGTGGAAACCCGGTGATTTTCAATCGCCACATGAGCATTGGTTTTAGCTATCAGAAACCATGGAGGTAGACATGTTTTGCCGATTGAAGTCTCGATGTTTGTCAAAAGTGAAGTGTACCCTGAACAACATTCTTTCTCTACATGATGACAATTGACCTAAACAAACGCCAATGACATCAAATGACACTGGTTTGTAATTTGATATATCGCAGGGGGATGCTTTGGTACCAAGATCACCAGTTACACCGCAGTCTGCAGGATGAGTATGACCTCGCAGACCCAAAGGCGTTCGCGCGGTTCCTTCAAGATGCAGACATCAGGCTGATCCGCTTGGAGTGCCGCCCCCAGCTGTGGTTACTTCAGGGTGCTGGCAGTTTTTTGAACGTTTGAACATCATCTCAAGAATTTCAAGATGTTGTTCTGGATTCTCCCAGATGCCTCAAGTTGATCGCAAGCTGGCAGTGTTTTGTTTCAATGGTCCCTGACGTAGGACATGCCTCCATTCGCGTTATCTCTAAGGTACCTGGTCCACCTCGTGCTGTCCAAGCGACTGCTACCCAGGCGTCAAGAGGCAGAACTGGAGGTCTTCACCAAGGACGGCGAGACTCGCACTGCTTTGGTGAGCCACGAGGAAGTGCAGCGATGGTCAGAAGGAAACCAAGCTGCACTGATTTGCTCCATCTCCCATGCGTGGGAGACGAGGGAACATCCTGATCCTTGCAGCCACCAGCTCCAGCAAGTAGTGAGTCATTGCGGGCTCTTCGGTGCTGCCTTCGAGGCTGATGTGTGGATCTTCTATGACTACACATCCTTGTTCCAATTTGAAAGAACAGAGAAGTCTCATGAGATGAGTTTCAGAAGAAGTATGGCCAATATGCACCTTCTCTATGCCCACGAATTCTCCCTCACCTTTCGAATACAAAATCTCACTTCAGAAGATGCTTGGAAGCAGATGTTGGGAAATGACAGTGAGATGGTTCAGGTTTGGGTGCAAGGCCAAGGGCTGGAGGAGAAGCCGTTGAAAGCCTTGGTTGCGAACCGCACGCCTTACGGAGAGCGCGGGTGGTGCAGAGCTGAAATCGAGTGGTCGTCGCTGCGAAGCGTCAATGCTCAGTTTCAGCAGATCGACAAGGCACCAAGCGAGCACCATGATGGAGACAAGGATTTCAACGCCAGGTTGCCCATGACTCCAGAGGATTTCCAGCGGCAGATGGAGCAGGCAACGTTTACCCATCGCTCCGACGCTTCTGCGGTGATCCATTTGCAGGCGAAGATCTTCGTTCAGAAGGTCGCCAAGTGTGAAGACTTGTTCCTGAAAGGCCTTGCCGCCACTGAGATGCTGGCCCTGGCCCGGGCACTGCCACAATACACCAAGCTGAAGAGCTTGAGGATTCAGAAGTTCCGCTGCGGCGAAGCAGACGCCACAGCTTTGGCAGAGGCCTGTTGTGCAGTGGAAAGTGTGTTCTGATTTGTCGAATGAAAGTCTTCTGTGTGTTCGCAAGTGCTGAAGCATTCCGAACCTTCGAGGCCGTAGCAAAAAGCGAAGTCGAGAAGTTGGAAATCAGCAGTGGGGGGGGGGCGATATTGAGACCAAAGGAGAGCGGCCGAATTATTTTGAGTTGTAGAACCGAAGTCTTTTGCTGTGTTTTCTGTGCCTTGAGTGGAAGTGTTGAAGCATTCCAAACCTTGGAGGATTTGGCAAAAAGCGAAGTCGAGAAGTTGGAAACCAGCAGGGGCCATCACAAGAGCGGCCTCATCATGGTGAAGGCACCAAGTCTCAAGACTTGATCTGCCAAGTTTGACTGCGATCGATTTTTTTTGTCACTTGCAATGGATGTTGGTCTTGGGATGAACCAGGCCTTGCTGGAAGAAGCATTCTGGATCATTTACTTCCTTCTAGATCATTGACTTCTGATAAAACAGGATTCTTCACCTGAGGGGTTTGATCGGAAACAGCAAAGCTATGGGAAGCCTGGCTGGGAAACAATTTTCATCCCTTGACGTTCGAGCTCCAGGCCCTGGCCGAAGGGCTCAAAGCGTCTACATCCCTGAGAGACATCAACTTGTTTCTCAATAGCATCGGCGACGAGGGAGCTCAGGCTGGGGCAAGTGCTGGACAGGGTTGTAGCGATTACCGATGGAAATTTGATGAATTTCCTTTTGCTGGTTTAGTTGTTGTTCAGTTGAATCCACTAGAAAATCAACATCTTGATTTGGAGTTGCTTCATCCAGGGTGTGTTCTAAGCATTTTAGCACAAGTATGCACAAGTCGTCACATGGTCGGCAGATATGTTGAGACAGCAGTTGCATTGCCAAGTATGTAGAACTTTGTTGTGGGACTAGGAATCCTTGAGGGCTTTTGCAGTGCCTGAGGAGGTGCATCAAGTGTCAAGAAACATCAAGAAAGATCAAAGAAGTATACAGATACAGCTTCTATAGATCATTTTGGTTAACTTCTCATAAAACAGGATTCTTCACCTGAGGGGTTTGGTACTAAACCGCAAAGCCATGCGAAGCCTGGCTAGGGAAAAGGTTTCATCCCTTGACGTTCGAGCTCCAGGCCCTGGCCGAAGGGCTCAAAGCGTATACATCCCTGAGAGACATTCACTTGGGCAGCAACAAGATCGGCGACGAGGGAGCTCAGGCTGGGGCAAGTGCTGGACAGGGTTGTAGCGATTACCGATGGAAATTGGGTGAATTCATGTGAATTCCCTTGTGCTGGTTTGCTGATCATAATTGTTCGAATCGACTAGTAAATCATCTTGATTTGGCGGTGCTTCGTCCACGGTGTATCCTATAAGCATTGTAGCCCGAGTCATCCCCTGGTCGGCAAATACAAATATGTTGCGACAGCAGTTGCACTGCCACGTGCGTAGAACTTTGTCATGTTTTTCTCGGTGTTGTTCCTCTTCATCTAACCCTGTCATTTTCTGTACAGTCATGCCAGTTTTTGAACATATTGATTAAACATGTCTATACTATCACTATAAAAATCAACCGCCGGGACCGGCGTCTCAGCAGATGATTTTAATGTAATGCAACTGCATGAGGTACTGGGTAGCAGATTAGATAGCAACAGATTAAAGATGATGGAAGAAATCTTGCATCCGGTCGAGCATGGTCCAGAGGAACCAAAAATAGTTGCCCCCCTGCATCACTGTGTGGGGTTCTTGTGTTTGGGATCCCAAGCGGCTCTTCCTCCTTTGTCAGCTACATCACCAGCATGATTTGCAAGCGTAGCTCATCATCATTATCCTTTGCAATTCTCATCGTGTGCAGTGCATGCAGTGTTTCGATTCTCATGCCTCAGTGGTGCATGATGCATAATGAGGTTTGCAAAGAAGCATCAGGAAAGACTCAGAAAGACCAAGACAGCTATTGTAATACACATTATAGACATTAACAATATATATATATATATATAACTTATAATTGTAAATTCGGATTCGACGTTCGAGCTCCAGGCCCTGGCCGAAGGGCTCAAAGCGTCTACATCCCTGAGAGACATCAACTTGGGCAGCAACAAGATCGGCGACGAGGGAGCTCAGGCTGGGGCAAGCGCTGGACAGGGTTGTAGCGATTACCGATGGAAATTGGGTGAATTCACTGCATTCCCTTGTGCTTGTTTGCTGATAGTAATTGTATGTAATTGTTCAGTCGAATCGACAAGAAAGTCATCTTGCTTTGGCATGGCTTCGTCCAGGGTGTATCCTAGGCATTGTAGCATGAGTCGGCTCCTGGTCGGCAAATATGTTGAGAGCAGTGGCACTGTAACGTATGTAGAACCTTTGTCATGTTTTTTCCCAGTGTTGTTCCTTTTCATTTATATAGCCTGTCCTCTCGTGTACGGTTGTGCTGGACACAGGATAGCTTTGCAGCGAGACAACCGACGCATTGTGGAACTTCGTTGGGCGTTCGAATTTGTCCTTTCTTGCTTTACGGCAGCTGAGCAGCTGTGATTTTGTTGTTGTTCTTCAGTTATTTTCATGGAAGTGAGTTGGCTGCCTTGTTCTCGGGCCGCATCTCTGGCTGAGCTATGCTGAGCCATGCTGAGCCATGCTGAGCCCACGCCTCCAGCTCCAGGCTCTCGCCGAAGGGCTCAAAGCGTCTACATCCCTGAGAGACATCAACTTGTCTGGCAACGGGATCGGTGACAAGGGAGCTCAGGCTGGGGTTAGTCCGTGAGTTCTCTTGTGCCGGTTTGCTGATAGGAATTGTTCACTCGAAAGGATCAATCAGTAAATCATCTTGATTTGGCGTTACTTCGTCCAGGGTGTATCCAAAGTATTTTAGCACACGGTCTGCAAATATGTTGAGACAGCAGTTGCACTGCCACATACGTAGGTAGGACTTTGTTGCGTTTTTCACGTTGTTGTTCCTCTTCATCTTGCCTTGTCATTTTCTGTGCAGTTGTGCCAGTTTTTGAACATGTTGATTGAAGATGAGGGAAGAAATCTTGCATCCTGTCGAGCATGGTCCAGAGGAACCAAAAATAGTTGCCCCCCTGCATCACTGTGTGGGGTTCTTGTGTTTGGGGTGTGATCCCACGCGGCTTTTCCTCCTTTGTCAGCTACATCACCAGCATGATTTGCAAGCGTAGCTCATCATCATTATCCTTTGCAATTCTCATCGTGTGCAGTGCATGCAGTGTTTCGATTCTCATTCCTCAGTGGTGCCTGATGCATAATGAGGTTTGCAAAGAAGCATCAGGAAAGACTCAGAAAGACCAAGACAGCTATTGTAATACACATTATAGACATTAACAATATATGAAATATATAACTTATAATTGTAAATTCGGATTCGACGTTCGAGCTCCAGGCCCTGGCCGAAGGGCTCAAAGCGTCTACATCCCTGAGAGACATTCACTTGGGCAGCAACAAGATCGGCGACGAGGGAGCTCAGGCTGGGGCAAGTGCTGGACAGGGTTGTAGCGATTACCGATGGAAATTGGGTGAATTCACTGCATTCCCTTGTACTTGTTTGCTGATAGTAATTGTATGTAATTGTTCAGTCGAATCGACAAGAAAGTCATCTTGCTTTGGCATGGCTTCGTCCAGGGTGTATCCTAGGCATTGTAGCATGAGTCGGCTCCTGGTCGGCAAATATGTTGAGAGCAGTGGCACTGTAACGTATGTAGAACCTTTGTCATGTTTTTTCCCGGTGTTGTTCCTTTTCATTTATATAGCTCTGTCCTCTCGTGTACGGTTGTCCCAGTTTTTTGAATATATTGATTGAAGATGATGGAAGAAATCTTGCGTCCGGTCGAGCATGGTCCAGAGGACCAAAAATTATTAATTGCCGCTCTGCATCACTGTGTGGGGTTCTTGTGTTTGGGGTGTGATCCCACCCGGCTTTTCCTCCTTTGTCAGCAACATCACACCAGCATCATTTGCAACTGTAGCTCATCATCATCATCCTTTGCAATTCTCATCGTGTGTCGTGGCGTTGCTTCCTGGAGGCCCTCCTTGAATCTGTCAAAGAGAGCATGACCCTGAGAAAGATGGATCTGTGTTACACTGAAATTAGCCACGAGATGATGAAGGCCTGGTTGTGTGGTGGTGGTTGGGGGTCAGCGGGTGCTGGGTTTAAAAATGTGGAGTTGCGGCGCAAGGGTGACAACCTTGGGCCCTGATGTGGCTGGAGATCATAAATGGCCTGACTCTGCGACGGTGGGAGTCGTTGTTTGTGTATCCTATTTCAGGTTCATGACATCATATGATATCATATGCTTGAACCCGAGAGATATTTTGGGATGCCTTGAGCTTGAACCACATGCTTTACCTATTTCACACTGTTGTTCATGCTGTGCTTTCCTGACATAGGCACAAAGAATCACGCATGTCTGGCATGTCTCACTCATGGTGGACAGTTGACCACGCCGCGTCCTCTGACCACATCACTGGCTTCATTTTGGTTCGAGCAGGCCTTGAAGGAAGCTATAGACAGCATCACTTCGAGGAACAAACAGATCGAAGCGAGCGAGGAAGCAAAGGCTGGGATGCCAGTGACGTTGGGTCTCTGGAGGTCGCAATTGTTTGTCAACTTCTATTTCGGTGATTCTGAACAATTGTTTGATTTAATATGAAAACATGGCTCAATATTTTATTGTTTTCCTCGTTTGTTTTTTTCCCGAAAGCGTAGCACAGGTTCTCGTTTCATAGTGGGGGTCTGGGGGTGGAGTCGTGTTCGCTTGACGCTGCGTCTGTGTTCGCAACCGTCCGCAACCGTTCGCAACCGCTTGTGTGAGGGCCGTAAGGCCCGTACCATTGGGAAAAGCGTGTGGAGGTGGTCACCTCGCGTGGTTTTGCGTGACCTGCACCCTTGTTTTGCATGACAGGCGTGCCACTCTGTAGCATCTCAGCATGTGTCATGACGTCTCCAAAGTCCACTTTGCGTGGCAGCCGCCATAGATTCTGCACGTCCTTCATTTGCGTGGTTGCATTTTTCGTGGCAGGCGCAGCACTTTAGACATCCCAGCTTTCATTTTTCATGGCAGGCGCAGCACTTCGTTCGTGTCAATGCTGTAATTTTTCGCAAAACGTATTGGCACGGAGGCGTCAGGTGTCTGCCAAGTGCAAAAACCGTGGCAGGTGTGGCGCTGTTGGCGCATGCAGATTTCGTGGCAGGCGCAATGAATTCTCGACTTCTTTGCTTCTGGAATCGTGTTTCGCAATGGCAGGCGTGTGCAAACGTTGCTTGCAGTGGCACAGCTGCAAATGGGCTTCCTTGACGTGTCATTTTTTTCGCTCTCCGCATTGTAAATCGCACAAGAACGTGTCATTGTCATGTTGCTTTTGGTGTTGCTTTTTTCGCCCTCCGCACTGTGAGGCGTGCGCCAAAGTGCTCCAAACATTTTTGTTTTCTGGCTTCCATTTTGTCTCCTCGCTCGCAAATCGCAGTGGAATTGCTGTGTCAAGCTGTTTTGGCATTGTTTGGTTCTTCGTGCCAGGCATTTAAAACTTATTGGCGTTGCTGCGCCAGGATGATTTTCCCTCACTGCTGAGAATTCTCCGCGCATTGGAATTGCTGCCTCAGAGTGACTTTTGGTCATTGTCTCTGTGCTCCTGCCATTGTGTTTTGCAGCGCTGGGACGTTCCGCGCATTGGAATTGCTGCGTGAGGATGACTTTTTGCTATTCCCTGTTTGCTCCTGACATTGTGTGTTGCAATGCTGGGACGGCCCCGCGCATTGAAATTGCTGCGTCAGAGTCACTTCTTTTTACTGTTTGCGCGCTCCTGCTATGGTGTTTTGCAACGGTGGGTCTTACGAAACGTGTCTCACCTAGAGGGTCTCTCCAATTTGTGCGCTCCTGCTGTGGTGTTTTGCAATACCGTGTCCCACCAAGAATCTCACAAAAAATGTTTTACAAAAAGTGTTTGAAGAGTGTTTCACCAGTGTTTGACTCAAGGATGTCCTACAAGGGCCTGGTGTGTTAGTGTGGTTTGGCGTGGTGGTGTGGTGTGCTGTGCTGTGCTGTGGTGTGGTGTGGTGCGGTGTGGTGTGCTGTGGTGTGCTGTGCTGTGGTGTGGTGTGGCGCGGTGTGGTGCGGTGTGCTGTGGTGTGGTGCGCTGTGCTGTGCTGTGGTGTGGTGGGTGTGGTGCTGTGCGTGGTGCTTGGTGTGGTGCTTGGTGTGGTGTGGTGCTTGGTGCCGTGTGGCGGGGTGCTTGGTGTGGTGCTTGGTGTGGTGTGGTGTGGTGGGTGGTGTGGTGCGGTGCGGCGTGGTGCTGTGCTTCGTGCTTGCTGCTTGCTGCTTGCTGCTTGCTGCTTGGTGGTTGGTGTTTGGTGTGGTGGTGTGGTGTGGTGTGGTGTGGTGTGCTGTGGCGTGGTGTGCTGTGGTGTGGTGTGCTGTGCTGTGTTGTGCTGTGCTGTGCGGTGGTGTGGTGTTTGGTGTGGTGTGCTGTGCTGTGCTGTGTTGTGCTGTGCTGTGCGGTGGTGTGGTGCTTGGTGTGGTGTGGTGCTTGGTGTGGCGTGGTGTGGTGTGGTGCGGTGTGGTGTGGTGTGGTGCGGTGTGGTGTGTTGGTGTGGTGTGTTGGTGTGGTGTGGGTGTTGGTGTGGTGTGTTGGTGTGGTGTACTGGTGTGGTGTACTGGTGTGGTGTTTTGGTGTGGTGCTTGGTGCGGCGCTTGGTGCGGTGTGGTGCGGTGCTTGGTGCGGTGCTTGGTGCGGTGCTTGGTGTGGTGTGGTGTTTCACCAAGAGTGTCCCACCAAAGCGTCTTACCAAGAGTCTCCCGCGAAAAGTGTTTCGCCAAAAAAGTCTCACCAAAAGTGTCTTACAGAGAGCGTCTCGCCAAGCCTGTCCCACCAAGAGTGTCTCGCCAAGAGTGTCCAACCAAGAATGTCTTCCCAAGAGTGTCCCCGCAAGAGTGTCTCACCAAGAGTGTTTCGCCAAGAGTGTCCCACCGCTCGGGTGTCTCGCCAAGAGTGTCTCACCAAAAGGGTCTCGCAAAGAGGATCTCGCCAAGGGTTTCCCACCAAGAGTGTCTCGCCCAGACTGTCTTACAAAGACGGTCTCACAAGAATTGTCGTACAAAGAGTGGCCCACAAAGAGTGTTTCACAAAGAGTGTCTTACAAAGAATGTCTCACCAAGCGTGTCCCACAAAGAGTGTGTTACAAAGAGTGTCTTACAACGAGTGTCTCACCAAGAGTGTCTTACAACGAGTGTCTCACCAAGAGTGTCTTACAAAGAGTGTCTCACAAAGAGTGTCTTCCCAAGAGTGTCTTCCCAAGAGTGTCTTGCAAAGAGTGCTCACCAAGAGTGTCTCACCAAGAGTGTGTTACAAAGAGTGTCTTACAACGAGTGTCTCACCAAGAGTGTCTTACAACGAGTGTCTCACCAAGAGTGTCTTACAAAGAGTGTCTCACAAAGAGTGTCTTCCCAAGAGTGTCTTCCCAAGAGTGTCCCACCAAGAGTGTCTCACCGAGAGTGTCTTCCCAAGAGTGTCTTCCCAAGAGTGTCTTGCCAAAAGAGTGTACGCCAAGAGTGTCTTACAAAGAGTGTCTCACCAAGAGTGTCTTACAACGAGTGTCTCACCAAGAGTGTCTTACAACGAGTGTCTCACCAAGAGTGTCTTACAAAGAGTGTACGCCAAGAGTGTCTTACAAAGAGTGTACGCCAAGAGTGTCTTACAAAGAGTGTACGCCAAGAGTGTCTTACAAAGAGTGTCTCACCAAGAGTGTCTTACAACGAGTGTCTCACCAAGAGTGTCTTACAACGAGTGTCTCACCAAGAGTGTCTTACAAAGAGTGTACGCCAAGAGTGTCTTACAAAGAGTGTACGCCAAGAGTGTCTTACAAAGAGTGTACGCCAAGAGTGTCTTACAAAGAGTGTCTCACCAAGAGTGTCTTACAACGAGTGTCTCACCAAGAGTGTCTTACAACGAGTGTCTCACCAAGAGTGTCTTACAAAGAGTGTACGCCAAGAGTGTCTTACAAAGAGTGTACGCCAAGAGTGTCTTACAAAGAGTGTACGCCAAGAGTGTCTTACAAAGAGTGTCTCACCAAGAGTGTCTTACAACGAGTGTCTCACCAAGAGTGTCTTACAACGAGTGTCTCACCAAGAGTGTCTTACAAAGAGTGTACGCCAAGAGTGTCTTACAAAGAGTGTACGCCAAGAGTGTCTTACAAAGAGTGTACGCCAAGAGTGTCTTACAAAGAGTGTCTCACCAAGAGTGTCTTACAACGAGTGTCTCACCAAGAGTGTCTTACAACGAGTGTCTCACCAAGAGTGTCTTACAAAGAGTGTACGCCAAGAGTGTCTTACAAAGAGTGTACGCCAAGAGTGTCTTACAAAGAGTGTACGCCAAGAGTGTCTTACAAAGAGTGTCTCACCAAGAGTGTCTTACAACGAGTGTCTCACCAAGAGTGTCTTACAACGAGTGTCTCACCAAGAGTGTCTTACAAAGAGTGTACGCCAAGAGTGTCTTACAAAGAGTGTACGCCAAGAGTGTCTTACAAAGAGTGTACGCCAAGAGTGTCTTACAAAGAGTGTCTCACCAAGAGTGTCTTACAACGAGTGTCTCACCAAGAGTGTCTTACAACGAGTGTCTCACCAAGAGTGTCTTACAAAGAGTGTACGCCAAGAGTGTCTTACAAAGAGTGTACGCCAAGAGTGTCTTACAAAGAGTGTACGCCAAGAGTGTCTTACAAAGAGTGTCTCACCAAGAGTGTCTTACAACGAGTGTCTCACCAAGAGTGTCTTACAACGAGTGTCTCACCAAGAGTGTCTTACAAAGAGTGTACGCCAAGAGTGTCTTACAAAGAGTGTACGCCAAGAGTGTCTTACAAAGAGTGTACGCCAAGAGTGTCTTACAAAGAGTGTCTCACCAAGAGTGTCTTACAACGAGTGTCTCACCAAGAGTGTCTTACAACGAGTGTCTCACCAAGAGTGTCTTACAAAGAGTGTACGCCAAGAGTGTCTTACAAAGAGTGTACGCCAAGAGTGTCTTACAAAGAGTGTACGCCAAGAGTGTCTTACAAAGAGTGTCTCACCAAGAGTGTCTTACAACGAGTGTCTCACCAAGAGTGTCTTACAACGAGTGTCTCACCAAGAGTGTCTTACAAAGAGTGTACGCCAAGAGTGTCTTACAAAGAGTGTACGCCAAGAGTGTCTTACAAAGAGTGTACGCCAAGAGTGTCTTACAAAGAGTGTCTCACCAAGAGTGTCTTACAACGAGTGTCTCACCAAGAGTGTCTTACAACGAGTGTCTCACCAAGAGTGTCTTACAAAGAGTGTACGCCAAGAGTGTCTTACAAAGAGTGTACGCCAAGAGTGTCTTACAAAGAGTGTACGCCAAGAGTGTCTTACAAAGAGTGTCTCACCAAGAGTGTCTTACAACGAGTGTCTCACCAAGAGTGTCTTACAACGAGTGTCTCACCAAGAGTGTCTTACAAAGAGTGTACGCCAAGAGTGTCTTACAAAGAGTGTACGCCAAGAGTGTCTTACAAAGAGTGTACGCCAAGAGTGTCTTACAAAGAGTGTCTCACCAAGAGTGTCTTACAACGAGTGTCTCACCAAGAGTGTCTTACAACGAGTGTCTCACCAAGAGTGTCTTACAAAGAGTGTACGCCAAGAGTGTCTTACAAAGAGTGTACGCCAAGAGTGTCTTACAAAGAGTGTACGCCAAGAGTGTCTTACAAAGAGTGTCTCACCAAGAGTGTCTTACAACGAGTGTCTCACCAAGAGTGTCTTACAACGAGTGTCTCACCAAGAGTGTCTTACAAAGAGTGTACGCCAAGAGTGTCTTACAAAGAGTGTACGCCAAGAGTGTCTTACAAAGAGTGTACGCCAAGAGTGTCTTACAAAGAGTGTCTCACCAAGAGTGTCTTACAACGAGTGTCTCACCAAGAGTGTCTTACAACGAGTGTCTCACCAAGAGTGTCTTACAAAGAGTGTACGCCAAGAGTGTCTTACAAAGAGTGTACGCCAAGAGTGTCTTACAAAGAGTGTACGCCAAGAGTGTCTTACAAAGAGTGTCTCACCAAGAGTGTCTTACAACGAGTGTCTCACCAAGAGTGTCTTACAACGAGTGTCTCACCAAGAGTGTCTTACAAAGAGTGTACGCCAAGAGTGTCTTACAAAGAGTGTACGCCAAGAGTGTCTTACAAAGAGTGTACGCCAAGAGTGTCTTACAAAGAGTGTCTCACCAAGAGTGTCTTACAACGAGTGTCTCACCAAGAGTGTCTTACAACGAGTGTCTCACCAAGAGTGTCTTACAAAGAGTGTACGCCAAGAGTGTCTTACAAAGAGTGTACGCCAAGAGTGTCTTACAAAGAGTGTACGCCAAGAGTGTCTTACAAAGAGTGTCTCACCAAGAGTGTCTTACAACGAGTGTCTCACCAAGAGTGTCTTACAACGAGTGTCTCACCAAGAGTGTCTTACAAAGAGTGTACGCCAAGAGTGTCTTACAAAGAGTGTACGCCAAGAGTGTCTTACAAAGAGTGTACGCCAAGAGTGTCTTACAAAGAGTGTCTCACCAAGAGTGTCTTACAACGAGTGTCTCACCAAGAGTGTCTTACAACGAGTGTCTCACCAAGAGTGTCTTACAAAGAGTGTACGCCAAGAGTGTCTTACAAAGAGTGTACGCCAAGAGTGTCTTACAAAGAGTGTACGCCAAGAGTGTCTTACAAAGAGTGTCTCACCAAGAGTGTCTTACAACGAGTGTCTCACCAAGAGTGTCTTACAACGAGTGTCTCACCAAGAGTGTCTTACAAAGAGTGTACGCCAAGAGTGTCTTACAAAGAGTGTACGCCAAGAGTGTCTTACAAAGAGTGTACGCCAAGAGTGTCTTACAAAGAGTGTCTCACCAAGAGTGTCTTACAACGAGTGTCTCACCAAGAGTGTCTTACAACGAGTGTCTCACCAAGAGTGTCTTACAAAGAGTGTACGCCAAGAGTGTCTTACAAAGAGTGTACGCCAAGAGTGTCTTACAAAGAGTGTACGCCAAGAGTGTCTTACAAAGAGTGTCTCACCAAGAGTGTCTTACAACGAGTGTCTCACCAAGAGTGTCTTACAACGAGTGTCTCACCAAGAGTGTCTTACAAAGAGTGTACGCCAAGAGTGTCTTACAAAGAGTGTACGCCAAGAGTGTCTTACAAAGAGTGTACGCCAAGAGTGTCTTACAAAGAGTGTCTCACCAAGAGTGTCTTACAACGAGTGTCTCACCAAGAGTGTCTTACAACGAGTGTCTCACCAAGAGTGTCTTACAAAGAGTGTACGCCAAGAGTGTCTTACAAAGAGTGTACGCCAAGAGTGTCTTACAAAGAGTGTACGCCAAGAGTGTCTTACAAAGAGTGTCTCACCAAGAGTGTCTTACAACGAGTGTCTCACCAAGAGTGTCTTACAACGAGTGTCTCACCAAGAGTGTCTTACAAAGAGTGTACGCCAAGAGTGTCTTACAAAGAGTGTACGCCAAGAGTGTCTTACAAAGAGTGTACGCCAAGAGTGTCTTACAAAGAGTGTCTCACCAAGAGTGTCTTACAACGAGTGTCTCACCAAGAGTGTCTTACAACGAGTGTCTCACCAAGAGTGTCTTACAAAGAGTGTACGCCAAGAGTGTCTTACAAAGAGTGTACGCCAAGAGTGTCTTACAAAGAGTGTACGCCAAGAGTGTCTTACAAAGAGTGTCTCACCAAGAGTGTCTTACAACGAGTGTCTCACCAAGAGTGTCTTACAACGAGTGTCTCACCAAGAGTGTCTTACAAAGAGTGTACGCCAAGAGTGTCTTACAAAGAGTGTACGCCAAGAGTGTCTTACAAAGAGTGTACGCCAAGAGTGTCTTACAAAGAGTGTACGCCAAGAGTGTCTTACAAAGAGTGTACGCCAAGAGTGTCTTACAAAGAGTGTCTCACCAAGAGTGTCTTACAACGAGTGTCTCACCAAGAGTGTCTTACAAAGAGTGTCTCACCAAGAGTGTCTTACAAAGAGTGTGAGCATTCGGGTTCGTGGGTTGCATCTTGTTTTTAAATTGGAGCTGCAGAGCAAGGCTGCAGAGATGCCTCCGGTGACGCGTTGCCTTCCAGTCCGGTGGCAGGTGGGCTGCAGAAAACCCTTCGAAGCACCGGTCCGACTGCAGGCAGGAGCGCGGCCAGGTCAGATGCATTGAACTGGCAACTTGAGCTGCAAATTGAATCAGTTTCATTACTGATACTACAAATGGCGTTGTTTTATGTCATTTTATCATCGTTTCGATTTCCTTCTTAGTTTGCATGGTCAATTTCATTGCCTACTTAATTTGTCTTAACTTAATTATTGTTTAAAGCATCATTACATTTTTCAGACTGTGCTGTCTAAGGTATGATTGTCATTTGCGTTGCCTGTATATCATGTGAGGTATACGCTGTTAACATCTATGTCTGTACGCGTCTTGAATTTCATAGCTTCTGGATGGACAGTGCCTCGCCTCTTTTTCCTTTTTATGTTTCTGTTAAGGGCGGATTTGGTATTGCATGTTTGTTCGCATGACATGAATATGGCTCTCATTTTTCAGAGAAAAAGGCCAGGTACCTGCGACATCATTGTAACAAATTTTGTCTAACAATCAACCCGGAAATTACTACAAGATTGTTCGAGGTTATTTTTCATGTGGCCACCCCAGGTTCTTTGCTTTCATGAGCAGATTCTGCTGAAGATAGGTCTTCGCATTTTTGATTTGGATGGCTGATTCAAGAATTGAGTTTGTAACGATCGCGGAGTAGTAGCGTGACCATTCTCATTGCAGATATATATATATATATATATCTATATATATATATATACATATACATATACACATAGATTCCAGTAGCCATTCCCAAGCTGGAAAGGTAAAGGAGCCATCCATTTTTTCTAGAGGCGGACAGATTCAGCCATATTGAGCTCCTAGTAGGTCACATTCTGAAAGGATTTCAGTTTGGGAATCTGTGGATTGCAGTTGGGTGCCAGTTCCTGTTGCTTGCCACTACCCCATCTCAACTGAGTCAGCTGGAGAAATTCGCTGATAATTAGACATTTCAACACTCTTGCTGATAATTCTCTAGGCGATATAAGGCCTGACACCCCCTGACCCAGATTCTGACTTGTGATTTGTGAACGCGTTATTGTATATTGATGTTTCATGGTTCCCAAACCTGCAAAATTGCGACTCTCCTGTTGAGTCGCCCACTGAAGGAGATGGATATGATTCCTTCAACCTTAGTAATCGCCAGAGTGCAATGATTGATCCTTTTCTGCACGTTTTCTCCCTTTCCTTCAACTTCCTTCTACCAACTGTGATCACCAGCTGTGATCACCAGCTGCTGCGGCCAGGGACTGGCGCAGGCACTGAAAGCAAACAGAACCGTAACAGAGATCTACTTGCCTTCCAACAACAGTGGAGATGCCGGCGCTAAGGCCAGCCCTGTCCCGGACGTCGCAGGGTTCGATGTTCAAGCACCGTTCAATGCCTTGATTCCCAGGTGAGGGTTTAGGCTTGGCTCTTGTTTCATCATCTATGAACACTGATCATCCCAAACAATTCACATGTATGTCAAACATTTTATATTATCTATAGTCCCAAGCCTCATCGGATATGTTCAGAAGCAAACATATCGGTGTTTGTTATTATTGGCCATGGCAAAAAATCTGCTGGATCAGCCAAGTATTTCCCAAGGCCGACTTTGCCACGCCCGCAACAAAAAACGTTAAAGATTGTGACAAAGTGATGGAAGAGAAGTCAAAAAGGGCTCTAAGAAGCCTTAGATCGGCAGTAGTGATGACCCCCTAATTACTTTCAGGGGTTTAAACAAGCGTTTTGTAGAGATAAGGTGTGTTTGAGGGCGTAAGCCAAACAGACAGGTTTTCAACCCCGCGAAACGGTTTGTTTTGGCCTTGAAAACCAAGGTTTTCATGAGCTGGCTCTTGTTGGAGAAGCTGCTGCAAGAAGGAAAGCAAAAGCTTTCACTACAAAACCAAAGTTTCACGACCCGAAACCAACCTTTTTGGCAAACGCAAGACTCAAAACAAACTTGGCGGGACAAGGTTTGGAGACCCTGCAAACACACCTTTTTCCACGCAGTCCTGTTTGTTTGTTTCCCTCCAAACCTGCGTTTAGAACTATTGCATGCTGAGGGTTTTTTTTCACAGCGGAAACAAACCTTTTCAGGAAAAGTGTGTTTTCTTTCCAAAGCAAACCTTCTTGCAAAATACTTTATTATTGTTTCTTTTTTGGCTGTCTCGAAAACCCGGGCGGAAAACTATTGGTTTTCATGTGGAAACTCAAGTTTCGAAATGGTTGTTTCCCCGTTCAGAAATGTTTGTTTTCAATGCTTCTTGTTCCCCTGGGTCACAAAATGTTCATCCCGCCTGACCCAACATCATTGTTCATTTCCCTTGCTTCTATGACTGCACTTCAGTTGTTTTCGCTTGCCAATTGTCACATAGCTACTGATTTCTCTGCCTTCTCCAAACTTCCCCCTCGCCTGGCCCAACACCCCACTACTTTTCATTTGTTTTCATGTTCAAACTTTCCGATAGGAACACTGCTTTTCATTTGTTTGCATTGTTTCCAGTTCTTTCCCTCATGTTCCTATCGCATATCAATTTATTTCCCTTGATTTTGTTTTTTTGGCGGAACCATCATCGCATAACTTCTTAATTCTGTTTCTTCTAAAAAGTTTCTTCCCCTTTGTCCAACTGTCGCATCGTTCTTCATCTCCCTTCCTTTTCCAAACTTCCCCCTCGCCTGACCCAACTAACATCACATCACTTTTCCTTTCCCTTTCTTATCTAACCTGTCTTTCCCTCATGCCCACTGTTCCATTTGTGTCGATTGCGTATTATGTCCCTGTTGAACATGACGGTTATTCAATAGTTTGTGATTTAAGTCTTTCCTCTGAAGCTGAAACCTGCCTATGTTCCTATCTGAGCATGCATGCATACTTGACTTTTAGCCCCTCGAAAACAAACAAACTTCAACGCGCCGGCCCAAAACGCGAGTTTCCGAAAGCTTTTGTTTTCCCCGGAACGAAGCTTGTCCTGGCAAAAACGTGTGCTTTTCAAGGTGGAAGTGGAAACCTTTTGGTTTGAAACTTTTGATTTTTTGGTCGGGAACAAACCGGTTTTTGGCATTAGGCAGGCTGTTTCCCTGCTCAGATCCGGGCGTGGGCCAAAACTAATGTTTTCTGCCTTCAAATAATATATTGACAACCCCTAGAAAGGCCCGGCTAGACAGCTAGTATTCCGATGCAAAAAGAATGTTTTTTGCAAGAACCCGAAAAAAGAAGGCGGACCAGATATGTGTACATTTATGTGGATGTCATAGGGTGTACATACATGCCCTGTTTGGCTCAAGCTTATTTTACAGCTTTCACTTGTCAGTGTTCTTGAAAAAGTGTTTGGCTGTGCTGTGAGTGACTTGGTAGTCAGAGGATTTAAGAGCCCAAATAATCCGTTCATGGTAGCGGAGCTGCGGTTCTGATACCCAGCAGTGCATGTGCAAGTGTAAGCGCCGAGCTGCTTCAGCTAGGCGTGCTATACACTGCCTGATTGGAGGAGAATCATCCTCAAACTCTTGAAGCTCAAGAAGCTTCAACGCTTGTTCGGGTCAATCGGCCTGTGCTTGCGAGGAACGCCAGCTAGGTTGTTGCAAGCCTTGGCTGACAACCTGACTAAGACAGAATGAGCGGCGCAGGAAATGGACCACAACAAGGGCAACCACCAAGCCCACAACAACAGCAGCAGCAGAACATGACCCAGCTGATCATGAACGTGATGAACCAGTTGACTGAGGGCCAGACCCGGTTGGCACATGCAATGGAGCAGCAAGCTAGGATCAACCAGAACATTGAGAGATCTGTGGAGTACCGAGAAAGGTCAGGTCTTAAGGGAATCCCGAAACCAGACAAGTTTAGTGGTTGATCAAGTGAATGGGATAGCTGGTGGTATAAGCTTAAGGCCTGGATTGAAAGCTGTCACAAGAATGCAGTGAAGATCATAGCTCAAGTTGATGACAAGGAGATCACTGAGACGTCATTGGAGCTTGAGTTTCCTTAAGGAGCCGAGCTTGTTTCAGCTCAGGCCAGACAGGCACTCATCTTGTTGACAGATGGTGAGGCCTTGGAGATCGTTAAGAACACATCTCGAGGAAGCCACTTTGGCTTGGAAGCCTTGAGAAGATTGCTTTGCAAGTATGGCCCACAGAACCCTCAAGCCAACTCAGCGCTCTTGAAGAAGGTTCTACATCCCAGTGAATGCAGTCTTGATAAACTTCGAGAAGGATTAGAAAGCTGGGAAAACGTGAAGCGCAAGTATAACTATAGACGAGGTAGCAAGTTGGACGATGACGTTTGCCGAAGTTGCCTGCAGCAGATGTGTCCTAATAAGCTTCAAGATCATTTTGAGCTTCAAGCTTCGAGGTTGACCACCTACAACCTCATGAAAGTTGAAGTCCTTGCCTACATCGAGAATGTGGAGACAAGGAAAGAAGCAAAGTCAGGAACTGCCCCGATGGATGTTGACAGGTTAGAGCAGTTGCAGAAAGCAGGTGATTCACTCATGAAGGGCAAAGGAAGAGGCAAAGGTAAAGATGGCGACGAAGGCAAAGGAAAAGGAAAAGGTCATCAGTCGAAAAGACAGGACAAGGGCAAGTCCAAGGGTGACCAGAAAGGAAAACGTAAAGGTTACCAGAAAGGAAAGTCCAGTGGTAGTTCATGGAGTTCTGGTCAGTCATGGAACCAGTCTGGGAATAAGACGTGGGGACATGACAAGAATTCCAAAGGCAAAGGTAAGAGTAAAGGTGGCAAGGTTGCTAATGTAGAAGATGATCATGCATGGGATGGTTCATGTCATGGGACGATTCACGGAATTCGGCCCAACCTGATTCATTGCTTTGTTCATTCTGACCGATAACGTGGCTGAACGTGGAGATGATCGCAGAGGTGATGGCCGAAAGCGTCGAGATGAAGACAAGCCGAAAACCAGCGATCGAAGACGCAGCCGTGAGAAGAAGCCAAGGATAGCTGACCCAGCCAAGCTGACGGTTGGGAGCAGGGTCGCAGCAAGTGATGCGATCGTCCATGCCCAAAGCTCCAACATCGAGTTGTTCGAGAAAATGATGGAGACCTCTGAGCAAGCCATCAAGGAGGCTGAGCACTTTGCGCAAGTTGCGTCTCAGGCCTTGGTGGAGCGCCAGAAGACCTTGGATCAGCTGAAGAAGACGAATGCTGAGGAGAACAAGCAGCAACTGAAGCAGATTGTGAGGGATGAGCGCAGGGCTAGCCGAGCTGGTACAGCTCAGGCGCCCTCACGACGTTTGCAAGCTGACCTTGATGCAGGTGTTCATCCAAGAAGGGGCAAGGAGATGGAGAAGCGAAGGCAACGAGCTGCCGAGCGCCGAATGAAGGAGAGGAAGGAAGGGCAGTCAGGTTTCAAAGCAGTCTGATGCTTATCAGAGAGGTGAGAAGTGGGATGAAGAAGATTGTGGAGATGATCCACCACCCCCAAAGCAGCGCAGACCTACCCCAACCAAGCACCGAGGTGGAAGGAAAGATTCAGCCAAGAAGGCCGAGGCAGCAGCTTTTCATGCGCCAAGCCCGCCGCCGACTCCAACATCCCAAAGGTCAGAAGATGTTGAAGAAGTTGAGGAAGAGGTTGAGATGGAAGCCAAGGAAAACAAAATGACCTATGACTGCTCAGGAAAAGCAGCAGTATGAGAAGGAGCAACGAAGGAAGAAGGAGCATCAGCAGGAGAAGAGGACGATGAGGTACCCTCCAGTGATCAAAGAAGTGAAGAAGAAGTTTGATGCCGTCGAGAGTTTCATCGAGCAGAAGATGGAGGCTGTGAAGCTGGACCTAGAGGTGAAGAACAAAATGAATGAAGTGTTGGTAAAAAGCATACGAAGAAAAATACGGAATTCATCTCGCTGAGATTACCAGTTTCATGGCAGAAGTCGAGGATCTGTCTCCAGGAGATTTCCAAGTAACAGCTGAAGAGAGGGAAACGATGGATAGCATGCAAGGTACGACAGCACCATGGTGCAGTTGAGCTGGTGAAAGACATGCCAAAGGGTGAAGTGGCAGAACCTTTTTCATCGGTTTTCCAGAGATGCACGCAGTGCCCCCATCAAGAAGCCATCGTATGTGCAATGCGTCAAGTGTGGTAAGGTCCTCAATGGATTGACCATGTCATCATATTGGCAACACTGCCTTGGAAAGCAGTGCTGGCCACAGGGTGTGATGCAGTTCTGGAACAATGAGTACAACAAGGATGGCAAGCGCCCATCTCGAAAGGATATTGAAGTCAAGAAAAAGCCAGGTCCACCATCCAGTACGCGAGCCTCATAGCCGGAGGAAGAGCTGAAGAAGAAGAGCCTCGTGAGAAGTCAATAAAGAAGAAGAAGGAAGAGAATTGAAGGGCTGCAGCTAGCCGTCCTGTTTCGGGGCAGGCTGGTGAGGCAGTCAAGCGCATGGTGGAAAAGGCAGCCAGTGATGCTTCCGCAAGTGCAGCAAAGCCAATTCGTGGCCCGAGGAAAAGGCAAAGGAAGAGATCAAGTTGGAGGAGGAATCGCCTGAGGAGCCAGCCGAAGAGCCACCTGAGGATGAGTCAGCCAAAGGACGACCCCGACGTCAAGACTACACGGTTCACAGGTCACCTTCAAAGGAAGGAAGCTACAGCATCAAGTCCGAGACGTTGGATTTCCTGGGTGGCAGTGCCCCCAAGAGCTCTACAGTTGTTTGGGCAACTGTTGATTCAGGTGCAGCTGTGAGTTGTGTGCCTGCAAAGGAGTGTGGGTTGAAGGTTAAGGAGAGGCGCCTTATTACACCTCTGCCTCGGGAGATCCAGGGCATGTGGCAGGAGAGTGCAGTCCAGGGCGAGGTGAACGGTCCCAATGTTGTTGGGAGTGGCGCATTCAAGAGCGTGAGTGTGAAAAAGCCTTTGCTGAGTGTCAGCAAGTTGACAAGCCATGGATGGACTGTGAGCTTCACTCCAAAAGGAGCCACTATGTACAAGGATGGCAAAGTGATCCCGTTGACGGCAGTTGGTGGAGTTTACAAAGTGGCCCTGGGTTTTCTCCAACATCCGAAGGTGTAAGCCCGGTTGAGAGCCCAGAGGATGGCATCGGTAGAGATGAGCCGACCGGCTCCCCATCATTGCCAGCAGCGAGTGCTCCGACCGAGAAGGAAAAAGAAGAGCGCAAGGTTCCACGCTACCCTTTTCGTGCATGGTGCGAACGCTGTGGTCGTGGTGAAGCTAAAGCCATGCAACATGTTCAAGAAGATCACGCAGAAGAGACTACTCCTGTAATTTCAGCAATGATTACAGCTATTACCGAGGAGATTCAAAAGAAACATGCGCCCATTCTGGCTGTGCATGATCGATGGTCAAAACTGACCTATGCCCATGTTCTTCCATTCAAAGGCGCCGCTCAAGGAACGGCCGGTTCCAAAGTTTTGCTGAATGATGTGAAAAAGTTTGGTTATCCTAAGATGGTTATGCGGTATGACCCTGAACCAGCACTCAATTCAACAGTGAACGCAGCCAAGAACGCGTTTGACAAGACGCTAATCTTGGAAAAGGTTCCCAAGGGCGCGTCGGAATCCAAAGGAGAAATCGAAAGAGCAGTCCAAACCATTGAAGCCCAGTCCAGGACTTTGAGAATGCCCTGGAAACAAGCTATGGAAGAAAGGTGCCAGATGACCATGCAGTTCTCACATGGTTGGTTGAACATGCAAGCGCAACATACAATTTGTTTCGCCGTTCTTTAGAGTTGAGGGATGGTAAGAACCCTTACTCTCGTTGTCGTGGCCGTGAGTGGAGAGTTTTTCTCCAATTCCTCAAGAGAGGTCACAAGTTTGGACAAAGATGGCAACCAGGAATTTTTCTTGGAGTAAAGGACAATACCACAGAGAAGATAGTAGGAACAGGCTCTGGAGTTTTCACCGTCCAGAATATCAGAAGAAAAGCTACTCCAGATCGTTTCGATTTGGAACTCCTGTTGCCAATCATTGGGGCCCCTTGAAAATCCACAAGCGGTTTGTGAAGAACCGCCGCCGCCAGTCATTGCTGGTGATGCTCAGCAGCCATAGGCAGCTGAAGCGCATGTCCCTGAAGAAAAGAAAGCCAAACGAAAGTTTTATATCACAAAGAAAGATTTGGACAAGTATGGATACACAGCTGGATGCCCAGCGTGTGATGCCGCAAGAATTGGCAGAAGAAGCTCTGGAGTTCAACACACTCCAGGATGCAGAGAAAGAATGGAAAAGGCTCTGAAAGAAGAATCGAATCCGGAAATGTGAGAGTTGCTGAGCATGAAGCCAGGGCAGCAGAAGATGTAATTGGTCAGAAAGAAGAAGCCTCAGGAGAGAGGCCAAAGATCCTTTATGGTTACACGAGTGAAAGACCATCTGGTGTTCCAAATGGTTTCAAAGTTTTTGCGCGCCTTGACAAGAGGGCGCGCATGATGAAAGGCACTTTGCTTGAAGGACCTCCATGGGAAAATGTCTGGTGGAGAGTCACCAGAGAACACCCATCAAAAGAGATCATCGAGTCAGCGCCGATAGATCCAACCACGGGTGATGAAGCGGTTCATCAACCACTGATAAAAGAAACAGATATGGTCATTGTATTCACCTACAGGCATTCTGTCACCAAGCTTGCCCACTTCGGGGCCAGCTGTGTTGCGGCGGGGCGCGTTCCAGTAGCGCTAGTGCTTCCGATCCGCTCCAGCAGCGAGCAGCGCAAAGAGACCGGCAGATGAGCCAGTGGAAAGTGCAAAGAATAGAAGCAAGAGCTTCCAGTGAGAACCTAAAGGCCAGAAGAGGCCTATGCCAGGAGGCGAAGAAAGAGATCCCAAGGATCGCCGGGCTGATTCAGCCCAGGCGCAGAAAGGGACAAAGAGACTTCCTGAGAAGCAGAATCCTGATGAGGACATAGATGTTCTTCTGTCATCGACTTTGGCAGAAGATAGAGCCAAGTACCTTCAGTCAATTGAGGGTCAAAAAGAACCAGTGTGCGAAGAGAAAATCTTCATTCCACCGGAAGTGGAACAAGAGACAAATGTATGGTGGTACTGTGACGACATCAGCGGCAAGCCACTTGACCGCGCAGGAGTTGAGCAAGCAAGGAAAGATGAGATCAAGATCATCGAGAGTTTCCCTGTCTAGGAACAGATTCCCGGTAGCAAGGTGCCGCGCGGAGCAAAGCTCGTCGGCGCGCGATGGGTGGATGTGGACAAACAAGATGAGGAGAATGCATTGTATCGTAGTAGATTAGTTGCGCGAGAGATCAGAAAAGGATCTAGCTTTGACGATTTCTTTGCAGCAATGCCGAGCCTATCTGCGTTGAAGATGCTGATCACAATCGCTGTGACTTTTCAGCTTCCGCTAGCGAGCGAAAATCCGCGTCGCGCCTACGGCAAGCGTAGACTGTTAGGTTTCCTAGACGTCAATCGAGCGCACTTCTATTCCAAAGCTACGCGTGAGATCTATGCGGAGCTTCCGAGTCAGGCGAAGGAGCCTGGAGAAGATGTAGTCGGAAGATTGATCCGCAGTCTCTATGGAACAAGAGACGCTCCGTTGAACTGGGAATTGACAATCAGAGATACTATGGTAGGCCTTGGTTTTCAGCAAGGGAAAAGCATTCCATGTATCTTTTATCATGTTGGTCGTGACTTTAGAGTAACTGTTCATGGAGATGATCTCACAAGTATCACAAGTACAGGAAGCTTTGAGGACATCAACTGGTTCCACGGTGAACTTGCAGAAGTTCGGATGGTAGTTGAAAGAGGAATCTTAGGTCCTCCTGGAACTCCAAATTACCAGTAGTACCCGGGCAAGCCGGGGGCGGAAGTTTCCAAGATGATTTTACTATAAACTGAGAACCATCGCGCCTATAATTTTCGGAGCCGTCAAGTGCCTATAATGTCGCAGCGCAAACAACAACAACAACAACAACAACAACAACAACAACAACAACAACAAGAACAAGAACAAGAACAAGAACAAGAAGAAGAAAACCAAAGCAGCCAGAAGCAGCCCAGAAGCAGCCCAGAAGCAGCCCAGAAGCAGCCCAGAAGCAGCCCAGAAGCGCCCAGAGCAGCCCAGAAGCAGCCAGGAGCAGCCCAGAAGCAGCCCAGCAGCAGCCAGAAGCAGCCCAGAAGCAACCAAAAGCAGCCAGAAGTGACAACAGTCACACAGATCGTCGCCGGCGAAACTGTCGTGCGAGACTTCCTTCATTTTTCAATTTGTCAATTTCGAAAAGTGACGCAGAGACCGTGGCCGGCGCGAAACTCTCGTGTGAGACTTCCTTCATTTTTCAATTTGTCAACTTCAAAAAGTGACAACCGTCACAGAGATCGTGGCCGGCGCGAAGCTCTCGTGTGAGACTTCCTTCATTTTTCAATTTGTCAATTTCGAAAATTGACACAGAGATCTGGGCCGGCGCGAACCTCTCGTGTGAGACATCCTTCATTTTTCAATTTGTCAATTTCAAAAATTGACAACAGTCAGAGAGATCGTTGCCGGCGCGAAGCTGTCGTGCGAGACTTCCTTCATTTTTCAATTTGTTACTTCCAAAACATGACAACAGTCACACAGATCGTCGCCGGCGCGAAGCTGTCGTGCGAGACTTCCTTCATTTTTCAATTTGTCAATTTCGAAAAGTGACACAGAGATCTGGGCCGGCGCGAAGCTCTCGTGTGAGACTTCCTTCATTTTTAAACTTGTCAACTTCAAAAAGTGACAGCAGTCACAGAGATCGTGGCCGTCGCGAAGCTCTCGTGTGAGACTTCCGTCATTTTTGAATTTGTCAATTTCAAAAAGCGACAACAGTCACAGAGATCGTGGCCGGCGCGAAGCTCTCGTGTGAGACATCCTTTTTTTTTTTTTTTCAATTTGTCAATTTCACAAATTGACAACAGTCAGAGAGATCGTTGCCGGCGCGAAGCTGTCGTGCGAGACTTCCTTCATTTTTCAATTTGTTACTTTCAAAACATGACAACAGTCACACAGATCGTCGCCGGCGCGAAGCTGTCGTGCGAGACTTCCTTCATTTTTCAACTTGTCAATTTCGAAAAGTGACGCAGAGATCTGGGCCGGCGCGAACCTCTCGTGTGAGACATCCTTCATTTTTCAATTTGTCAATTTCAAAAAGTGACAGCAGTCACAGAGATCGTTGCCGGCACGAAGCTGTCGTGCGAGACTTCCTCCATTTTCAACTTGTCAATTTCAAAAAGTGACAGCAGTCGCAGAGATCGTCTCCAAAATGAAAGTTTCGCGCGAGACTTTTTCATTGTTTGAATTTGTCAATTTCAAAAAGTGACAACAGTCATAGAGATCGTCACTTTCACTCTCTTTGCTTTACTTCTCGTGACTTTAAATCTCATTGCTTTAATTCTCAATGCTTTAACTCTCGTGACATGAACTGCCCAGTGTCTTAAATCTCGAGACTGTAAGTCTCATTGGTTTACCGCTCAGTGTTTTAACCCTCATTGCTTTAATTCTCAGTGCTTTAGCTCTCATTGCTTTAATTTTCATTGCTTTAACTCTCAGTGTTTTCATTGTCATTGCCTTAACTTCCCTTGCTTTAATTCTCAGCGCTGTAATTCTCAGTGCTTTGCCTTCCCTTGCTTTAGCTTTCAGTGCTTGAATTCTCAGTGCTTTAATTTCCCTTGCTTTAATTCGCAATAGTGGTTGAATATTAGCGGTTGAATACTAGTGGTTGAATACTAGTGGTTGAATACTAGTGGTTGAATACTAGTGGTTGAATATTAGCGGTTGAATACTAGCGGCTGAATACTAATGGTTGAATACTAGTGGTTGAATACTAGTGGTTGAATACTAGCGGTTGAATACTAAGGGTTGAATACTAGTGGTTGCGTACTAGTGGTTGAATTTTAGTGGTTGAATACTAGTGGTTGAATACTAGTGGTTGCCTACTAGTGGTTGAATTTTAGTGGTTGAATATTAGTGGTTGAATACTAGTGGTTGCGTACTAGCGATTGAATTTTAGTGGTTGTAAATGTTCGTAACACGGAATTTTCTCTGAAATTTCCTTTGACCATTCGAGATATCCGTTTTTTTGGCCGAGTCATTTAAATGTTGGAGAGAAGACGGAATCTGGTGGGAACCAGATGCACGACGTGCAGAACTTGTAGTTGGTTTACGTGGTGCCAGTCCTGCCGGACGTATCGCAACACCAATTGCAAAAGGAGCAGTTGAAAGCGTCAAAGACTCCAAGGATTACCTGCCAGATCTTTAGCATTAGTGCAAGGTCTACAGCGACCGACTGTTGCGCACATGACCATGTTGAAGCGCTTAGCTCGGTATTTTCGATATCGACCGAGGATGGTGCAATTCTTTCTGAACCAGAAGTGTTTAGAACCACTCACTATATGTGGTCAGATGCAGGCCATGCTGGTTGTGTGAAGACAAGGAAGTCCGTGTCAGGAGGCGCTTTGATGCTTGGAGGTTGTTGCGTCAAAACCTATAGCAAAGGTCAGGGAGTGGTGTCCCTGAGCAGTGGAGAATCAGAGTACTATGCGCTAGTTAGTGCAGCCAGCAACCTGCTTGGAGAAGGCTCAACAGCCAAGGATTGGGGCTTGACGCCAACAAGCGATGTTTGCGTGGATGCAAGCGCTGGTATCGCTATGCGTTCGAGAAGAGGTTTGGGAAAAGCTAAACACGTTGATACACAGTATCATTGGGTACAGGAAAGGGTCGCCATGAGCTACTTCAAGCTCAAGAAGAAATCTACCTATGAGATGTTGGCAGATGTTCTCACAAAGCCAGTCACAGAGGGGAAGATGACCAAAGCCTTGAAAGGCATGAACTTTCACTTCCTCGAAGGAGATCACAGTTTGACTTTGGAAGGCAGTTGTTTAGCTTGAGTCTCGGCTATGGGTTAGTATGGAACTACTTCATGCTGAAGAACGCGTGAGAGACCACTAGAACATATCTAACTCGTTACGCCTGTGTTTCACAAACGTACCTCGGGAGGCGTGACCAGATATGTGTACAGTTGTGTGGATGTCATCGGGTGTACATACATGCCCTGTTTGGCTCAAACTTATTCTACAGCTTTCACTTGTCAGTGGTCTTGAAAAAGTGTGCGGCTGTGCTGTGAGTGACTTGGTAGCCAGAGGATTTAAGAGCCCAAATGATCCGCTCAGACCCCCACAAACGAAGGCATGAGATATTGGCTTTTTTGTTCTCCATTTTCGAAATGGTTCATATTTAAAAAGAACGTTCAAAAATTGTGCTTTAAACAGACGGGGTTTTCTATATTCAGGATCGGATTTTAGCGTGAGAAGATGAGCATCAATTCGAGAAACATCGGGTCATGAGCAGCAGCCAGAAATCCACAAAGACCCGAACCAATTGTTGTGGTTCGCCCACAAGGACTATGCGGCGCCCCTATGCTTGCCTCGTACATAGTATCGAAAGCAGGTGTCGTCGTATGTTTGCAGTATCATGTTCAGAGGTTTGTGCTGTAGGAGGGTGATAATTTTGTTGGGGTGTAAGTGTCATATTTACTCTACCGCTGAACGGTGCTTGCGTTTGAGACATCACCCCACATCAACTCGACCGGCTGAGATTTTTCCAAAGACGATTTCACCACACGCAATTTTTTCACCTTGCGCCGGAAGGATCCCTGCATTCTACCAGCCATCCCCGGCAGCGGCCAGGCATTGGCAGAGGCGCTGAAAGCCAACAAGACCATCACGAAGATCAACTTGGATAAGAACAGTATTGGTGATGCCGGCGCAGAGGCCTGCCCCGTCCCGAGACATCACGGGGCTCGATGCCTTGATTCCTGACCAGGTGAGGGCCTAGGTCTAGAATCCCCACGTGAACTATGTGAACCATCTATACCTCAGCCTGACCAGGTAGGTTAAGAAGCAGCAGAAGGTTCCAGCGTTCCCAGGTGAGAACTAGACGACGGTTGGCCCGAGAGCGAGAAAGTCAATTTTGTAGCAGCCTCCAATATACTAATTCAAAAAGACTAACGTCATGATCCTTGAAATGGATGATAATGATGATGATGATGATGATGATGATGATGATGATGATGATGATGCTGATGCTGATGATGATGATGTCGTTGATGATGTCGTTCATGATGTCGTTGATGATGATGATGATGCTGCTGCTGCTGCTGCTGATGATGATGATGATGATGATGATGTAGCTGCTGCTGAAGAAAAAGATGAATATGATGAGAATGCTAGCGATATGACAGGGCTGAAAGGAAGAAAATGTTGTGGACGGGTTATTGGACGTAGGTCCCAGATCGCAAAACGTACCAGGCAAAAACATACCAAGGCAAAACGCGCCAGAGCAAAACGTACCACAGCAAAATTTACCACTGCAAAACGTACCAAAGCAAAACGTACCACAGCAAAACGTACCAAAGCAAAACGTACCACCGCAAAACGTACCAAGGCAAAACGTACCAGATCAAAACGTACCAAGAGCAAAAGGTACGACCGCAAAACGTACCAAGGCAAAACATACCAGATCAAAACGTACCAAGAGCAAAACGTACCACCGCAAAACGTACCAAGATCAAACCTACCAAAGCCAAACAGACCAGAGCAAAACGTACCAAGAGCAAAACGTACACGGTACCACACAGCAAAACGTACCAGGCACAAACGCACTAGAGCAAAACGTACCGCAGCAAAACGTACCAAGAGCAAAAGGTACGACCGCAAAACGTACCAAGATCAAACCTACCAAAGCCAAACAGACCAGAGCAAAACGTACCAAGAGCAAACCTACCACAGCAAAACGTACCAAGATGAAACGTACCACGGCAAAACGTACCAAGATCAAACGTACCAAGAGTAAAACACACCAGAGCAAAACGTACCAAGAGCAAAACGTAGAACAGCAAAACGTACCACCGCAAAACGTACCAAGATCAAACCTACCAAAGCAAAATGTACAATGTGCCGCAGCAAAACGTACCAAGAGCAAAAGGTACGACCGCAAAACGTACCAAGATCAAACCTACCAAAGCAAAATGTACAATGTGCCGCAGCAAAACGTACCAAGAGCAAAAGGTACGACCGCAAAACGTACCAAGATCAAACCTACCAAAGCAAAATGTACAATGTGCCGCAGCAAAACGTACCAAGAGCAAAAGGTACGACCGCAAAACGTACCAAGATCAAACCTACCAAAGCAAAATGTACAATGTGCCGCAGCAAAACGTACCAAGAGCAAAAGGTACGACCGCAAAACGTACCAAGATCAAACCTACCAAAGCAAAATGTACAATGTGCCGCAGCAAAACGTACCAAGAGCAAAAGGTACGACCGCAAAACGTACCAAGATCAAACCTACCAAAGCAAAATGTACAATGTGCCGCAGCAAAACGTACCAAGAGCAAACGTACCACAGCAAAACGTACCAAGATCAAACGTACCAAGAGTAAAACACACCAGAGCAAAACGTACCAAGAGCAAAACAAACCAAGAGCAAAACGTACCAAGAGCAAAACGTACCAAAGCAAAACGTACCAGAG
The DNA here is from genome assembly GCA_009767595.1 of Symbiodinium kawagutii. Taxonomy (NCBI): domain Eukaryota; class Dinophyceae; order Suessiales; family Symbiodiniaceae; genus Symbiodinium; species Symbiodinium kawagutii. The sequence continues at coordinate 208,951 of VSDK01017366.1, read as the reverse complement.
CAAAACGTACCAGAGTAAAACGTACCAAGAGCAAAACGCACCAAGACAAAACGTACCAAGACACAAGGCAAAACGCACCAAGACAAAACGTACCAAGACAAAACGTATAGCGCAGCAAAACGTACCAAGAAC
>VSDK01017366.1:171353-204758 GCA_009767595.1 Symbiodinium kawagutii | reverse complement strand
GATAGACGAAAGATGGCTAGACAAAGAGGTAGCCAGATAGATCGACAAGTCGATAGTCAGATCGATGGGTGGCTAGATGGATAGTCAGAGACATAGATACATCGATAGATAGATGGATAGATAGCTAGATAGATAGATAGATGGATAGATAGATAGATAGATAGATAGATAGAATAGCTTGAATAGCTAGACTAGATGGATAGATGGATGGATAGATAGATAGATAAAATAGCTAGAATAGATAGATGGAATAGACAGACAATTGCATAGCCAGATTCAGATGGCTAGATGGGTCGATAGATAGACAGATAGGTCGACGAAACGAGAGTCAGATAAAAAAGTAGATAGATAGTCAGGTAGAAAGACAGAAAGATAGACAGATGGAGACATAGATGATCAGACAAATAATTCGGTAGATAGATAGACAGATAGATAGATAGATAGGCAGATAGATAAATAGATAGATGGACAGGTAGATAGATAGATACATAGACAGAAAGATGACGAGATAGATAGTGAGGTAGATAGAAAGACAAGTACATAGGCAGATAGATAAACGAATAAACCATCAGATAGATAGATAGATAGATAGACAGTCAGACAGACAGAAAGAAAAGTGATCCACTGATAGAAAGATAGCTAGACAGATGCGCTGCCAGTCAAGTGGCCAGATCGATGCTCACATTGTCGCAACCACAACTGCACACTCCTATAGTGCTCCTATCTTGGAAACTTCCGCCACCGCCTTGTGCGGTACTACTGGTACTTAGTTTATCAATGAGACTGGTTCTTGCCCTTCGCAGTTGGGATTGCGCCATCCAGGTTCCAATCTTGACATTACAAGCCATTCCGCGGCTACTGCGGCCAGGCATTGGCGGAGGCGCTGAAAGCAAACAAAACCGTTAAGTGGATCATTTTGCAGCGCAACAACATTGGGGATGACGGCGCCAAGGCCTGCTGTGTCCCGGGACATCGCGGGGCCCGATGCTCTGATTCCCCACCAGGGTCCCCATGTGAACCCTCTATACCTTAGCCTGACCTGGTAAGTTAAGAAGTGGCAGATGGTTCCAGTGTTTGCTATGAAACCAAATCACCTCGATCAGTCGAGTGTTTCCCAATGACGCCTTTGCCGTGAGCAGAACGAGAGGCCTTGAAGGAAGTGATGGAAGAGAAGAGGAAGATGGGTTCTGAGCTGCAGATTTGTTAGTGACAGAGGAATAATGGCTTTGCCAGAAGGACAGGAACACTTGAGCAGTGGCTGCAAGAGGCCAACTCTTGATTGCCGTGGCCCTGGAACATAAACCATCATACCTGCACATACCTTTCAGATTTTGGAAGTCCAAAGTCCTGAAAACATCATCATGGGTTTTCTGCGCCAAAGAGTTTCGGTCACTGTTGATTTTCCACTCACTGTGTATGCATGCTGATTTGCTCCAACTTGAGTTTCCCTACTTGGAGCATTTCGGCAGCGGAGCTGTTTCAAAATCGATTTGACTTCCACAGAAGAACGGACGCAACGCAAAAAACCGAGTGGGGCATGTTCTCCTCGGAAAACTCCAGGGTTATTGAGCCTGGCTGGTTTTTATCGCGTGTGTCCAGCACATTCTCGGATCTCGTTTGTTTCAGAAAAAATGGGCAAAGTCGCCAGAGATGGCAGTTGTAAAATCATTCAAAGGGCAGATAATTTGTCTACTACTGGGGAGCACGACGAGGAGTTGCAAGTTGTTCACAGGTCAAATTTGGCAGCCGAAATGGATGGTGCTTTGCCCAGACTTCTGATGGAGAAGTCGGATAGTCTATGGCTTGGTCGAAGAGAACTTGAGCCAACCACCCTTGGCACTGAAATATCTCAAGCGCCGTTGAGTTGGGATGACGCGATCTTTGGCTTTTGAGCAGGATCCCAGGTGCCAAGTGCACAGTAAGATAAGGATCTATTAAAATTACCAACATGCAGCAGAGGACATATTGTATCATACTGTGGATATGGATGATACAGGACAGTAGTGATGGGAATTGGACCCGTAGGATGGACACCCCACGGTGAGGGCTGATGGTGAGCTAGGACTCTCCACTCCACAAGTACTAGCACCATTGATGCGAGGATTTCTATTGTCATGCACTCGCCCCATGTTGCAACCAGAGCTACGGCAGGACGTGAGCACTGCTTGCAGCTTAAGTTCTGTTTGTGTCCGCAGATTCTTGCGGTGTGATTTCGTACGTGATCCAACAGCAATGGCCAAATCTCACATTGTGAAGGAAACATCCAGATTGAATACATGAACCAACAGCTTCCAACAGCTTCCAACAACTTCCGACCAACATAGCCTCTGGGCCTGGAAGAAGCGCAGCAGCTGGGTGCTTTGTGGCGCTGCTCTGCGAAGAGCTCCTTGATGCTTCAGGTCGCAGCTTCTCCTTGGACAGTTCTTTGGAGAGGCCCGGGCGACTGTGTGTTTTTTCAGTCATGTTTGTTGCAATGCTTCGTCACCTACCCCTGGCCTCAAGTGTGAACAGCAATAGCCAAATCTCTGATTGTTCAGCAGCAAGATTCCATTTGTGAACCAACAGTTTCCACCGAAGCCCCTGAGCTTGGGAGCAAAGCAGCTACCCAGGTGGGTGGTTTGTGCTTCAGGTTGTCGCAGCCCACGGCAGTTCTTTGGAGAGGCTCGGGGCCTCAGTGAGGCGCTCGCACAAGCCATGGTCTAATGAGGCCCAGACGTTGGTCTTGGCTGCGACAATCATGGCACCTGTCCACCTGGTGAATTGGTGAGCGGTGGTTGACAAAAAGGTCAGAACGTGAGACTCAAGCAATAGCAATAATCACAGCATTGCAATGATTTGTTGACAGTCGTAATCATGCCAGCTACACCAACCCCCAGCCATATGCCAGACATGCCTACAGTTACCTATGATAGACCTGGTAGTTGAGACACTGATCCTCTTGTAACTAGTTCTTCATTATCATCATACTAGCAATAACCGTAATTAAAAAACACCATAATGATATAACAAGAACAATAACAATAATAGTAGTAATAATGATAATAATGATAATAGTGATAATGTTGATGATAATGATGATAATGATAATGATGATAATGATCATCATCATCATCATCATCATCATCATCATCATCATCATCATCCGGTGCTGGTTGGTTGGCCAGAGGAATGGTTGCCTTGACAGCCACCACAAGTTTGCTGGTGATGTGTGGGAGCTTATGGACACTACAACCACGTTGTGTCAGTTAAACACATCCCCGAACCACCATCTCTAGATCCTTTTCAGTGATACCACCCGCCAGTCATGCCTATCAAATACTGCTTGTATACCTTTCAGAATAGCCGTTATAGCTTGTGCATCCGCTTTGCACATGCTCATCATCACCATCACCATCATCATCACCATCACCTTCACCATCACCACCACCTGCAGAACGCCTTTCAAATATTTGTTGCACATGGTTACACCAGATATTTTCATGGCTTGATTAATCCCAGTGCTCTTGGCCCACTGGGGCTTGATCCCTGGCGAGCAATGCCCAGGCCTCAGCCTCCGGATTCGACCTGGTGCTGCACTCAGGGCTGAGAGGGTTGGGCAACCAAGCGAACCAGGTGAGGCCTCAGGTGGGTTTGATGAACCACCTGACCGAGTGATGGTTGGTTGTGAATCAGATGGTCAATGATGAGAGATGGATGTTGATAATGAATGGTTGCTGGTCATGGATGGTTGATGGCTATGGGGATGGTTCATGATCAACAGCCATGTTGATGATATATTTGCTCGTTGATAATAGCTGATGGTTTGTTCACTGTGATCGGTTCAGATGATGGTGATACAATGGTGATGTGATGATTGATCTTGCTTCGTGATAGCAAGGTCCCCGAAAATGGCCGATGGGAAGACTCCCAGGTGTCCCAAAAGGCAGATCTTCCCACCAAGCCAATGGACAGGTGGTTGATTGTGAACTGGCTAAGCATCAGCCATATCCATCCATGATGGGGTTAAACGTTGTTTGATGCTGGGTTGACTGTGAGCAATACCCACCAAGGCCAGGCCACGCCGGTGCTCCACCATCCCAAAAAAAACTTGTGTTTTGATCGATTTTCAGGGTGTCACATAGCGCAAAGGAGGCGCACACGTGAGTGGGAGATATGTCAGTCATTGATACGAACGGCATGCCACTACGATATCAATTCTCCTATTAGGTTCAACCAAGACTTTAGCATGTTCCCTTTCAACATGATCAAGTTCATTTGGGACTTCAACAGGATCTGTTTTGGTGCTTTGGTTACCGATGCAACTTTGAATCCCAAAGCTTTGCCAATGATGCAGATGTAGAAACGACGTAACCTGACGCTTCAGGCAGAGGAGCTGCGGCATGTCTGAGACTTCGAAAAAAGTGAAGTGAAAAAGTTGTTGCACGGTGGGAAACTAACCTGGAAGTTGAAAATGGGGACTAGCTCAGATATATGCCCCCATCCGAATGACAGTATTTTTTATACATGCATCATGCAGACGTCGGTTTGGGTGTTGGAATATATCCCACACAGGTTGTTTGTGGGGCACTGCATTTTTTCATGGTTTCACTGATTGGAACCGCACAGTGTTTTCTACCAGTCTCTGACCTGGACGAACCAAATCGACTCACCAAATTTTTCTACTTGCTCGAGTTCGTGTAGTCACGGGCATGGGGCGCCTACGGGCAGGGGTCGCCTACAGGGCATGAAGCGCCTACAGGGCATGGGGCGCCTACGGCTATGGAAATTTTTGTTTTAGTTGTTTGACGGCATGCAAGAAGAAGAAGAAGAAGAAGAAGAAGAAGAAGAAGAAGAAGAAGAGAAGTATTTTTGCTAGGAAACCATTCGGGGCAGCACACAGCACACAAGCAAATATCGTGCACAATTTGTCTAGACACATACTTCCATCATACACATTGCATATGACATGGATTTACACATATAGAGTGAAAGTATCCATCGCTCACATCGAGAAACCCGTTATCTCATTTCTTTACCAATTCTCAAGAGACAGGTACTCCAAGGGCTGCGACATTTCCGACTCGTGGCTCCCAGCACTCCGCTCCGTAGCAGTCTTCCAGTAGTTTGTGGAGCGCCATGAGCGAAGTGGACGAGCGTATCAATGGCTGGTTCGCTTTGGCTGGGAACATTTTGTCGGAGACAGGATGGGAGGCCCCCTGTCCCTGGCATGTCCCTACCATGTGGCAATCAGAGTGTTGATGTTTGGATGGTTTCTTGATGTTTGTTTCATGTAGCTGGTGGTGGCTACTTAAGTAAGTGGATTGCTTTCGTTGCGGATTTGGCTGACTGGAACAATGTGTCATCCATGTTGCAAGAAACCAGCGCCTTGCTTACTGGCGAAAGCTAGCTCGTGGTTTCCCATGATATGGCGTGGAAAGTCGGTTGGCAAATCCAGATCTCTCACCCACCAAGAAACCCCGATAGGCCCTATAAGCATTTGGGGGTACCTCTAAGAAGATATCCACGTAGCAGATGTCATACGCTTACATCTTCTGGTCACCTACCCTTTAAGGTTGGGGAAAGGAGGTGTGCGTCATGTGAGCCCCGCTTCTTTTTGTTTTCTGGTTTATAAACCTCCAAGTTCGTATGTTTTTGTGTATGGTATCAGCTAGTGAAGTAGTGAAGTCTGACTTTCTTTCGCTGACCTACTTTACCCATTGTCAGTGAAGTAGTTGAACTGGTTCCTGATTTCTTCACAAGCATCACGATCATCCACTGGCTGAGATCCGACACCTTTGAACAGGCTGTGAACGCGGTTGCTGTGCCAAGTGGTAAACCGCTTTGTAGCTTCAGGGCAAACGCTTTTTCAGCTTCCAGGTGATGTGATATCTTGCGCACAGGTTCAGTGACACACCTAACCCATCGCAGGCCGCATCTGGCTCCTCCCGTCGAGATTGCTGAGTTAAAATGTTGCTTTCAAGCTTCACCTGTGGGAGTGTACTTAAAAAAAGGGGTTGGCAAAGCAGAGGAGGTACTTAGATAAAGATTGCTGTGCTATGTTGCGCTTTGCGTGGAGGTTTCTTGCGTCACAAAGCAGGGGCATCTTGCGTCCGGTCGTGCGTCGTTGCACTTGCGTAACACCCATCTCGGCAAGTCAAAATTAAGCAGTTTTCCCGTCTCGTTTCTTCAAAGTGTTTGAGTGATGACAACTTGGTTCTTCCAAAACACTTTTTGCTTCACTTCTTGGTTGTTACAGGGACATTTTCCATCGTTTTCGCAGGAATTCGAATGATTCCAAGATTGAGTCGTGTCCAGTTGCCTTGTCATCACAACCAGCTGTCGTTGCAGGTGGCCGCTGCGCAGCCAGAGGGAAGACTGCTCCACTGCTCCCGTGCTTCCGGGGGTCGCATGATCAAGTTCGACTTCGATTCCATCGTGGTTGAGGCCGCGTTGCAAGCTGGGACCCCTTCAGGTCCACATCCATGGGTTGATATTAACCAAGCAACAGTTGGTAGATAGAAATATACAGGACATTTTGGAACTTTAGAGATATATGAAGAGATGGAAAAATGGGGTCTCGACCGTTTGAATTCAAGAAATGCAGATGTCATTCCTGACATTGAAAGTGATAGTGATAGTGACGGTGATAGCAAGGATGAGGAGAAGAAGGAGATGAACAGATCAGACACTTTACGAGATGTTGTGGTACGATATCATCAGGTGATGAATACGGCCATGACTTTAAAGTATTTGACGGGATGAAAGAGGAGTAAGGAGAACACAAATGAAAAGTACCCATGCAGTTGTAAGAGTTTACCTTGAGAAATGGTTCATGGAAACCTCACAGATGGAAGGCCATCCTTGTTGTGAAGTACTGTTATCGATGGACAAACTGAATGATACAAATCAACTCAGTCTAGCACAAATCAGAGTGATTGAACACTGGTGGAGTGGAACAGGAAAATCAAAATCAGAAAAAAGACTAATTTGGATGAGGTCCAGGAAAAAAATCTAGGAAAATCGAAATCAGAAACAGGTCCAAGAAAATCGAAAGTGTCATTTGGGACGTGGTGGCCCTGCACGAGCCCCAGGTGAAACCATATCCTGAAAATCATGCGGACCACACACGCACCCCGCACAGCAGCATTATCATCACTGTAGTTTCACGGCATGTAACAGCCAGGGGGCCTGGTGGATGTCTTGTCTTGTCCAAAAACTTCAGAATTTCATTGTATTCGGTAATCAGCGGGGCGTTGAGGTTTTGGTGGGAGGTAGATGACCATCATGGTTGTATGGGATGAAATGATCAGCTGGGCGTGGTGGCTTTTTCGTGATGTCCGAAGGATGAATTATGGACATGACGTCTATGTGTGTGTGTGTGTCTGGGCAAAAGTAGGGCGTCGCGCGTATCTATCTATTCGTGTTTAGTTATTAAAGTATACACTATAGATAGATTAGATAGATAGATAGATAGATAGATAGATAGATAGATAGATAGATAGATAGATAGATAGATAGATAGATAGATAGATAGATAGATAGATAGATAGATAGATAGATAGAAAGACAGATAGATAGATAGATAGATAGATAGATAGATAGATAGAGAGAGAGAGAGACAGATAGATAGATAGATAGATAGATAGATAGACAGATAGATAGATAGATAGATAGATAGGTACGGAAAATCATATAATATGTATATATCGAACCAATTTCACAACCATTCTTCCCCGAAACCCACGACAACCCCAACAATTCCCAACCTCACTCAACCAATCCATCCACTCAGCATCGAGTGCAAAAATGTCTCAAAAACCACACAGAAGCAAGAAACAAACAGAACAGGCAACATGCAAACATACAGGCTCTCCTGGCTCTGGACCCTCATTTTCTTGTGTTTCGCGTGCAATAAATGTGCAGCTTCTCGAGCCAGGAGACTGCTCATCTAAATCCTGAAGAGCTCATTGTGCGACCTGAACTCCGTGGTTTGTATTATCCCCATTCGCTTGCAGATGTGCAGCTGCTTGGTGTGCACGGAGAAGTAGGGATCGAAGGAGTGTAGTTCGGTTGGTTCGGTGTGAGCTGCCTGGCAGTTGAAGTAACTCCAGAGGCCCTCGGGAAGGCGAGAAACGCCACCAAGAGAGTTTGCAAAAGAGAGCAGATCCATGCAGATACATTGCGAATATTTGCAAATGATCCCACGAAAATTTGGAGCAATTTTTCATGGGGATGTTTCGCAGCAGTTGCCAAATTCTGCGATCTTTCATAAATCCTACTTGGTCGGTCGGTCGGTTGTCAGGCGTTTGGTTTAGCCGCCTACCAAAAACTTGCTGCAGTGGTACTTGATAGCATCCAATCTAAGCGGCCTGCCTTCAGCACCAGTCGGAAACAAAGAACCCCGAGTTAGTAGCCCCAGCCATGCATTAGTGGGGATATGCATGACACAACCAAAAACAGAAACTCCGGTACTTTCCACGGGTGGGCCCAGTTGCCAGGTTGTCAGAGGCTGTCCTTAATACCTTGTAAGGACCTTGTAAACCTTAGACACCGCACACCTCTTTGACCAACTCTTACGGGGAAGGTTCGTGTCCTCCCCGCTCGGTGCCCGATAGTTGGTGGGGTCAGTTCGTGACACACTGCCCACCTGAGAGGTACTCAACAAGGCTCGGTGGAAAAGTGTTAGCTCTCAGTTCGACGAGCTTCGGTGATGTTGACGACTGAAAGGTGTTCGTTGCAACATGTTGCAACCATGGAACTCCCTAGCTATCTACATTAGTGCCTGTCAAAAAGTTGCAGGCCAGAATACCTCCAATGTACACAGTGGTGAGACACAGGGGTGTTTTGTCAGGGCACATGTGCCCCCATCCGCTCTAGTTACCCGGCAGTCCACCCAAGCTGCCCGGAGCGACTTACTGTGGGACAAGGCGGTAGACAACCGAGACCAGCCCGCCTCCCAACACCTTGCCACAACAGAAACAAATCCGAGCAATGTAAGCTGCGAAGATGTCTGGCCCCCCGTCACCCTCAGTGATGCTTAGCCCCGAGGAAACCGCCAAAATTAGTCGGTGAGTGACGCTTAAAAAGCATGGGGTGGCCAGTCTCACATAACTCCTGATTTCGTGCAAAACTGTCCGTGAACTTGCAGGATACCAACAGTGCAACACACTGGTGAGTCTTGCAGTCTCGCCGTTTCACCAGCATGCAACATGTTGACCAGCCTTTGTTGTTCCCTTTATCCTGCTGTTCGTCTATGTTGATGATAATGCAACCGAGACCCTCCCAGGTGCTACCACGAGGAGGTTTGCCAGCACACAGCACCCATAAATCCTGCTTGGAGGTGAAGCTCAGGATTGATGTTCCCCATACCCGGCTGGATTCCCTGTCCGATCATTTGTTTGGCAGCACACAGTAAACCCATTGCATTCTGTGACATCTCTTGACGAGAATCCTAGTGGACTTATCAAAGCCATTTGCGTGCTGCCCTTAAGTACTTTAGATGATCAGACACACATGTGTCAGTGTGTGCATGTGTCTCTGTTTATCTCTCTTTGTATTTGTATATGCATATGCATGAATACACATAGATATAGATATGCATACTTCCAACAATGACACGGCTGTTTGTGTGCCAAGTACCATCGCACCAACAGATAATCGCAACACATTTTTGAGACGGAAGACTTTTGGACAGCAATTTTGAACGCACCATGAGGCCCAGCCAGGCCACCACTTCCCCTGAGTAGCTTTGTTTGGCGGTCCCCACAGCCGTTCCCATGCTGTGAGCTTATCATCTGGAGTTGCTGATCCAAGTCCGAATCCTAGAGCTCGCTAGTGAGCCCCGTGGGGGCTCACGGCAGGTGATTTGTTTCAATGCAGGTGATCCATTTGTTCATGTCACCTATATTGCACTTATTCATCAGCTATTGAGCAGGTGCAACTGAACATGGCTAGATCTACGCACGACGATCATCCGACGATCATCAGCCATTGATAATTCTACCTACTACTTACCAATATAAACCGTCATAAACCAGGGATTTAACCCCATCAACCACCATAGAGTTCTCCAATTTGGAACCCCATCAGCTCTGCATTCCTCAGGTTTCGCACGCTTCAAACATTGGCTCCCGGCTTCGCAATGGTCGATATGCATTTGCAGGTGCCAGTCTTGCGACCTTTGGCGCAGTTTTCTGGGGCTGGCGGGAAGTGACTTAGGAGCTCGGGTATGGGTACAAATGCGCAGCAATGGGTGGCAAATCCATGGTGGGCGAATCTTAGACTCATGGTTGGGGAGCATCCTTTTGTAATGCTTCATGATGGTACGGTCAGTGCGAATTGATTTCGATCGTTGACAGTCAACGTTTCAAAGGTTTTGCCGCATGATCCACACCATACTTGGTGTTTTTGTAATTGGAGTTCAGTTATCTTAAGAAGTCAGATTCAGCACGTCCATGTTACAGAATTGTGGGTGGTGCTGTTTCCAAAGCTTTGGGTTGCTCAAACAAACCCAGGACGGCACGTGTGCATGCCAAAATTTGCAGTTTCTGAGAGAAGCACATTTGTCGTGACTTTGAGATAGATTACTATCAACTTGTCATTCATTCATCATCATCATCATCATCATCATCATCATCATCATCATCATCATCATCGTCATCGTCATCGTCATCGTCATCGTCATCCTCATCCTCATCATCATCATCATCATCGTCATCATCGTCATCATCGTCATCGTCATCGTCATCGACATCGACATCGTCATCATCGATCATGATTGCTTAGTTATCAACCTGTTATTGACCAGTCTCTTTGACTCTGAGGTCTGTGTCAGCTACTCTTTGGCAATGCCGCGAGTGTTCTATACGACCTCTTTGACACGAAGAGACTTGAGCTTGATCGGCTTCTGGTATTTGAAGATGATTGGTTGTGTTAGTACTGATTTACATTGGTTATTTCGGGTGAGTAGTCCTTGATGATGGTCAATGGTTGTCAATGATGGTCAATGATGGTCAATGATGCACTGATGTTTAGTGTTTAATGGATGATTCATAGTCAGCATTAGTGAATGATCTCAGTGGCTGTTCAGTGGCTTACCAACCAGCACCCGGGCAACCCAAGGGAACCCCTTTGGGAACCCGATCAAAGACGTCCCTAGAATTCTAAGGTTGGGGGGACTGCATTCGCACAGAAGGTAGATGGATGGATGGATGGATGGATAGATAGATAGATAGATAGATAGATAGATAGATAGATAGATAGATAGATAGATAGATAGATAGATAGATAGATAGATAGATAGATAGATAGATAGATAGATAGATAGATAGATAGATAGATAGATAGATAGATAGATAGATAGATAGATAGATAGATAGATAGATAGATAGATAGATAGATAGATAGATAGATAGATAGATAGATAGATAGATAGATAGATAGATAGATAGATAGATAGATAGATAGATAGATAGATAGATAGATAGATAGATAGATAGATAGATAGATAGATAGATAGATAGATAGATAGATAGATAGATAGATAGATAGATAGATAGATAGATAGATAGATAGATAGATAGATAGATAGATAGATAGATAGATAGATAGATAGATAGATAGATAGATAGATAGATAGATAGATAGATAGATAGATAGATAGATAGATAGATAGATAGATAGATAGATAGATAGATAGATAGATAGATAGATAGATAGATAGATAGATAGATAGATAGATAGATAGATAGATAGATAGATAGATAGATAGATAGATAGATACATACATACATACATACATAGATCGATAGATCGATAGATCGATAGATCGATATAGATAGATATGTAGATAGATATGAGGGTTCCTTTGTGTTTCCAGGTGTAGAATGTATAGCACGCAGTTCTTCATCATTATGGAGATGGAGTTTGCGGTGTGCCCCAGCCACAGGTGATGAATGTTTTGTTTATCCACCCGGTTGGTTGTGATTGTTTGATGACGAATCGTTGGAACAACTGGGTCAAAGAACACCCTCCCGGTAGACTCTACTTGGATGTCCGGCGGCCCATTTCACTAAATGGTGGTAGAGATTAGGGCTTGAAGAATGCCAGGTTGGTTGATAAAACCATGGGTAGGAACGACTAGTAATGGTTCATCAAGGGATCTAATCATGGGTTCCATAGCCATCCAAGCTGCAACCCGTTCCGCCGTGGCCTGACCTAGCAAGGCCGGCTCTCGCATGGCACCAGCTGCGGAGAAGTTATCCCGAGCCGGGCATGTGTACCCTCGGAATTCTGCAGGTCTGGGGCTGGGAGCCTGATCCAAATGCCACCAATGGTGACGTCTGATGCTTGCAGCTGGTCACTGGTTGATCATAGGGTTTTAATCAACAGTTGCATAGGGGACCAACTACCTGTGGCAGTCAATATCGGCCAACAGATGAGAACATCCCAACAGTTGGAATAGTTTGGTTATTCGGTTATTGCAACAGCTCGACTAGTTGTGGGAAGAGCCAGGGGTACAGGGTATTGACCCACTGCCTTAGAACCATTGGTGAATGATCAATGCAGTGATGGGAGGGCAGGGGTCAAGGGTGTGGCTCACCCGTGCATGACATGATGATCATGAGTTCATGCAACCAAGTGCTATATACATTAGTTCAAGAACTATCAACCAATGAACCGCTTTCAATAACATGTCATACCTCAACCCATCGGTGAATACTGAACCAAATAAGACGTGTATCCAGGGTGGAGGCTGGAGACGCTGGAGAGGCTACACGAAACCAGCTTCGTCTACGCACGGCTCCTTGAAGAACCAGCGAAAGATGTCTACATTCACCATAGTTACAGTGGTTCTAACTGACCTTTATGGGCCGACCTACCATTGTTATATTATCCAGGGAACTGAGCCCAAGTGCGCATCCAAGTTGGAAATCTCAACCTGACTGCGCAGGAGATGGCAGGCCACTTGCAGGAGTATATGGTGATTTGTCACCGCAGCAGCCACGCTTCGACTGGAAACGCCCGCAGTTTCCGGATAGTTCCTGGGTGGCGTCGTCCGATCTTGGACCTTGGGAAAGCCGAGGCCTAGTGATGGTGTCCACAACTCTGTGGTTCAAGTCACTCCATGGTGTTGAAACCATGCCTTTATCACAACAGCTCCATGATGAACCATTGGAAGAGGTCATGATGGGCGCCGCACCAGGTCGGCGGGTTGATGAATGAATTGTCGAAGCGATATGTGTGTTTGCTTCTCAGTGAGTATTTACCGCTTTGCAATAGTGCTTCACTAGATCATTTACCATGGTTCATTGAATGAATATCATTCCTTGCCATAGGTAAAGAGCTTTTGAAATACGCTGATCGTATTTATCATGTTTAATGAACTGAAGTATTATAACATGACTTTGTTTGAACTACTTTCATTTCTATCCTGTCTCACACTTTTGAGCAGCTTCGCTGTTGGTGGCCTCGGGAGATCTGCGTCCTCAAAACGGGGCCGGGCTTCTGAGCTCCCGGAGTGGCCACGTTCGTAGCATGAGGCTTCTCACGGGAGGATATCACGGAAATTCTCGTAAGAAACTCGTGTTGGTGTCTCTCAAGCCAGTGACTGGGGACCCCAAAGTTATGGTTGGTTTATTAAGTGTCATTACTATCAGTCGTGAATATACAGGATGATAACTGGAGGCACCCCTATTTTGAGAAACCACCATGTCTATCGTGAGAGATATATCACTGCAAAGATTGAGTTCAAGAGATACTGATAGATATTGCACGTATCACAAACATGGGTGAACACCCCAATCCAACCAGCGTTGTGTTTGGTGGATCGGGGCAATCCGATTGATGGACGTGCCCAGAGACTAGTAGCACCCAGCATCGCCGCATCCGTACGACCCAGCCAGGTTGGTTTTCTGAATTCCTGGGTCGGACACAACTCTTCACTTAGCGAGTTGTTTCGTTATTTTTGCACAAGAAGAAAGAGGAATGATCAACATATTTCCGTTCTTGTTGCCTCTGATCATAAAACGATGAGCCACGTTTCAGCACGCACCATGACCGACCATGACCATTGTCCAAGCACCATCAGACTTAACATCATCTTTTCTTCCCCCAGGGTGCCGGGAGGGGCTTTGAGCCCTCGTCCGAGGTCGTGTGTTTGAGCGTGCCCAGTGAGACCTTTGCCCATTGGGCTCTGCCTTTCTTCAGCCAATTGATCCTCAAAGCTCGACAGGTCGGGAGGGTTGGACTGATTACCGATGGGAAGATCAGGTTGTCCTGGGAATCAACATGCCAACGCTTACGCAAAACCCCAACATCAGGGCTAAAACAATTACCAAACATTCGCCATCCGTAACCATTCCTAAACATCATTGGCCAGCAGAAAGGATCTATAAAACTGGTTGGTTGAAGTTGGTGGCCAGCCGTTGATCGTCAACCACGGTCTGTCACCGAAGCAGGGATTTTGACCGAACGTCCTCCATGACACTGCGCATCCTGACGCATAGTCTGACGCATAGGTGCTCACCAGAACTCTCAACAGTCCCTGCTCAGTCGCGCTGCGGGAGATCGTGCCTCGGCACTGGCAGGTTGGTCATTTTCGTTGGGTGAAACCCAACAGGAATGGGGGGGGTAGTACTGAGTAACTACCCGTGGTGGTTTTAACTGTTTTATATCCCCCCCATTCCTGGTTGGTGGTCTGAAACATTGACTCCCATGGCTGCGTTCGAACGGGGGTTCTTCATGGGATCTCGGTTGGCAAGTCAGATGGGCATTCCCCACTTGGATCTTCATTGGTTTTGTCTCAAAAGGGGGCCACGTAGCGGATTGAAACGCATTTGGTTGAATCTCGGGGGGCTCTTGAATGTTGAAAGCCTGATCAAAGCAATCATGTTTTTATCCAAAGATCCACATGCATTATTGTGGTGTTGAAAATAAACGGTCTGATTTGAGGCCTTGCGCAGAGGTCTGGATCAACACCCTTTGTGTAACCCACTCGATCCATACGTCCGGATCACTGCAGGACCATCCGTACTGTACCCGTTTATTGAGCCATACCCACATATACAATATATGTGTACTCATATATTATAGAGGTATGTATACATATATGTATATATATATACATATACATGTATATGTGGATCTAATTGGTTAGCTTTCAGTAAATAGCTTTCATAAGTAGAATCACATCCGGACAGGACAATCACTGGTGTATCCGGAACATGGCAACCAGTTCGCAGCAGTGATGCCATGGACACAGCCCTTGCCATGTCGTGTTGCTCGGCTTGCGCCACTGTCTGAGGGGAAGCGTTTCTACATCATCCTCTCCATGCGCAACTTCAACCGTGGACCACCGATGCTCCCCAGCGACAGCGATGACGATGGCGTGACTGTGAGCATCAGCGGGGGCGAGGCAGAGGGGGCTGGGTGCGGTCGGAAACTTGTAATGACGGGGATGCGTAAGCATCATTGGTAGGGTTAGTTGATGGAAAATATTCATGGATAGGCAATGCTTATGAATTCTCTACTTAGTCATCAATCATCATTGGACAAAAAACTGCTTGGTAATGGTCATTAGTGATCATTCCATTTGATGATTGTGAGTTTTGCTCGTTGGTTAGTTCATCATTGCTGCCGCTTTTGGTATGGTTGATAACTATCAACTATCCACCGGCATCAACCACTAGTAGACAGGTTTAACCACAACCAACCATTTGTAATACTGTAGGTTGTTGTGCGACTGATGCTTTATTAGCAATTGATCGTGATGATCAATGGTAGTCCGCGGATCATGATGGAACATGACGGGCAACAACGGTACTGGGTGGTGATGATGAATCCTGATGATGCCTAATGACAGCTGATGATTGTTAGTCATAGGGAATGGTGAGTACACTCTGGTAAACTAATCTGGCTTCACGCAGGAAGTGCTGTAGCTGGTTTACTCGCCACCAGGGTCTGCCAGAGTGTAGTGATGGTTACTGACCACTGAATGGGAGGATCAACCAAGTAGTGATAGGTAAGGGTCGCATTGGGTAAGCCACTACTTGGTTTGAGTCAGTGCAACTGATACTTAAACTACATTTGATAGTAGATAAGCTAGTTAAGCCACATTTGATAACAGTTGTAGTGAAACGGTCATGTTAAGCCACTGTGCCAGGACATGGGTTTGTGCTGCTGGACCGACTATCGTACAGAGGATGAGAAGTTTCGCTTGGCAGCGTCTCTCGGAGACTGCTGGGGGGGACATGTTTTGTTATGCATGGGGATCTCCATGGTCAATGACGGTGAATCATGGGTGAGATTTGGAGTGGTCAATATGTGGCAACCCGTGGCAAGTCATGGTGAATGAGGGCTAGTCTGTGGTTGGTATTGGTTGATATTTGGCAATCCTCAAATCCAAGGATGCCTTTGTTGAACTGTCGCAGCTGTCATCACCTCGGCAGTGGCAAAGGGATGCCAACGGCACAGATTTTCCCGCGGCTGGCGGGTGCTGACTGCCTTTGGCGCGGCGAGGTATTTCCAGTGCTTCCTGAAACGCTTGGGCTACGCAGACATCGATCTTTGGAGCACTTTGGACGGGCGAGTGCTGGTTCCTTACCAGTGTGTGATGCCACGCTCTCAGTGGGAAGATGTCAAGGAAGCTTGGACTATGCTTGGATGTGCACTTGGGGTTGTGTGATAAGACCATGGCAAGTAGTCTGGTAAGCAAGGTTAGAACCGCAACGACCACAGCTAACCCTAATGAAGCACGGAGCCCCCCACTGGCTGCCAATGGTGACAATGTTTGGCTATCAATTGTATAGTTGAGTGCCTGGTTAGTACATGTAGTTGTTATCCCAGTTTTGTTCAATGCTGGTTGGTAAGCACCATAGCTTTAGGGTCATCAACAAGCAAGTTGCAAGCATCAATTCAGCATCCGGTTCCCAAATTACTTTACTTCGAGTGATCCCCACCACGACATATAAATGTGCATATCTGAAAATCTTTCTGGCCTTTTGTCCTAACATATCCTCTGACATTCTTTCTGACATTTTCTCCGACATATAGAATGACATTCTTTGCCAATGGTGACAATGTTTGGCTATCAATTTTATAGTTGAGTGCCTGGTTAGTACATGTAGTTGTTATCCCAGTTTTGTTCAATGCTGGTTGGTAAGCACCATAGCTTTAGGGTCATCAACAAGCAAGTTGCAAGCATCAATTCAGCATCCGGTTCCCAAATTACTTTACTTCGAGTGATCCCCACCACGACATATAAATGTGCATATCTGAAAATCTTTCTGGCCTTTTGTCCTAACATATCCTATGACATTCTTTCTGACATTCTCTCCGACATATAGAATGACATTCTTTCTGACATTCTCTCCGACATATAGAATGACATTCTTTCTGACATATTTTCTGACATTCTCTTCGACAAACCTTTTGACATTCTTTCTGACAACCTTTCTGGCACATCTTCTGACGTTCTTTCTGACAACCTTCTAGTCTGACATTCTTTCTGGCATGTCTTTTGACATTCTTTCTGACATCTCTTCTGACATTCTTTCTGGCATCTCTTCTGACATTCTTTCTTGGCATATCTTCTAACATTCTTTCTGGCATATCTTGTGACATTCTATCTGACATATCTTCTGACGTTCTTTTTGACATCTCTCCTGACATTCTTTCTGGCATTCCTTCTGACATCTCTTCTGGCATTCTTTCTGACATCCTCTTCTGACATTCTTTCTGACATATCTTCTGACATTCTCTCTGACATACCTTTTGACATTCTTTCTGGCATATCTTCTGACATTCTTTCTTGGCATATCTTCTAACATTCTTTCTGGCATATCTTGTGACGTTCTATCTGACATATCTTCTGACGTTCTTTTTGACATCTCTCCTGACATTCTTTCTGGCATTCTTTCTGACATCTCTTCTGGCATTCTTTCTGACATCCTCTTCTGACATTCTTTCTGGCATATCTTCTGACATTCTCTCTGACATTTCTTCTGACATTCTTTCTGATATATCTTCTGACATTCTCTTCAGCAAACCTTTAGACATTTTTTCTGACAACATTTCTGGCACACCTTCTGACGTTCTTTCTGACAACCTTCTAGTCTGACATTCTCCGGACATATCTTCTGACATTCTTTCTGACATCTCTCCTGACATTCTTTCTGGCATATCTTCTGACAGTCTTTCCTGGCATATCTTCTAACATTCTTTCTGGCAAATCTTTTGACATTTTTTCTGACATATCTTCTGACATTCTTTCCGACGTTCTCTCCGACATATCTTCTGACATTCTTTCCTGGCATATCTTTTGACATTCTATCCTGACATTCCTTGCGACATTCTATCTGACATATCTTCTGACGTTCCTTCTGACATTTCTCCGGACATGCCTTCTGGCATTCTTTCTGGCTTTCTTTCTGATTTTTCTTCTGACATTCTTTCTGACGTTCTTTCCTCGCGGTTGAGGTCCGGCAGCGACCACTGGGCATGGATGGTGGGGGTTGAGGTCCGGCAGCGACCACTGGGCATGGATGGTGGGGGTTGAGGTCCGGCAGCGACCACTGGGCATGGATGGTGGGGGTTGAGGTCCGGCAGCGACCACTGAGCGTGGATGGTCGTGGTTGAGGTCCGGCAGCGACCGCTGTGCGTGGACGGTCATGGTTGAGGTCCGGCAGCGACTGCTAGACACAGATGGTCGTGGTTGAGGTCCGGCAGCGACCGCTAGGCATGGATGCTCGTGGTTGAGCTCCGGCCGAGGAGAAGGAGAAGGAGAAGGAGAAGAAAAAGGAGAAGGAGAAGGAGAAGGAGAAGAGGAGACAACTCTGATAAAATCTAACAACCCTCACCTGGCAGGTGAGGAAAAACATTTGTAATTCCCCAAAGTTCCTTTTTGATCATCTATACCGGCCCAGCGTTACTCACCTTGCTGGCCTCCTTCGTCTAAATGGGGCCCCATGCCATGGAGCAATCGCAGAAGCCGTGCCTAAGCGCAGTCATGGACCTAGGCTTGCTGCCGTTGCCCAGCCGATGTGGTACACCAGGGTCACGGGGTCGGATACGCATTCAATTGTTGGCTCGCATGCGCATTCAATTTGAGGGTCGGATACGCGTTCAATTGGTTCACATTTTCTGAGACACCGTAGGAGTCTCGGATGGAATAATCCATAGCAGCAGAGAGATAAATTCGGAATTAGACAATTGACCTGCAGTATCCGTCGAGGAGCTTGGATAGAAAAATGTTTGGGGACATTTGTGATTCTGTTGTTTCGTTCCTGGTCGATGACGTTGGATATTTGCATGGTTTCTGATGATGGCATCGCTTGCTGCAGTGAAGGTAGAAGGTGAAATGCATGGCAGAGTCCTTATTTGGTTGTTTAATGTTTAAAATCGATTCCTCGCACCTGCGAGATCATTCCGATGCAGATTGCAAGGCTGATCTCGTTTTTTAGTTTGGTAAGTCAGGTGTCTGATATTTTCCCGATGGAGATTTCAAGTCTGAAATCTTCTTAGTGTTGTGGTTGATATAGACCGTTTCCCGACCTGTCCCGTGCTGAAGATCGAGATTCTGTATTGTCACCATGTTCTTGTCCTGAACCTTTTTGTGGGTAAACCGTTCCCCGTTTCCCCCCCAATGTCCTTTCCCTGAGTGGCGTGTTTGATCAACCCTTGTGCGTCCCCTGTTCCCCCCATTGTCGTTTCATGTTTTTGTTTTGTTTGATAAGCGATGCCACCTCTGTGTCCCCTGGCCCCGGTTCCCTGTCCCCTGCTCCCTTTGCCGCCATGTCCTTTCCCTTAGTCCTGTGGTAGATATTCATCTTTCCCTTGTAGTGGTTTTGTTGAGAAACCCTTGACCCTGGTGGTTCCCTACCCCGTTTTCCCTCCAATGTCGTTTTCCCTCAGTGGTGTGTTTGATAAACCCTTGTGTGTCCCCTGTTCCCCCCCCGTTCCTTTCCCTTATTCATGTGGTTGATAAACGGTGGCGTCTCCGTTTCCCCTGGCCCCGGTTCCCTGTCCCCGGCTCCCTTTCTCCCCATATCCTTTCCCTGGGTGCTGTGGTAGATACGACCGTCTGTCCCTTGCCCCTTTCCCCCCCCTGTCCTTTCCGTTGTGATGTGAGAGGATGGAAGCAATGCGTGTGTGGGTGACCCTCTCTTTGCGTGTGCAGATGACCCCAGTCCATTGCGTGCTCAGGTGACCCTGATTTTGCGTGCTCAGGTGACCCCCCCACCTACACCAGTCACCAGCAACACCAGGTGCTAAATGATTGCAACTTGGTTGTTGGTAATCCTAAAGCTGTGTTTCCGTGGCCTTGCGCCGTCCAGATTCAATATGCTATCTTTGGTGCTGATGGACCACTAACCATGGCCAACCAAGGTGACTACTTTTTGCTTTTCGTTAGCCATTTTCAAACCTTCTTTGCGAGCCATCCAATGCCCCCAATCAACCATTAGCAACCATCTTTGGCAATCATTGTCCAAGCACTCATCTCCAACCACTATCCACCCAAAAATCATCATGAATCATGCTTAGCCATCCTTAACCACCACCAACCATGGTTTTTCGGTTGGCAAGCCATCCTGTTCTTGCTTGTTGTTGGCCATTGTCCCCCACAATCAATGGTTTTCAACTATCTTTGCACCTGCATCAACCAGTCTGAAGTAGAACTAACCATCATTCAGCAGACTTAACCATCACTACTTGGATGTGTATCCCCACTGCACGTAACCGAGTACCTTCACAACCACTAACTCGCCAAAAGGGTCACTATTGCTTGACTGGGACAAGTGGGTTCCCGTTTCTACACATCCAAGTAGTACACCCAGCCATCGATTATAATAGATTGACTACACACGAAAATCCAATCGTTGAATTCTCCATCAAACAGCACCATCAAGTCAACGATCCAGCATTTGCTATCAACCATCCTTATCAACCATATAAATCACCATCATTGAGATTTACCATCCGAAGTCACCATCACCATCCATCACCATCCATGCCGCCGCGCCCTACGACGCGCAGTTCCCAAGGACCACGTGCTGAAGGCGCTGAGTCTCCAAAAGACGGCGTACCGCCGTACCAAGGGCGGCACCACGGCGCCCAGTGCCCAGCCGAAACACGCTGCGAGCGGGGCCCGGGTAGGTTGCGTGGGGGCTGGGTGGGAGGGCGGTCCATGGCTAAGGATGGTGCTGTTTACTGAATGATGGTTGATGTGAATTTATGATTGATAGTGGTGGAGTTTTTTTCAGATGATGAGGGAACAATGCTTGGAATATAGTTAGGGGTGATGATTAATCACTGCTAGCAACCAACAATGATGATTCATATGGCTCATAGGGATGTTTTTTGATGGTTGATTATGCGAAGTATGATGCTCAATGATGGTTAGTGATTGTCAATAACAGGAGCTATCGACCAGCAGCAGCATAATTTGTTCAATGATGGTTTGATAATGGTTCATTACCTGTAACGGTTGATGATAGGGGATAAGCAACAATAATCGACAATAATGATAGAGCTATGAACGAACCAGCCTCACTGTTCCCTTGGGTAGCTAGGTTGCGCGTGTTGATTAAGAGCTGGACATGCCGTTCTGTTGAATGGTTATGGTCAGCTGTGAAACAGTACGTTCCCGCTTTCAATAAGATTAGGAGTTTTGATGTGTGTCCATGCCTAAAGAACGAAGCGCGAATCTTATTGGTTATTACTTTTTGGTTTTCGCAATTCCAAATGAATGTATAAACATACCTTTTCGTTCTTGACAACATCATAAGCAAGAAGAGTGGGCATGTTTTTAGCTATCACATGGACATCATATCAAGGAGTCTCAGCAAATGCAGGTGCTCGCCTGCACAACCAGTCATGGGAATATCTCTGGTTGCATATGACTTTTGAACAATCCCGGCTGAACAGCACGGAACACAGGGAGATGAGCACCTGGTGAGTGAAAATCACCCACTTGTTCAACGGTTTCCCAGCATTTGCCTGCACAATATGTGAATTTCCCAGCGAGCCAGGTGTATAGATATGTTTCTATTTAAAAATCCTATGAGAATAGGGATTTCGATGTATGGGCACGAGTTTGTACAGATGTCATTGGATTTCTACTGGCAAAAGCATATACAGTATATGTATATACAATTATATTCAAACATTTGTGCATGTTACTTTTGGTCCAAGGGGGAATTCCCAAAGATCACCACTGATGCTCGGATGCATCACAGGGCACAAATCATGGGCGGTGAGCGGATCGATAGGTGCTCAACTTCACTTGATAGCTGTTGGTTGCGGCAAGCCATGAAGTCGAGCGGGAACAGATGCTCAAAGAGGTATTGCAAATTGGATGTATGGTGATTTTCCGTGGCATGCACTACACATCACAGCATATGATCGAACAAATAGACAAAAATATACATACATAGATATAGACATGAATAAGACACAAATACCTCCAAACATTATACATCGGAGGGCCATTTTTTTAGGGAATTTATTTTTTTTAGTTTGGGGAATTTTTATTTTTTTTTCCTATCCCTGTTGCTTTCCTGCTTTTCTGCTTTTCTGCTTTCTTGCTTTTCTGCTTCTCCGCTTTCCTGCTTTTCTGCTTTTCTGCTTTCCTGCTTTTCTGCTTCTCTGATTTCCTGCTTTTCTACTTTTCTGCTTTTCTGCCTCTCTGCTTTTCTGCTTCTTTGCTCCTCTGCTTCTCTGCTTTTCTGCTTTTCTGTTTCCTTGTTTTTTTGTTTCTTTTTTTCTGCCTTGCAGAGGCAAGGCAAACCTTAAAACTCCTAAACCTTAAAACCCTAAGACCCTAAAACACCTAAACCTTAAAACACCGAAACGCTGAAAGCCCCAAACCCTCAAACCCTGAAAACCTTTAAAGCCTTAACCCTAAAATTTCAAACCCTAAAACAGCCCTCCCCGCTATCATCCATCTTATATATCAGATCATCATCTACCATTTTTCTTCATCATGTGTTCTATGTGATTAATTTCATCTCTTGTTATGCATGGGGATCATTTCTATCAGATCATCTTGCATCATTTTTCCTACCTTTAGATTATATGTGATTTATTCTAATCTCTTGTTACGCATGGGGGGGCTGCGCCCCCCCAAACCCCCGCTATCATGCATCATTTCTATCAGATCATCATGTATCATTTTTCCTACATATATATTATATGTGATTTATTCTCATCTCTTGTTACGCATGGGGGGGGCTGCGCCCTCCCCCAACCCCCCCGCTTGATCACAACAATCTTCAGCAGCAACAATCACAACAATCACCAACAGCAACAATCCACGATCACAACAATCACCAACAGTAACCACCTATATACCACCAACAATGACCAACAACAACAACAACAACAAACGCAATTGCAGCAGGCTTTGCCAATGGGGGGGTTTTGCCCAACATAAACAACATGAACCGCCCTCTCCTTTATGGAAGTGTGAAGCACCGACATCTATCAAATAATCTTGGAAGTAGGAGTCTGCTTTCCCAAAATTCAGCAAATACCATGCAAAGTAGGAGTCTGCTTTCCCAAAATTCAGCAAATACCATGCAAAGTAGGAGTCTGCTTTCCCAAAATGCACCAAATACTGTGCAAAGTAAGGACTTATTTCCCCAAACGCAGCAAATACCATGCAAAGCAAGATGCTTATTTCTCCACATGCAGCACATACCACGCAAAACACGAGGCTGACTTCCCAAAATGCAGCAAATACCACGCAAAATGACAGGTTCTGGCTCGAAACTGCTGCAAATACCAGGGGAAGGGCTCCAGGAAAGGAAAAAAAGAAAAATTCCCCAAACTAAAAAAAATAAATTCCCCAAACAATTTCCAACCCTTATACATCCATGTGCACACAAGTACTTCCAAACAGAACTGAGAACCACCACGGCCAGATCTCCCAGGTTTAGTGGAGGACGTTTTGCCTCGCTTTGCTGAGCAAAAGACATCGGTGCCGGACAATCCGCACCATGGATCTCCCAAAGTCGTGGTGCGAAAGACTTTCCTCGAACTGGAAGAGGAGATCCTCTCCGGAAGTGGCCTCAGAAGGAGCGCTGCCAGAAATCGCGAAATCAAAAATGAGAAATTCGACTCTTTCAATTCGTTTTTGCACTGCCTCCAGTTTATAAATGTGAATCCAATGTTGGAACACAATTCTGAGTTCATTGTGAGATACCTTTTTGGCAGAGTAGAAAATAACTCTTTGGGGTACCTGGTGTGACCAAGGCTTTAGTTGGATCCAGGGCGAACTGGAATTGTGGATCTGGTATCTTGGGATAGAGACTGTGTCAAACTCAACCGAGCAATTCTGGTGATCTTCAACCATTTGTTTGGTGACATGTTGATTCTTTGAGATAGCTACTTGTATTATCTTGTATTTGTAAATCCAAATCTCTGGCTTAATCTCATTGAAAATTATCATTTGGTGACATTTTCCACCCCTTCAGAACTGGCCACTAACCATGGTTGTACGAGCCACAACCTACTGTACAGGGCTACTTACCATGCTTATGTGTAAGTTACATCCCCAAGGGCGCATCCAAATAAACTAGTCGGGACATGCTGGACGGCATGGTATGCCTGACGGCAGCTGGCATGGTATGCCTGATGGCAGCTGGTGCACAGAATCAAGGGCACGACTTGGGTCGTACCACAAGGCACCCCATGTAATGGATCGACCCAGGTCCGTTCCATAGCCCGACCGTTTCTGGGATCCCAGGTCCAGTAGCTGCCAGGAGCAAGAGCGAGTGCGAGTTAACGAAGTTCGTGGTGGCCTAGCCCCACAGCCGTACAGTGTGCGCATTTGCAGGACCGGGGCGCCCACGAAGGTGAGCCGAGTGAGCTCTCTGATAGATTTGATGTGGCAAAGAGTCATAGTAATCAGAAGTGGTTAGAATACTCAATTGTCAACTAGAAGAATGGAAAGAATCATCAGCAACCGGGGATTGAAGATTTTTGGGCGCCGGATTCAACTACCAGAGGCTGCGTGTACTGCAGCTTCTTGACGAGCCAAGAGGAGCTTCCCCACCAAAGTGGCTTTGTCCTAGCACCAAAGCTGGACATACAAAGACAGGATGTCTGTGAATTGACGGGGGTTCAGGAGTAGAAAATCCAGCAACATTTCGGATGGTCATTGTTATGAACCATTTTTAATGAATGATTTATCATGTGGCGAAGAATTATCATTAATCCTGATGAATCAAAAGTTATCACCATGATTAACCATGAGCCATGCTTAAGCACTACAAATCACATTCTGAAACCAAGGCGGCTTACCATAACACAGGCGTTGGCTCACCAGCTACAACCAATGCTGAACCACAACTCGCCTGGGAAGCAGAGCAGAGAATGGCACCACTTCCCTCGCACGGAACAGCCCTCCCCTTTGTAGCCATAGATAGATAGATCGATAGATCCATAGATCGAAGATCGATAGATCGATAGATCGATAGATAGATAGATCGATCGATAGATAGATAGATCGATCGATAGATAGATAGATAGATGAATAAATAGATAGACAGATAGATAGATAGAAAGATAGATAGAAAGAAAGATAGATCGATAGATCGATAGATCGATAGATCGATAGATCGATAGATCGATAGATCGATAGATCGATCGATCGATAGATAGATAGATAGAAAGAAAGATAGATAGATCAATAAATAGATAGATAGATAGATAGATAGAAAGAAAGATAGATAGATCCATCGATCGATAGATAGATAGATGAATACATAGATAGATAGATAGATAGATAGATAGATAGATAGATAGATAGATCGATAGATAGATAGAAAGAAGATAGATAGATAGATCGATCGATCGATAGATAGATAGACACAGAGATAAATAGATAGATAGATAGATAGAAAGAAAGAAAGATAGATGAATAAATAGATAGATAGATAAATAGATTGATACATAGATAAATGGATAGATCGATAGATAGATAGATAGAAAGAAAAATAGATAGATAGATAGATACATACCTACATACATACTTACATACATACATAAATATCCAAAACTAGATCCTTAGTTAGACTGACGCCACCACTCCAGGAGCAAAAGAGTTGTGTACAGTTCCATTGCACCTCGGCAGGGGCGAAGGGGATGCTGAAAGATCATGCCTCTGTGTGCATGTCCAGAAGCAAGAAATAGAAATGTAGATTACCATTATGATCATTACTATGAGTTTCTTTAAGTGGTTATGATGTTTGAAAATATATATAGATGTATATATATATATTTATGTTTTGAGATATATAGATATATAGATATATATATAGATATATTAAATGAATATATATGAATGTATACACTTGCCTTTTCCCTTACTTCCATATGTATATATATGCATTTCATTTTCCTTTGAATGACCTTAAATGTACACCTGCTACAACCCCACATGCATTTGCGAACCGAATATTTGCATATGTTGATACATTGAGATGCATTGAGGAGTGTCATTCACGACATGGCATCCGAGTCCAACAGGTAGCTTCAATTGCAAGGATGATCGAAATGGCAGTGACGGGTGCCTTTCCCTTGCCACAATTTGGTCCCTACTTAACTTGAACTAAATCTGGGATACCTTATGAGTTCCATTATGAGTCTTGTAGAGCAATCCCACTGAAGATGGTTGCATGTCCAATGAATCACGGGCGATGAGAAGCTACATTTACATTCGAAACACGCCACGCCGATGGCTGTCAGAACTCAATGAGCCCTGCAGATTTTGGGGCGCCCAACGGCTTTTCAGCGAAGTTGTGGCACTTCATGGCCCCAACACTATGGGAGCTCACCAGAGAGCCAAGCTCAAACCGGTAGCCTCCGGGAGTTGATGAAAAGATTTCTACGATCACCCGACCTAATCGGCAAGTCACACTACTTTGTAAACACAATGATCAACCAGAATGAAGTATCAATCATCATTCTCAATGACCATCAGTAGTCATTACTCAGCATTTATCATTGACGAGCATTACTCATCATCAACCATCGAATTTCACCATCATAAACCATCTAATTGAACCATATCATCTACTTTCACCATCATCAACAATGTCATTTCACCATCATGAATGGTTTGATTGAACCATCATCAACATGTCGTTTCACCATCATTAATCGTTAACCATCATTAAGCATTCATACCATACTTCATTCTGCCAACCAGGATCCACCACTGTCGGTTTCTCGCGCCGCAGGTAGAGTCTCGCCCCTGCTCTGCGCGGCCCCCGCGACCCCCGCGACCTTGCCATGCCTACGATCATGGCGTGTTCGCATACAGCTGGCTGTCCATGTCACGGTGGGTAAACACGATAAATTAGCATGAGAATCAATTCTGAGATTTATGAGAATTCTTTAGTCCCACTTGAATCTTCAGAATCGATAGTATGGCTGATAGAATGGGTGAGAATAGTTTCATCACTAGCTGGGAGGTCCTGCCACAAGTCTTTGCCACTCAGAGTTTCACGACAACTGAGAATTTTCCAAAGTTGCGACTACCGCATAGCCTGCATTCATTTTCCTGGTGGCACTCCGAAAACTTATCCAAATTGAGTTGATTGATTGATGCCGCCGTGGATATGATTCAGAAGCACATGCCCTTTCCCGACTTTGAATTGGCTATCCCTCCTGCGAGGTGATGGGAAGCTTATGTATTTGAAAACTGTTGGTCTATAGCGGGATTTCCTATAACGGCATTCAAAGGCTGAGTTGAGAACCTCCAATCCCCTTTGTTGGCTCTGGTGTCCCCTTTGAATCAGTTGCTGAGTCCAGCTGCTTAGCTACATTTAGCGATTATGAGACTAGTGTACACTTGTTAAGCACTATTTAAGCATCAGTCAGCATCTCAATGATTCTCAACTATGACAGATCCATACCGGCAACCATCATTCCTTGACACCAAACACAAACTCTTCTTGACCAATATCAACCATGAATTGACCATGCATGCATAAAGCAATATTGACCGTTATCAAGCATGAATTATCCTTGATGAAGCATCATTTATCGATAATCAAGAACACTGTTTCATAGTCATGAATGAAACATATTTGTTGCGGTAAGCATTGACGAATCATAAGTGAACCGCTGATGCAGCGAATCATTTCTTCCAAGCATGGGCAGCCAGCGCTGGACGATGAATTGCCTCCAGGTGGGAGGTCCAGCAGTCAAACCAGCGGTCGCGAGGAGAAAAGAAAGCTCGAGGTGCTGAACAAAGACACTAATGTTTGCCTAGAAATAATAACCCCCCCCTTCTTTGTTTTCCCCTAAATAGATTTTCTAAAAACAATTATTTGGAAGGAACGATTGTTTTTAAATTGACGAATAAGGAATCCAAAGCAGGAAATCCAGAAGAGCTTTTAGTATTGCTAAATGAATTGGCTAATTGTTAAATTTTTAAAAGCCAGAACTCTTCTACTTTTCAGGACAGGGTTCAAAATATTTTTCCACCAAATTTGGTTGCCCCAAAATTTCGGGCGTACTTTATTTAGGGGGGGATTATTATTAAAAACGACGATCTGGCGTACTTTATTTGGGTGGGGATTGTTATAGCTAGGCTGACATTAGCCATGATCATCAAGAACTCCTCTCCTGTCTTGATCATCTTGATGTTGAACAAAGACATTGGTGTTATTGGCAGTTGTTTTACTGACAGAAATAAATAAAGACTTGAAGGCACTGGTTTTATTGGCAGCTGGTGATCAAGAACTGCTAGCTATTCAAAATTGTTACTACTAATTACCAAAATTGTTTGCGGCTGATTGTTTGTGTGACTAGAACAACAAGGATAATCACTTGCTTACCAGTTTTAACAGGTACCATGTTGAATACCAACAGTTATCAATTACTCGTAGTTCCTGCAACCAACTAATCTTGTAAACAATCGCTGGACCTATTTACAGTCATTAAGAACAGTCATCAAACACCATTGCTTCCAATGGACAGATCGTTGATTACAGTTAGCACAAGGTAATCCCACCTTTTTTTCTGAACCAGCCCTCCAACAAATCATCCAACAAATCATAACAACCAATCATCCATAAAAACCGCAGCAGCCAACCACAACAAATTCATGAAGAAAAAACACAACAGATAACCAAAACCAAAAAACATAACAACTAACCACAACAAATTCATCCATAAAACCCAGAACAGCATCAAAATAAACAAAAACCAGAACAGCATCAACATAAACAACAACCAGAACAGCAAACCAAAACCAAAAATCATAACCCCTGACCACAACAAAAACATAAGGGCCCACCTTTTTTGACCCCTTACCTTGTTTGTTTGATCCCTACCTGTTTTTTGACCCCTTCCCTTGTTTTTTTGACCCCTGTGAATTTCGACCTCTGACCCTGTTCTTTTGACCCCTTGCACCTTGTTTTTTTGACCCCTGCAACCTTGTTTTTTTCACCCTTGACCCTGTTTTTTTGACCCCTGGCCCTGTTTTTCTGACCACTGACCCTGTCTTTTTCACCCCTGACCCTGTTTGCCTGACCCCTTGAATTGGCTCGCGGGATTGCACGAGTAGAGGCAGGAGGGGGAAGGAAGGGGAAGCAAGAGGAATGAGAAACGGGAGGAAGAAAAGGAAGGAAAGGAAGAGAAGAAAGACGAAGGAATGAACAGAGCGGAAAGAAGGAAAGGAACTGAAGGAAGGGAAGGAAGTGAAGGAAGGGAGGAAAGAGAAAGCAGTAAAGGAAGGAAGGGAAGAAAGCGAAGGGAAGGAAGGCAAAGACTTGGAAGGAAAGGCTGGAATGGAAGAGAAAGAAATGGAAGGAAGAGGGGGAATCACCCAAATTAACTACCAAATGGCCCTTAATCATCCCGAATAAAGATGATTTACACTAGGTAGTTCAGCTAAGCAATTGTAACGGTCACCAAATGACCCTCAGTCGAACTGAATCAGAGTAATTGCCACGCAGTCACACTGAAGTAGCACTAAACCAAAACCATGGTATGATACTAATGAGTCATGACACGACGTGAACTGAATTGACTAGAAATTACATCACATGACCGTAATTAAGATTATATAACATTACGCACAGACGCCGTGGGCAAACCACGGCTGTTCCTATCAATTAAACATTGCTCGAAGAATCAGTGAGAAAGACTGGCTATACGCAGTGATTTAGGGTTTTAGGGTTTTAGGGCTTAGGTTTTTGGGTTTAAGGTTTTAGGGTTTTAGGGTTTAGGTTTTAGGGTTTAAGGTTTTAGGGTTTTAGGGTTTAGGGCTTGAGGCTTCTTCATTCTCAGAGTTTCAAAACAACGGGCCTGCGCAGGGTTTTGAACAGTTGACAAGGCTAACTTCTTGGCAGGTGTTGTGCATCCGGGCAAACCATGGAGTCTTGCCGCAACATTAGTTCACAAATAATAACAAGAAATGCTTTACTGAAGTAACATTTGACGACCGAGTGCCAATGGCCCAGACTGGCCCAGTGACAAACTAGTAGCAAACTAGTACTACAGTGGCAGTTTATTAATAGATATTGATAGAGTAGTGGTACAGTAGTGGCAGACTAGCAGTAGGCTAGTAGTATGAAAGTAGACCAGACGTAGACTAGTAGTATAGCAGTAGACTAGTCCAAGACCCGCCGTCTAAAGCACCACTGCACTGAGACAATATCCTACCGTCACATCGCCGCCACACCGCTGCCACACCATCAAAACACCACCACAACACACAACACCACCACAACACCAACACAACACCATCACAACACCACGGCGCCGCCACAACACCACCACAAGATACAATACCGCCACAACACTGCCACAACACCGCCGCAACACTGCCACAACAACGCCACAGCACTGCCGCAACACTAGCAGAACACCACCACAACACCACAACACCAGCACAACACCACGACATCACCACAACACCACAACACCACCACAACACCGCCACAACACCACCACACCACCACACCACAACACCACCACAACACCAGTGGAACACCACAACACCACGATAACCCTGCTACAACATCACCACAACACCAGCACCGGTAGCAAGAATCACTATCTTCAACAAATCCGTCGCCGTTGGTTAGTTGGCTGGGTGGGTTTGCTTAGTACACTAGACGTAAAGCAGCAGTAGACCAGCAGTATACTAGGAGTATGCTCGCGTGTGGGATAGTAGTAGGCTAGTAGTACCCCAGTGGTACGCGAGGAGTCTGGTGGTAGACGACTAGTAGACTACAGTAGACTAGTAGTAGACTAGTAATTAGTAGGCTAGCAGTATAGTAGTAGACTAGTAGTATACAAGTGGTATAAGTGGTATAGTAGTAGACTAGTGGTAGACCAGGGATTAGCAGTAGACTAGTAGTAGACTAGCGGTAGACTTCCACTAGTAGCAGACTGGTAGCATGGCCATGGCTACTGCTCAAGCACCACTGCCAGTGGCCCAGTGCCCAAATTTTCACGGCCCAGTGCCCATGCCATTTTGACGGCCCCATGCCCAGTGCCAAACTAGTAGTAAACTGGTACTATAGTGGCAGACTAGTAGTAGACTAGTCGTAGACTAGTAGTATAGTAGTAGACGAGACCTAGACTAGTAGTAGACTGGTAGTTTAGCAGTAGACTTGTCCAAGACCTACCGTCTAAAGCACCACTGCGCCAAGAAAATATCCAACCGCCACACCACCGCCACACCGCCACCACACCGCCGCCACACCATCAAAACACCACCGCAACACACAACACCACCACACAACCACCACAACACCACCACGACACCACGACACCGCCACAACACCACCACAAGATACAATACCACCACAACACCACGACAGGACCACCACAACACTACATCCACACCACGACAACAGTACCCACAACATTACCATACTGCCACCACCACACCATTACAGCACCACCACAACACGACAACAACACCAGTAGAACACCACAACACCACGATAACCCCCCTACAAAAACATCACCACAACACCAGCACCGGTAGCAAGAGATACCATTTTTAGCAAACCCGTCATCGTTGATTAATTGGCTGGGTGGGTTTGCTTGGTAGACTAGACGTAAAGCAGCAGTAGACCAGCAGTATACTAGGAGTAGATTAGGAGTATGCTCGCGTGTGGGATAGTAGTAGGCTAGTAGTACCCCAGTGGTACGCGAGGAGTCTGGTGGTATACGACTAGTAGACTACAGTAGACTAGTAGTAGACTAGTAATTAGTAGGCTAGCAGTATAGTAGTAGACTAGTAATATACAAGTGGTATAAGTAGTATAGTAGTAGACTAGTGGTAGACCAGGGATTAGCAGTAGACTAGTAATAGACTAGCGGTAGACTTCCACTAGTAGTAGATTGGTAGCATGGCCATGGCTACTACTCAAGTACCATTGCCAGTGGCCTAGTGCCCAAATTTTTACGGTCCAATGCCCATGCCATTTTAATGGCCCCATGCCCAGTGCCAAACTAGTAGTAAACTGGTACTATAGTGGCAGACTAGTAGTAGACTAGTCGTAAAATAGTGGTAGATTAGTTATAGGCTAGTAGTATAATAAACTAGTAGTATAGTAAATAAAATTTAGACTAGTAATAAATTGGTAGTTTAGCAGTAAACTTATCTAAAATTTACTATTTAAAATATCACTATACCAAGAAAATACCTAACTATCATACTACCACCATACCACCACCATACCGCTACCATACCATTAAAATACCACCATAATACATAATACTACCACACTACCATAATTCTACTATAATACTACAATACCACCATAATACAACTATAAAATATAATACTACGATAGGACTATCGAAATACTAAATTAATCCATATTATAATAATAATACCTATAATATTATTATACTACTACCACTATACTATTATAATATTACCACAACATAATAATAATACTAAAAATACTACCATAATACTGATAATATTATTAAAAATTACTATTTTTAATAATCTTACATAAAAAAAAAATATTTAAAATATATTAAATTAAATAAAATACATTTTAGAAGAATTTAAGGGTATAAATTTAATATTTTATAAATATAATTAAAAAATATAATTATATAATTATGAAAAATTAAAATTATTAATTAATATTTAATATTAAAAAAAAAATAAATAATAAAAATAAAAATATTTATAAATAAATTTATAAATTAAAAAAAAAATATTTTAATTTAAATTTTAAATATAAAAATTAATTTAAATTTTATATATTTATTTATTTTTTTAAAAATTTTTAAAATATTATTTTAGATATTAATTATTTTTGTTTTTATTTAAACTATTATTTAAAAAATATATTTATATTAAATTAAAATTTTTATTTAAATATTATATTTGTATATATTTATTATATTTATATATTTATTATAAATAAAAAATAT
>VSDK01017366.1:141047-151244 GCA_009767595.1 Symbiodinium kawagutii | reverse complement strand
GGGCCGAAGTTGAAATCAGACTGATCCAGCTCCGTGGCGTCTGCGGTAAAAATTGGACCCGTTCCTTCGGTCACCACTTGGTACCACTCGCCGACGCTGGCATCCCGGAAAACCAGGTCTGGGTCAAACTCCTCCATCGCGTCGCCGACGAATGTGAGGTCAGTGCCAGGGACACCGCCCGGGATACCCGTACCCGCCAATGCAGCTCTGATGGCTGCCGTATTTGTTTCATCAGCTGTTGAATCTGCCACGCCAACTGAGTCATAGACGAACACTAGTCTGCCGGCGACACCGGCAGCATCAGTAAGGACGTTCTGACCGACGTCTGGACAAGCAGCCGACATGAACAAGGTGAAAGAAGTATTCTCGAAATCAGGTATGTCAACAACCAGCAATCCATTTGCATCAAATGGACCTGAAACTGCAACCACAGAGTCCACTCTTCCAAGTTCCCCGGGAGGATCGGCATCAACGGTGAAAAGGCATGAAGGAAATTGGACATTTGGAGTTCCAGAGATCTCGACTCGCAGGGTGGCTGGGTCAACGCCGGGCGGATTGGGGCGGAATTCGCTGATCAGGGCAGGTGACACCTTGGCCGATGCCTGGGTGGCGGCGACCTTGGTGACTCGAGCTTTGGTGGCCAGGTGAGAAGTCACGTCGCATTCCTGGCCGCAAACCATGGCCACCAAGGCCAGCAACAAATGGGACAAATGGGGCAACATGATGGAAAAACTTTGTAGGTCAAGGTGTGAATGCTGAAACCGAAAGGCTGCGAGCACAGATTGAAATCTCCGGATTTCGACTTTTATCGGAAAAAACAACTCAGCCCTATAGCTTGGAATTCCCTGAGTTTGGGACGGCGAAAATCCTTGATCTTTGGTGAAAACTGGGTGGCTTTCAGTAAAGTGACTTGTGATTCAAGGGATGCAAAGAATCTGAGGTCTTTGGCCAGTTCTCTGAGTTCTGCCAGGTCCCATCATACGAGTCCAGGCCTGCCCCACTTTGAGATCTGGTTGGGCCGCTGCCTATGCCGGGGATTTCAAAGACTGGGGAAAAACTCAAGCATGAAATCACCAGTCTGCTGCAAATGCATGCGCGGAGTCCCTCGAGAACTGTCTTTGTCGCGCGTTGGGTCCTTGAGATGTAGCCCTAAAAAAATAAGTCGCAAAATTTGAAGTCTTGTTGGTGCCTAATTCGCGGAGTCACACTTCTGGAATCCCCACCGTCTTTGTCGTGCTTTGGGTCATTGAGATGTGGCCGAAAAAAAACTAACCCGCAAAGTTTGAAGTCTTGTTGGTGCCTAATTTGCGGAGTCACACTTCTGGAATCCCTCAATGAGCAAGTAAAACCAAATGAAACGTGATGTTTCAGGCTGAGCAGCTGAAAGACGGGCAATGCTAAGCGAACACAAAACTTTGGCCACCCTTTTCAACCAACTTGAAGTCATTGGCACTGCCTTGTGCCAGTATATGAAGAATGTGTAGTTATAAAAACATATCTACCTATATGAATATGAATGAATCAATAAATAAATATATACATATATATATATATATATTTATATGTGTTTGTATATGATATTATAATATATATATATAAAATAAATATATATATATAATATAGACCTGGTACCAGTATATGAAGAATGTGTAGTTATAAAAACATATCTACACATGTGAATATGAATGAATCAACAAATAAATATATACACATATATATGTATATTGAAATACATATTTACAATAAAAAATAAATATAAATATAAACATAAATATAAATATAAATATAAATATAAATATAAATATAAATATAAATAAATATATATATATATATATATGTTAAGGCGGCTGTCTGCTGCGGCCAGGGACAACTTTTCACTCCAGCTTTGCAATGGATCTCGGTCAAGGCTGTCGACAGGTCCACGTACTTGAAGCGTTCAGGCAGCAAGAGACACTTGGAAGATAAATGAAGTCCAAGTGGATAGCTGAATGAAATCAAGCAAATGGTACAGCAGACTTCCGGGTGGCTCGAGGGCGGGCCCGGAATGTTGCCTTGCAACAACCACATGAACATGGGAGACATGTTAAAGTGGCTGTCTGCTGCGGTCAGGGACAACTTTTCACTCCAGCTTTGCAATGGATCTCGGTCAAGGCTGTCGACAGGTCCACGTACTTGAAGCGTTCAGGCAGCAAGAGACACTTGGAAGATAAACGAAGCCCAAGTGGATAGCTGAATGAAATCAAGCAAATGGCGCAGCAGATTTCCAGCCATATGAAAACGCCAGGCACGATATAAGGAGAGAGCCGAGCAGCTCCCTCAATGGCACTATTGCGCAAATCGTTGCCCCAAAGCCTCAATGTAGGAACTATACAACTGACTTGCTGAAACTACACAATGTTGACTTGTCGACGGTAAATCACGAAAAACAGAAGCTGCCCCTACTTCTTGAAGGTAGTGCTGCAACGTCTCAACATTCTTCAATCGCATGCGCTAGAGAAGGGAATTTACATCTTCATTTTGTATATATGCATCCAGCTCTCAAGGAAGCAGGTGTAAGAGAGAAAGAAATTGGAATTCTCAGGACTTTCAAAACATGATCCCATCGTCGGCGAAAGGAAGCAGGAGATCCAGGATATAGAGGTTCGTCCCGAGGATAAATTCCAAAAACGGAATCCAAAAATTTAGCAACTTCTCGATTTCTAATCTTCACATGTTGTATGGCTCCCAAACCTCGCCGTCGCCCTTTTGGATTTCGAATCTGAAAGTAAACTACTGAAGGATCTTCCAGCGCAAGGTCACGAAGAAGAAGTAAATCACTTCTGACAGCATTCAACGGTTCACCAGGACGACAAATTCTTTCAAATCCTAGTAAAAGAATACCAGCCCAACGTAACCAGCCTAAGCTCAATCCAGTCACCATCATAGCACGAAAAACAACCAGAGGCAAAGGAGTTCGATGTTGTAAAGGTTGCAAAATTTCCCATTTCTGAATCAGCATCCAAATCTTCGTGAGGTGAGGTTTGAAAGTAGGAAAATTTCGTTGCACATGGGTCACCAAATGCCGCAACATGTACAAGCTGTAAACCTCCTGATACAAATGAAAACCAAACAACTCCAAGAGTTCACACAACGTAGCAAGGCAGGAAAATAAAATTTGAAACGTGTCATCATCAAGCTGTGACTTGCACCACGCACAGAAACCATCCCAGATCTTACGTCCTAGCACAATAGTAGATACTTCAACAACTTCAGCATTTTCCGACTGAGACTGAGGTCGGTGAAGACGAGTTCCACGACGTCGCGGTCCTGGATTGGAAGCCTCCCCAATTCGACCGCTTTGAGTCTTTGCTAAGGCCCCAATGTCTACTCTCTTACGTCCAGGCAGATTCCCAGTGTCAATCAAAAGCGCAGTGGCAACCCAAGAAACTAAGCGTTTAGGATAAGCCTGTGCAGCTCGAGTCCAAGGCATGCGATGGACTTTTGACCAACCCACCAATCGTCTGTGTTTGCGCTGTCTGTTACAGAAAACAGCTTGACCTTTCAAATGGGCGTTTGTATAAAATATGTAACGCTTTCGCCAAGGTGTCCCACACACGCAGTAATCCAACCGAAACGACGAAGAGCGCTTCAAACTTCCAAGCGCTACCCAGCCGGGACACAGCCAAAGAAATGAGCCGTCGGGGTTTTCAACCCAATACCAAATATGATGCAAAATGCAAATCTCAATGCAGTCAGCCAAAAAATCACTGTGACTATCCCCAAGAGCAACCTTACCAGCAGCTTTCTCAATAAGATTTGCTTTACCTAAAAGATGCGCAGCATCGCGAATCGGTGGTCGGACAGCTCGGGAAAAACCGCTGCAGAAAATAGCGGCGCCAAATCCAGAAACTGCCCCACTCAGCAAAAGCTCTTTGATCAATCCAGGATTATCACCTCAAAACATCTTGGAATGGAGAGTCGTTGATTTCAAAAATGATGGCCCAGCTGTCTCCTACTTTCGCAAAAGATTTGGCAATACCTTTCTCACCAGAATAAATATCCAGATATCCAGGAAAATCTGGTTTTTGGAAAAATGAATTGATCTCTTGGCACTCGTTTCAAAGCAGCAACTGCCCGTTCAGAAAGTTTTGGCAACCCCTTTGAAACTCAAGTAGGAAATGAAAAAGCTGGTGTGTGAAAATGAAGATTCAGCCCTGGTTCTGCGCTTCCAACCTTTGCCACGTTTCCCATGACGGCGGTGGCTTCGTTTCCAGGAAGGATCCTCAATTGAATTCGCACGCAACTCTGCGAAAGGAGGAAGACCAGATAAAGTGTATGGATCAGCACTGTACTCGTCCAGCCATGCATCAAAACATCGGAATTGTGATCAACCCAGAAAAATTTGGGAAGGGGCTCAACAACATCTCGATTAGGAACATGTCGAGTAGGATCATCAGCTGCGTTGTCACCAGACTTGCTGCAGTTCTTGATTCAGTGCAATCGATGAAGATCGGCCTTTTGTAAGAGCACCCAAACCAACTTGTGTATCTGCTAAACTGAATACTCTGACCGGAAAACCTTCTTTGCAAGCATCTCGCTCAACCTGTAGCATCCCACGCACTTCAGATACATTGATATGCGCCCCATCACGGACCTTCTGCTTTGGGACTACTTCAAACTGCAGACCTCGAGCTAACCGCTTCCATAGGGGATGGGTGTTTAGAACAGTTCCATCAAGTAATTCTTCATCTTCTGGAAGCATGTCAGAAAGACGCCGAGCAGCTTCCGCTGGGTTGAGTAACTTCGTCCAAACAAATTTTCGCAATCGATGGCGGTGGACCTCACTTCACAACCATTCAGGTAGTTCAGCTTTGACAGTTGCAAGGCCCCAGTCGGAAGCATCAGAAGCATATATGTACTCAGAGTTCTCATTCTTCAGGTAAATACATGCCATAGGTGCCAGAGCACAGCACAAGAAAAACTCTGTCTTCAGCTCAAGCGATAAACGAATAACTGCACGTCTGCTCTCAGATATCATAACATGTAGAAAAAAACTGAAAAATCTCCGCCGAAAAAGGAAGGCTGAAGTCCAACATCCAATGAATACTTCAAGCAACTGAACAGTGGATACACCAAGTTTCAACATGCCCAGTGTAATGAATAAAATGGGAATGACACGTTTCAACAAAGCTCTAACAAAACCTCCCTCACCATCAAATAGACACCCCCAAAATTCATTCTTCCACAGTCTTGTACTTGAAAGTTTTGTCCGGATGCGGGATCAAGCCAAGTTCCCGATACCGCTGCAGCGCCTCTTCCAACGTAGTTCCTGAAGCCAGAGAAGAAAGTTCACCACTTGCCAAAAGAGTCTTCGCAACACGCTCAAACAACACCAGGTCGTCAATGACCACCCCTGTCACGCTAACAGATCTCGGTATAACCAGATTCATGGAAATCAAAATATGTGGACGGGCAAGACCATGTTGAATGAGAATGGCAAGATGCGCCGTTTGCGCCAGCTCGACTGCGCATGTGTCCCCCATAGCCAAAGTCCGCAGTCCAAAAAACAACTTCTTGGGGTAACCCTCAAAACGATCTTCAAAGCAATTAAAATCTCGCCAGAACCAGGCAGATTCCAACAAGCTGTTTCGAATGAGGCGGCTGTTCGAAACAGAAAAACTGTAATAAAACCCCCTCAAATCTGTTCCAGAAACAACGCAAACTTCATTGTTTTTCAGCTGCATGTCGCATAACACAGCTGCGCTGGCCATGGAACCGATCCAGCGATTTGGAGCAGATTCGAAATTGTTCCAGGGTCTGCTATCAAAAATGAGACGATCAGACTTCTCATCTTTTCCAACCACGAACAATCCAGCTTGATAACCGGGGTAAATATCATCTTCACAGATAAGACCTAATCTTCCAGATTCGCCAGATTCATCGCGTTTCCTTAGAAGTTTCCAAGTCTCAGCTTTGCTAGCAAAAATCTTCACAGGCGGAGGCTCTTCAAGAGCATCCGAAGGACTCAAAAATTGGCTGACGGGACCTTCATAGATAGCTCTGCCCTTGTCATCAAGAAAAGGGGAAGCATCAAAAGTAGGTCTGCCTCTGAAAGTCAGGCGGTCAGCACGAATTCGCCCCGCTGTCAACTGCAATGATTCGGGCAACACACCACACACTTCACCAGCTGAATCTGTTTGCGCTCCTGCAGCATAAGTCTTACGACAAGATCTCGGAGAAGATTCAGCGCTTTTCTCAGGCAACACTTCGTCGAAGTACTGAAAGGCTCGGGATTCAAACGCCCGAAGCTTCTCCAACAGGATGTCAAGGTCTTCAACTTTTCCTGCAGTCCTACCCATCATAGCAGCCGAGATAGCTCCACATTCTGACCACGGTGCGATGCAGTCTTCCATGAACTTGACTGCTTTCCACTGCACACCCGAAAGCCGTGAGAACAAGCAAATCTCATCCGGACATACACTGGGCCTCCGCAAATGCAGCCAATTCAAAATGGCTACAACCATGATCAAAGCAAGCCGAGGACCAGCATCTGCCAGAGGACCTGTAAAACTTTTCTTCAAAACTCCAGGATATGGCAGTGGCATAGGAAAAAAAAGCACCGGTGCTCCTTATAAGCTATCGGAGTAAGCTGGTTTCCTATGAAAAGG
Organism: Symbiodinium kawagutii; assembly: GCA_009767595.1. NCBI lineage: Eukaryota > Dinophyceae > Suessiales > Symbiodiniaceae > Symbiodinium > Symbiodinium kawagutii. The sequence goes on along the minus strand of VSDK01017366.1, from coordinate 144,597 downwards.
TTGAAGGAACGAACTGAAACTTGAACCAAGGTTTTGCCCAATTCGAAACATAGAAGCCCACCAACTATTCACATGCACTGTAGTAGCAGATGAACCCGGAACACGCTCCTCATGCAAGTCTGACTTGCACACCTTCGCATCGCCACTCACCTGCGACATCAAAGGGCCGCGGCTGCCAGCATCTGGATTCAGGCGCTTGAGCTGGCCGCTGCAGGGGCATTTTCTTCTGCAGCTTTTCCTTTGCCCTTTCCTGTTTTGCCTTTTGGATTCCCTTTCTTCGCAGCTTCTTCCTTCTGATCTGGGTTCAGTTCGGTGTTTGAACTCGCCGGCCTAATTTCGACCGCCTCTCCATGAACTCGTTGAGCTCCTTCACTTGGAACATCAGAGCATCTGCCGAAATCGCGGGCCATAGACGAGTGTGCTGAGCTTCTGTGAAGTCGGGGGGCTGATGTCGACCGAACGACGTAACGGGCGGAGGCTCTTCTCATGCCCCCACTGAGGCAAGGGCCCATTGACCTCGGTCGACTGCAATTTGGTCCAACTGACATAGGAATAATGCCAGTCGAGCTCTCCCCTCCTCCGCTCGGCCATCTCGCAGACTGTCCAAGGCACCTGCTATCCCCCAGCTCACTCTCACAGTGGCGTTGATGTTTGGGATCCTGGATCTGTGTTCGCACCACCCACGAAAGCTGCATTTTTGTCCGGCTCTCCTGACCAGCTGGCCGAACACCAAAGTCTTGCTCCATCCTTTGTTCGATCACAGCAAAGATCTCCTCGGAAGATTCCACCAATGCCCGTTTCAGAGCTCGCAACACCGTTGCATGCCTCCGACCTCCACCAATACTCGAGCTTGCAGAATGAAGCTCCGTCCCAAGACCGACTTCGCCCAAGGAATCTTCGAACAACTTGGCTTTCTTTTTCTTGGTCAAATTGGACACAATGGTGGTAAGCTTCAGAACAGCATTGGAAACTGGCTCCAAAGCGGGGCCCTCCCCAACCATCGCAGCTCCCGCATCCTCTTCCTCTTCCAGGGGCTCTCCAAGGATGTCGAACTTCCTGGGAGTCTTGGCTTCCGCTCCCAAACCGGGAGCATCTGGCAAAAGGGTTTTCTTTGCGCGAACCATCTTGCTCAAGGCTTCCCAATGCTTGCGACTGACGCCAGCAGCCAAAGCGGTCTGAATCACATGCTGATCCAGGCCCACCAATCCAGCGTCTTTGTGGGTAGCGCTCTTGGCAAAGGCTTGGGTTTCGGAGGAGGTGGTTCCGCTCGTTCTACTGCAGGAGCTGCGAAGCCTGGAGACTTTCTCAAGGCGTTCAGGGCATCTTTCACGTAGGCCATCCCTTCTTCCAAAGCAGCAAGAGGTTGATCTGCAGCACACAGGAGAACTTGTCGTCGGCCACAATAACTAAGGCATCTGCTGCGGGGAGACAAAGATCTCCGCTGTCTTCGGACTGGAATTGACGGAAATCTTCTCCGGGAACTGGGAAAATTAACTAAGCATGATTCAAACCCTGCTTTGATGAAACCAATCCAGAGGCGAACTTGAAGTTCAGGTTCTAGATAGTCACGACTGTCAAACCGAACACCAGTAACTGAAACTGCAACTGCTTGGGAAAGGAATCCTGTAGCCAAAACACGAGACTTGACTTTCTTGCGCCAGACGTTTCCTGGCACTGCAACCAAAAGTTGATCGTTGACAACAGAGATGGCAATCACTGGAACTTGGGCTGCACCCCTATCACCTTCTGCAACAACAAAATATGCACCGTAACTGATCGAATTCTTGATCGACAACACCCTGGGGAGAAACTATGGTGTAGTCCCGTGCACTGAGATCCTGAGGAAGCTCTTCACCGTCTTCCTCTATCTCTTCGTCTTCGTCCATGCTTCACTCAGACGAGGTCCCCCAAGTTGAGGTCCACGCCAGCCGCTTCACACACAATCCTGGAGTCCTCCAATCGAGGAAGTCCAATGTACACGGAGTTCCCCACCAAGCCTCGATTCTTGATCACACGCTAAGCCACAGTCCAAGTCCTGCAAACCAGAACGGGGTTGTAAACCTTGCCAGCAAAATCACGGAACACAAGGTAGCAATTCGAGCCCTCGTTCAGTTTCTCTCGACCTGAAAGCCCTCGACGCTTGCCAGCCAAATAGTTCTTGATCCACTCACCGATCAATTTCAGATTCTCACGGCGGGCGGTCAAGGCAGCCTCCATCTCAGAGTAGTTCACAGCAAAGTCGGAGCTGGTAGCAGCAGGATACGCAAGAGAAAATTCAGATAAATTCAGAACGATCTGAAGGATGAGTTGGGGTCACTGGTGGAACTGGCAGGGGAGAAGCCCTTTCAATATTGGTCAATCGCTCCTCTAACAGCACCACGTGCTCTCGAAGAAACCGAACTTCCAACTCGAGATCAGCCACCTTACCTTCAGACATCAAAGGACCCGGTGCAGCTGTGATTGGGTTCGAGACCGCCGCAGGAATACCAGAATTTCGATGGGAGGCCAGAACAAGATTCCAATCAACAGTCCCAGGAGTAAAGAAAAGTAGTCCAGGCGAAATGAAAAATCCAGATTAGGGCAAACACAATCCAGGCCTCGCTCAAGACCCCTTTCCAGCAGTGGGAATGGTTCCAGTTGCTCGGTTACAAGGCGCAGGACAAGACTAGCTAAAGAGCCACCAGCGGCTCCTAAAGCAAGTGGCTGCCTAGTGCTCATACACTTGACCCAGAATGTTGCCTTGCAACAACCACATGAACATGGGAGACATAAATAAGTTGCAAAGGATGATGTTTGCAACATTTCACAATTTTTCACACGAATTTCTAGTTGCACATGAATCATGTTATTGCTACAGTACATGTATAGTTCATAGGATGGTATCTGCACCATTGCAATGATAGATGATCGATGTGCAAATTTCAGTCTCAATCTTGACATGGTTTCAAACCACATGCCGGAGCTTCTTCCGCTGAATTGGCGGCACACCAAAAGCCCTTTCTGAGTGAAGGATAAGAATCTTGTCCGAACCGAACCCCAGCCGAAAACTCACAGGAATCCTGACCGAGCACAACAGCCTTTGAGCTTGTCAAATTTCAGCCCTGGCAACGGAGCGAGGCACGGAATCTTGAAGGAGAAGGCACGCACACGCAGTGTCACATGGATATTGAGTGCCAGGCAAAACATGGATGTGCAAATTGCGCAACTTACAAATCAATACAATTTAATCAAATAGACTCTCACGCTTGGAAAAGAACGTGCAATCCTGAAAACCCTGTCTTCTGTGAATAAAGTCACTGCCATCGATGGGGTACTGTATCTGGGATGCTTACCATTCTAGGCGACAAGCTCCGTTTTGACTCAGCAGAGGTCCTTACACTATGCTTCTAAAGCTGCAAATTGAAACCTCTGAAATTTTCAGCCATTCGCTGAGGCATGCGGGTCTCAGAATTTCAGAATCTCTGCCACCATCTCTGCCCCAGCTTCTCCTGCACCGGCACACACATCGAAGACACATTCCTGGAAGTAGGCGGAATCCTTGCCCCCCAAG
>VSDK01017366.1:98410-132999 GCA_009767595.1 Symbiodinium kawagutii | reverse complement strand
CCGACAACAAGAACAACAACAACAACAACAACAACAACAACCACAACAACACCCACAACCACAACCACAACCACAACCACAACCACAACCACAACCACAACCACAACCACAACCACAACCACAACCACAACCACAACCACAACCACAACCACAACCACAACCACAACCACAACCACAACCACAACCACAACCACAACCACCACCGACAACAAGAACAACAACCACAACCACAACAACCACCACAACAACAACCACCACAACCACCACCACCACCACCGACAACAAGAACAACAAGAACAACAACAACAACAACAACAACAACAACAACAACAACAACAAGAAAACCAAAGCAGCCAGTAGCAGCCAGAAGCAGCCAGAAGCAGCCAAAACCAGAAGCAGCCAAAAGCAGCCCAAGCAGCCAAAAGCAGCTACAAGCAGCTAAAAACAGCCAGAAGCAGCCAAAAGCAGCCAAAGCAGCCAAAAGCAGCCAAAAGCAGCCAACTCTGGTGACTTTAACTCTCAGTGCTTTAACTCTCGTGACTTTAACTCTCATTGCTTTAACTCTTGTGACTTTAATTCTCAGTGCTTCAACTCTCGTGACCTCAACTCTCACTGCTTTAACTCTCATTGCTTTAACTCTCGTGGCTGTAACTCTCGTTGCTTTAACTCTCATTGCTTTAACTCTCATTGCTTTAACTCTCATTGCTTTAACTCTCATTGCTTTAACTCTCGTGTCTTTAACTCTCATTGCTTTAACTCTCGTGACTTTGACTCTTATTGCTCTAACTCTCATTGCTTTAACTCTCATTGCTTTAACTCTCGTGTCTTTAACTCTCATTGCTTTAACTCTCGTGACTTTGACTCTTATTGCTTTAACTCTCATTGCTTTAACTCTCGTGTCTGTAACTCTCATTGCTTTAACTCTCGTGACTTTAACTCTCATTGCTTTAGCTCTCGAGACTTTAACTCTCATTGCTTTAACTCTCGTGACTTTAACTCTCAGTAACTCTGGAGGCTTTAACCCTCGTGACTTTAACTCTCATTGCTTTAACTCTCGAGACTTTAACTCTCATGGCTTTAGCTCTCATTGCTTTAATTTTTAAGACTTTAACTTCCATTGCGATCTGTTCTAAATGTTCGTAACACGGAACTTTCACTTTGAAACTTCCTTTGACAATGTCATGCCCTATTTCATCTGATTGAATCAGCGGCTGTCAGAAACACATTCTTGGTAAACAAAAAACACAGCAAATGTAAGCAGAAAACAATAGAAAACAAGTTTTTCAATTCTGGGCAAGGTGCTTCTGCAGCTTCAATGGAACAGGATTCTTGCTCATGAGTGTTCCTGCGGCGGCAACCTGCTGGCCGTTCTTGTTCAATTTGTTGAAGATGAGACCCATCTCCTTGTCCATGTAGCCTGGGTGTGGTCAATGGTAGCAGTGTTGTGTGGTAGCAATGGTGGTAGTGCAAAGGTTTACCTTACCAAAATCTAGAGATTGAAAAATTAGCCGATTTAGCAAATCTAGAGTTGGAGCAAATCCAACTCAATTTGGCTTCACTCAAGATTGTAAAGTCCAACTCAAGCCGAACAAGTGGAAAGTGGTGGAACACGACAGCAAGGTTCACTATCGTGAGCCATGAAATTGAGCAGCACTCACCAGTACTGTAACTAATCCTTATCAACCATCCCCACTCATTATTATCCACTAAACAATCCGATATCAACTACTGTCAACCATTAGCAGTCACTATCATCCGTGAAACCAACGGTTGTCAACCATAGTCACCCATAGTCATCCACCATTGATCCTCCGTTCTGTCAAGTCTCTCAACCACTTTCTGACGGCGGCTTCCCTGGGTCGCTCCCCTTGTAGTGCTTGCTCTGAGGACATCTCTGACTCCACCAGCGCAATCCAATCCGCCACCTTCAGTCCTGGTGAGAAACTGGAACCTCCCACAGGTTGGATTCGGCACAGAATTCAGAATAGAAGTGGAAGATTTTGGTGGTTATCAAGGAAGGTTTGTCATGAAACTGGCAGAAGGGTGGTTACTTTCCAAGAGAGTTGCGAAACAACCAACTGGAAGAAACTGGTGACAACGAAAAACAACAAGGTGACTCACTCATCTCTCTCCTGAGTCTTCCTCAACCTGCTTCACCAAGGTTTCAACTTCTTTTTCGAGATCTACACTTCGGTTCCACAGACCCATGATGGCATTCTGTTGGGTGCTGATGTTCAGCATGAGGCTCTTGTAGTTGGCAGCCGAGATATCGGCACCTGGGACGTGTCCGTAGTAACCGGGGTGCCATCGCAACTCCTCCGATGCATCCAACGATGGGAGACCCAAAGGCTCCACTAATCCCTTGACCTCAAAGCCCAGCTGGAGAAGCCAAACATCTCGGAACCAAAGCGTGAACCAATTCGTGGATCAAAATGATAAAACACAAGGGAAAATGTGTTGAACGTGATGCAAAAACTTTATAAATCTAAACAAGTAAAAACAACCAAGCGGCTTGGCTTAGTAACCAAGTTTTATTTTCAAACAATAATAAAATTTAATAAAACCCTGGACAATAAAAGGGTTCAAGTCTCAGGATGTCTCAGGGATGCCAGGCTTGTCAAGGCTTGCTCTTTGGCACCCCAGAAAGAAAAGTTTTCACTCCCAGATCTGTCAGGTTCTTCACCAGATTTCCAGGTAGGTATTCCTATAGACAAGGCAAATCCGGAAGATATTCTATAATATACTTCTATAACACAAAGACAATTCCTATAGCATATTCCAATCGGTTCTAAAACACTGAATTCTCACATCAATCTGTTTCACTTGGCCTTGAGATCCAGCAAACCATCACCCCCACCCCCCAATGGTGACATAAACAGCCCGGGATCATCAAATATTGGGGGTTCCATTGCCAAGCCACACGGTGCTGCAGGGCACTCACTGCGCAATCTGCTGAAGCACACTGGTCATCGGCATCGAGTGCATTGGGAACCTCTTCTGCCAGACAGAGAGTCAGGAACGCCCCGAGGAGCGCGCAGCTCATGGCGAAGAAGGCACAGGCACTAAGGACAGCCAAGCGAAACACTTTTCTCAGGAAGAGCTTGAGCAACCGAGGCAACCGAGCAGCCAAGCAGTTCACTTGTCACTTTCATGTCATCTCTTGGTAAGTTATCACATGGCCGAATCTCCGCTGTACATCCCCACAATGAACCTGGTGTAGCCACACAATTGGCGGCGTTCCGATTGCCCTCTTGGTGGGGGATGCTTGCATGCAAATGTCTGGACACTATGAAGTTCATTTCATCCCTAATCCTGCTAAGAATTGCAAGGTGCCCAGGTATGAAGAACCACATGTTGGACTTTCTGAATGACCATCGGGAACTCAATGCTTCATGAATGCTCCTAGTGTTCAGCAGCTTCATTCACTTGGGGGGACTCTGGAACTTTGAGTCAGACTGGGATCTGACTGCAGTCCCCCGCTCCTGTGAAGCTGCAGCATTGATGGCTCATGGCTCGGCAAAAGCTGAGAGACACCTTGGTCCTGGTAAGCATCGAGGAGAAATTCTGGGCCCAAGATGGCCGTAGGATGTCGTAGGTCTGCAGATTCTAACTGTCCTTGAAACATGGAGGCATCCGCAAAGAAAAGCAGTCCCAAAGATACAACCTGTGGAAATTTAGTCAACCATGCTTTAAAAAAAATGTGGATGTCACATGTCTCTGTCACCTCAAACATGTGCAACATCAGTGTGCAATGATGTTTCTAGGTACCTTGTAACTGACCTGCAACCTGTCTACCTTTGACTTCATGCGCGATCTGAGCCGCAGCAACCCTTGAGCATTGCAAGAAAGACAGACCTTGACCATGCCCAGAGATGCTTACAACGCGAAACATCGGATATTTTCATACATGTTCATATCATTTCATATCCTTGTTCTATCACTGATCCAGTCGAGATCTCATCAAGGCGTTCCAAAACACTGCAACTTAACATCTCTGCACAATCTAAAACTCCGACAACTTGTATACTCAGCCCTTGAGTGAAATAGCCTGCAGAGATCCATCTGCAAAGCTGGGCAGGACGGTTGCTGGTATGCTCAAGAACGTCTAGAGTACCAATGATTGTTTGCTTCTCCGTGTTTCCAATCTTCGTCAAGACAAGAGTAAAGTAAATCATATACTTCATATGGCTGTACTTTAAAACAATCCAATCTAATCTGTTCTGACATGATAGGAACATAACGATTTGCAATAACATGTACAGCAAAATTGATCAAGACTGATGCTTGTAACTAATGTTGCGCGTTCAGTGTCCGTGCATTCCAGTTTGCTACGCTTTTGATGCACGCGCAAGGCTGCGAATCCGAAACACGTTGCACCGAACATTGGCAAAGCATCGTCTGCTGAGTCTAGTACCAACTTTGGCAGAGCCACCTTCAGTGAAGAAATGGCCGTGCTTCAAGGGGTTTCTGATGTTTTCTGCATGTACTCACCATGTGCGACTGGAAGGAGTTCGTTTAAAACCGGAACTCATAGAGAATTTGGATGTAACAGAGTCTTGCATCCAATGCTTGAGGGCAACCATGACGTAGAATTCAATGGATCCCTTTTTCGCACGCAATTCACATCGTTAGATAAGAAAGTTTCTGTTTTGACCAAGTTACCTTGGGAGCAAACACCTGGAGAATGGCAGAATCAGTAGGAAGACTGTCGCGAAGTGCTTCACGTATCACATCAGGGGAGATCTTTCTTGTTAAGTCGTAGGATCTACATTCTGTGGAAATTATGGGTCCCAAGATTGCGCTATGGGAAGTGAACAAAAGTTAAGTTACCAAGTTTTGGCTCGACAGTTGCGTCAACTTTGACCTAGTTCTCAAGGAAACCCTGAACAGCTTTAATTTTACCCAATGCTCAGGTTGTGACATGAAGTCGGTCAGAGTACCTCTTAGACTGCTGGCATTGGACCATGCTTTTCCTCGAAGAGAGGCTTTGTGCCAAACATCTCTTGATCTTGGCTTAAGTAGATATAGAAATAAGTACATGTACTTGGGAATACTTTTGGACTAAAAAATGTTTGAGGAACATTGCAGGAGCCAAAGTCTACTGAAGACTGTGATGCCTTTTGAGTCTCTTGCAGCTTGTTTGGCTCCAGTTCAAGCATCGTGTTTTGGACAATCTTTCCCAACAAACATTTGTCATGGGTACCAGTGTTGGTGTTGGTGTGCAATCTTGACACCGGTCGGCATCAAGTTCTCAGAGCATTGTTTGGTTTCCATGTTAACAAAGGACTCCTATGGATCTAATTTCTGGAGAAGCGGAAGGCTCACTCGCCGCACTGGAAGGCAAAGTGCTATGCCAGCGAGGCTTCAGCTTCTCTTCTCACACGGCCTCGCTTTACTCGCCAATGCTGCTGCTTCTGCTGCGGCACAAATGGATCCTGTCATCAGGTGGCCCCCATCCGCCCCATCATCGTCTCAATCTTTTGGGCAGGGAAGCATTGATGCACACTGGTGGTTTTGAGATTTACGGGTTGACGTTGGGAGCTATCATGCCAGTCCCTTGATCCAATCTTGACCATAGCAAACAGGGCTTGAACTTTGCGGCATTTTGGAAAGCAGCACGGTGGCGCGTGGACGGAATGACACAGATATGAGCGAGTTGTCCAAAGAAAGTGATGCAACACATCCTACTTTTGCAAAGTTGCATTCTTTCTTAGAACATTTCCTTTTGAGTATCTCCATCTCCATCTATTTCCTATCTATCTATTTCAGGCACTTTGAGCGGCGAAGCTATTGCATGTCGAAAGTTTTCATCTCGAAGTTTTGTAGCCAAAGGTCCACCCTCTAGGTGTATTTTGCAGCTGATGTGGCCCACTCATCATGGCTCAAATATCTCTGAAAACTGGGTGAATGCCTGGGCTCCGCAAACACCGCAACTCCAAAAGGGATGATGCAGCTGTGCTGATGGAAATTCTCCGAACAAGTTCTGCTGTAAAGAAGGAAAACGTCCAGGATGACCACTGAAGAGCATGCCGGAGTCTTTTGGAGATCTAGCCACTTACCGGATTCGATCGGATTCTTTTGATGTTTCTTTCTGGAAGGTCTCTTTGGAAAGTGAGGTTCGCTCTTCTGGGTCTCACCCACGGTGTGAGCTGTGCTTCACCAGATCTTCATAGAGGAGTCTCTGGCGCCGTTCTTCAGAAGCCAACTGTGTGGCAAAATTCTTCCTATTTAAAAGTCTCCTGTGTGTCTTGAAACAGAAGTGAAAGGTGCAAAAAAACCTCCAGGGCAATTCTATCACTGCCGTTGAAGTTCTTTCCAGTGAACTTGATCTACCATCAGCACCTCTCAGGAGACCTCGGAGTGGCGCCACTTGTGGAAGTCACCAAGGTGCATTTGGAAAGATCGATATGTCACATGATATGTCACATGATGTGTCTCTTTGAGTTCTTGACTTTGAACATCTTTGAACCTTCCAGCGTTTTGGAAAGCAGCACTGTGCCGCGCGGACAAAATGACAGGCATATGAGCGAGTTGTCCGAGTCCGAAGAAAGTGTGGCAACAAATCCTACTGCATAGACTCAGCAGGGACAACGTCTGGGAGGACCACTAAAGAGCACTCTGCTCGCTTGCCATGGTGTGCTTTGAGCTGTGTTGCTCGTTCTTGGCATCCTGTCCCTCTTTGAACTAATCCGTCTACAAATGTGTGCAGTGCATGCTTCTTTTTTTCAGTCCTGGCTTCGCATTAAGAACAGCCGATTATAGGGGCCCGAGACCTCAACTTTCAAAGAGTAATTTGAAGGGAAATATCGAAATCATTTTTGTGCGACCAGAGTTCAGAATCTGACGACTTTATTGCGGCGATTGAAAGGCTTCGGACATCTTACTGCAAACCAGAGCTGATGTCATCACATACACGTCTTGGGCACAATCTAGACATCACAAACCAAGTCTTCGTGTCCTGCAGGGCCTGTCCGAGTCGCGGTTGGAAGGTGAGTAGAGATTCCTCAGAAACTCACGCCCAGCTTCTGGCTCGCATCTGCATCTGCTTTTCAGAACGCACGTGGGTTAACCAAGACATCTGCAGCTTCGGTTGCCCCCAACAACTTTAGTGAAACAAAGGGATCTCAGATACCAAGAGACCCACAGTTGCTTCGAAACCAACTATTTCTGCTGGCAAACCTTTGGCATCTGCCAACGTTGGGCAAGTAAGCTGGTTGGGAAGCAGCAGCCACTGCTGTATTTGTTGATGGCTCCTGTCCTTCAAGTTGATCACAAACGAGTGCCCAAACATTTAGCACGTAAGTTTCACTGGATTTCTGGGTCTTTCTACTTTGGCAAGAATCAAGAATTGAACCACACACCAGCAAGTTCTTGGTTAAATCAATCCCAGGTCTTCCACATCTCACATTGAGGCTCTCCCTTTCACTGAAAACAATGAATTTCGAGCTATATTTTCATCTCACAATCCAGCTGCGAAGCTATCTCTGTGCGCGAACTGACGGCAACCACCAACGCGCCTCACATCGGAGTGTCATCAGGCGTTGGCAACTTTGCAATGGCAGAGCTTTGGCTTCTGTCCTGAAATGTCCTACGCTTCTGAGTTGGTAGGTCTCACATCTTCTGCTTGACAGGACGAAGAAACAGCAATGCTAAGGCAACACGCGTCGGTCTTTCCGCGGCTTTCGCTTCCAGGATGAATTGCCATGAAAACAAATTACAAATCTGAGGTTTGAGCGTTTATTCATCGGGGGAATTTATCATCGATTTCTGGTTTAGGGTACCAAGTTGTTAGCAACTACACTTTTCTCCGCACATTGTGGGGTACTTTCTGTACTGTTGGCCGTGTCACAAACAGAAATCTTTGCTTGGACTCAAGTTCTCACATAAATTTTGCAGAGCTAAACAGTCTCAGAAAAAGATTCACTGCGCCTCAGACGCCATCAGCTTGCATCAGTTCCAATTTCTCTACGGGTCAGTAGCAATTGCAGTGCCTTGAGGTCATCAGGGGTTTGAAGTTCAAAATCCTCTGCAAGGTTTGCTAAGCTCCAGACTCTTAAACCCTTTTATCCCCTCTTTTTAGGAACTTCTTTGCAAGTGAAGCCAACTAAATCCTTTTGCAACACAAAGAATCTCCTTTTGAAGTGAGTAAAAGTCAAGGACGAGAATAACGTCGTGCAATAGAAATCAAAGTGAGTCACGCAGGATGCTTTTCCAATCAGTCTTCAAAATTGCCCTCGAGTACTCAGTGGTTTCACGTTTTTGTCTAGTTCAAGTGCTTAAGTATCAATTGTTTGGATCAACAAAAGCACTCCCGCTGAGTACTTCTCTCCTTCTCATAGGCACGCTGAGTCGAGACACTGCTAAACTTCATGGTGTACCAAGTTGTTCTTGGCTTCACCGGCGATAATTTGGGGTTGGGGATGCCCCTAGGGACTTAAGGGAAATTTGGTGAGCTTCCCAAGGGAGCATCCTCCACTAAGATCGTGGCAAACTAATGGAAATGTTGGAGGCCACCTTTATCAAGCACGAATTGATGGAACTCAAACTGAACTTTGCAGTCAACTTGGCTGACGATCAGAAGGATTGCCAACGTTTGCAAAGATTATGCTTCTTATCACGAGGTGTTCCGTTTTGCACTTTTTTTCAAAAAAACAAGTCAAAAAATGTTCTACAAGTAATTCGACCAGAACGAATCAAATCGGAATTTGTAAGTCAGCGACTCAGCTGACAAACAGCTGACATATCCAAGTTCTTCCATGAGTTCTAAACTTTAGACTTGGCTTGCTGACTGTGGTTCAAACTGACCCAGTTGGTGATTGGTGTTGATGCTCGCCCTTGAGTTTCTTCAGATGCTCAGGTCCCAGCACTCATCGGAAGGCTCATTTCAAGATCAACAGACTGGATTGGATGTGGAAGTCAACATGTTCATTAGGAACACCTTAAAACACCAATTTTTGCTTTGGAGACATGTGAATTAGACTCTATACCTTCAAATACCTTGGAGACATGTTTACATTGTTTAGGCAGAATCTGTGGATGTAACCCCCGGCCTTAAAGCACTGTTGATTGCATATGCTTTCCAGCAAGCAGGAATCTGAGTTCATAGTAACCCTGACTGTCAAATTGCCCCAGTTAATTCGTGAGGCTGAGAAGCCAGCAGCATCTGCACATGTTCAGAGTGACATCTGCCCTGAAAGGACTTTTCTGAGTCGCAGCCATGTCCATCCACACTTTGGACTGAGGAGGAATTCATTTCACTTCATTTGTTCCAATGATTTTCCATTTTTCCGAAATCAATAGTGGCAGAGAGTCCTGACACGCACCAATTGCTTTCAATGTGTGAGTGCTCTTGTCCTTGAGATCCATAAGCCCTCAATTCCAAAACGCAAGCACTTTCAACCAGTTTCAACCAGTTTCAACTCTGCACTTTCGACAAAACATTGAAACAGTGCTTCGATCAGCTCTCCTTGAGAAGTGATCTCACTGTGCTTTGCGCAGGGTAACTGCGCATGCTCCCTCACAGCATGCCCTTACCAAAGCCCAGTGACAGATCTGAACAGACCTTTCAATCTGCCCGTGACAGGAGATCGCCTAAATGTCCCTGCTAAAGACATGATTTGAGATGCTTCGATCAGGGATTCTGGAGCGCGTGTGCCGGTGCAAGGATGCAACTCAAACGGGGCAAATCAGGTGTTCAAAACCTGAGACTTTCTGGATTTGGAGATGGATCCGGAAAAACATCGAGATCCATTTGTGAGAAAAACACATCCACCCCTCTCAAAAAAGATGCATCTGCGAGATCCATTTGTTGTCAGAGCTTCCCAACGAGCTGTCTGCACAACAAGTTCTGCAACGGTGCCCTTGCGGCATTAAACGCTATAGCAACGTGCTGTATGCCGTCGTTGATGGCAAGTACTGTCCATGGTGGGATGCTCAGTCCAATGCAGATTGGACACACTGACAGTCCACAGCCAATGACGAAAGCCTCATTTCCTGTGCCTCGTCCACCCCAACGTTGTGAATAACACTTGCTGCAGGTTGCTGCAATTGCTTCAGTGCACTGGCATGCGATATTCTGCTCTTTTTATCATCTCCATCCTTTCATTTGTTTCATTTGTGCGAGTCCCTGCTGCTACGCCACCAACCCCTAGGAGTCTTCCATCGCCAAGCCCCGATTCTCAAAGACATTCGCTTTTTCTGCATCAGTGTGCCATCTTTGAAAGGCACTGTGTGCATCGAACTGTTGATCCTCTTTCAGCTCCGAAAGCTTCCCCTACTCTTCATGATGTTTTCGAGCAAAGGAACTAACGCCCAAATTGCGAAAGGCATGGAAAGGCAATGAGGGGATCCGAAACCAAGTGAGTGATGCAAGATGAGTTACTTATTTTGAGCACTTGGCTCGACCAAGGTTTTTGAGCCCAGTTTGCATGCCATCGCGCAAACAAAGGCTGAGTGGAAGAAGGATGTTATCCGTCTCTATCAGCCATTGTCAACCACTGTTGTCCAACATCAAGATGCCATCAGGTCCTGGTCCATCATTAAGGGCTGATCTCTATCCATGTAACCCTTTTGACCGGCGCTGCATGAGCAAAGAGAGCTGCACCTTGAACCCAAAATGATTGAACATGGTTTAGTCATGGGAAGCTACTGCTATCCAATCAGATGAATCAGTTTAGGACAGCTTATGTCAAACTTTCAATGGCTTTGCAATGTTTCGGGAAGCCCTGGAAACTATAGCTATGCTATCCACCTGGCCCTTAGTAATTATCGACCACTTGAAGGAAAACCTGTGGCCATGCCGTGTCTTGTGCCTGGAGGGTTTTCCCTTCACAACTTCGATCCTTTTCTGGACTGCATGAGCTCAAGCCCATAGCGGTCCACTGGCGTCAAGCCGTGCTGCCTGCTGCGTGACTTCTGTCTTAATGCGACTTCTGTGTTTCGTGGCAGTTCAATGGGTTTTGTAGCAATGCAAGTTGAATCCTTCAGCACCGTAAAGCTTTTGCTTGAAAAGGTGTGGCTGCAAACTTGGGACATTGAGATTTTTCAAGGAGACGACAGGACTGTCATGGTATGTTGATACATGGGATACTCCAAAGCTTGAGGGCTTTGCCACTCGAAATGCTCACGCTTAGCTCGTTTGTGGCTTCCGTTTATGGCGCGACCTTGCTGGAGCATTGCCTTGACATGTCTTTGGTTTTCTCAGCAGGGCTTCTGAGCACGCACGAACTGATCATTTGCAAAGGGCAATGTCGGGCCCGGCGGCTGGGCCCGGCAGCGCTGCAGTGATTGTCCTACGATTCTCATGCATTAAAATGATCGAAGTCTTTGAAGTCTTGTGAGTGCGGCTCTGAAATAGAGAACTCCCAACAAATGGCAGAAATCTGTCAAATCCGAAGCAGGACATGCTTAAACAGCTGCGTGGACAAGCAACAATTTGAGTTGGCAACAGAAAGGGTTCCATCAAAGGCGCTGGACATTTACAGCTGACGCGGCGTCACCGTATTCATCATGTGGAGTCGCACACCTCGGCGGAATGGTACCTTGACCTGCCTGGATTCACTCCAAGCACCATGGCAATGGCATCAAGGACGTCAAGGACGTCAAGGACGTCAAGGCTACCTGGAAAACCTGGAGAACCTGAAAATGCTGTTGCCAAAGAGGCACCACGACCAACCATTTGCTAAGGCGACAGTCGACCAATGGCTCAAATCAACCGATCTCTCTTCGAGGTCAAGCGATGTTGAACATCTTTCAAGTGGCAAGCGGCAGACTGCCGGGAATGCACAGCACAGATTCAGAGCCTTTCACCAACTCAAAATAGTGATCAACTGCGGGCGTGAAGACAAACTTTCGGACACAACAAGTCGTAAACAGCATGGTCAACAGTGGAACATTTCTCTGTCAGTTTTTTGCCATTTTGATAGATTAATTTGAAGCCATTTGTGGGTAACCGCTTCATTTCAGTACCTCCATTTAGGGATACACGATGTGAACTGCATCTTTATCGCTCTCACTATCTTTGTCCCGTGGTCTCAAAGTGACTTCATGCGAGGGCAAATGCACTGCTGGCAGTCGGGATCGCATGGTGAGATACCAGAAGGATCTGATGATGATCTAGCTTTCTCAATCAAACGGGTCAACCCAACAACATGATGTGATTTGGCACCCACTGGACTAGATGAAGCTAACCAAAACCTCCCATACTTTTCATGAAACACCATAGAGCCAACAAGGCAAGAGAAAATCATCTGCAAACTGTCGAACCCCCTGGCCGAAGGGCTACATTGCATGGATGTGAGGGAATCCTGGCGAAAAACACAGATCCATCTGCCATCACGGACATTGCGACGAACTGTGCACAGCTCTTCATGCGTCGATTTCCTATCTCTCAGTCTGCTGTGACATCCCAATTAGTGTGGCTTGGCGAAGATGCTTCGAGGCAAAAACACCACTTTGATGGCAACACTTACCGCTTTCACGCATGAATTTGCGATGTTCTCATCCTTCAAAACCTGAGCAACATAAGCATGACATAGCCTGACTATGGAAGCGAGTGTCTCAAACAGTTGACCAACGACTTTGCCGTCAGCTTCTCCTTCTGCCTTTAGACCCTCAAAAACCGCCTGAACAAAGACCCCTTTGAAGGATGCAGAAAAGATGCCAAGGCGGTATCGGAACCCGCCTCATCACAAGCACTTGTCGGGTCAAGTTTAAGTTCAGAGTTTTCGCAACATCTGTTTTCTTAGAGGTTCGAATGTAGAAAAAACAACCCGACTCTGCCGACTCTTAGCTTTATCTGCTTCTCACAAGTTTTGACTCTAAACTTTTCCATTTGCCACCTCTGAAAGAACAGTTTGAAGCAGCTGGGAACTGCTGGATCTTTCCAGGATTTCCAGTGGCAGGATCTTCAAAAATCTGTGTTTTTTCCATCATTTTGTTGCTTGAAACCAGCAAGATCGGCTTTTCGAACGAGATGGCGGCTAGATGAAGGAAACCTTCTGCTCTTTTGCCTTGTTGCAAAGGGCCAGGGGCTGCTCCTTGATGCTCCTTGCTCGTTGGGATAGAAAAAGAAGAGTGACAAGTGTCGCAACTTCGTACGCGAAGCATCTCACGTCATACAGCTGCTTAGCGCATTGCGCAAGATGAAATGCGTTCGCGGCAGCCGAGTGGCAATGCAAGTGCCAAACTCCATGAGTAGACCACGATGCCTTGTACGAGTTTTGAGTTAACAAGGAATCCTCTGTAAACAAATTGAGTTAACCAAGAAGTATGACACTATTTCTATCTCAGGATTGGGCTCTCACTTCCTTTGGTGTCGCAATGGGACATTTCCATGTGGAATTTGCGACTGAAAAACACTGGTGTCAGCGACATGCGAATCTGAACTTACTGACCACAGGATCACGGAAGATCGCGGATTGATTGAAATGATGCCTTTGAATCTGGAGTTTCCCTTGAAGCCTTTGCAAACCCATGGCAATGCTTTGGGGACCTTCTCAATTTGAGAGTTTCCATGGAACTTTATGTCCAGATCTTGATATTTTTTCGCATGGAGGGAGTGAACTTGAAACAGCCGGAAATCTGCGGTTTTAGCCATCAGTTTTGGGCAAAGCATCCCATCTGCTCCCTGGCTCTCGGCCTTGCCTTGAGGATTTGCTTACCTTGGTCGACAGCGACTTAACAAGGGCACCATCCATAGCCCTGGTGCGCACCAGCAGCGAGTTGAAGGGCGGGGAAGGAACTCAGCTTTCGTGACTGCTATGCTTCCAAGGCTCGAGGGAATCATTGGCTAGAGCCTATTGTGGATTCTGGAGAGACTAACAGCTGGCAACTGCCTCGCCAATGATTCTCATTGCAACTAATCCATCAGTCTGTGATCAACCACTCTGTTTTCATCAAATGCTTTGAAAGCTGAGTGCTCGCGTGACTGGTGGGGTTTGGACAGGCGAAGAGATATTTCGGTGCGAGTTCAAAACAGGCCTGTGTGACAGCCACGCGACGGGGTTGGGAAACTGGAACTTTCGAAAGCTTCTGTCTTCACTTGGCAGAAACGTCCGCTCAGCGACATTGAAAACGGATGTTTGAACATGGCACCTGGCTGATTCTGCCAAAGAATCGACATTGGGGTTGCTCAGGGCACAAGACAGCCAGCGAAAAAGTGCTCCTGTTTGCTGTCAGCAAGGCTGGTTGACAAACCAAATTGTTAACCCAAAGAAGTCACTTCGTGGGATAAGCAAAGCTTAGAACGCAATGACCAAGAGAGGGTACAACGCTGCCACTAATGCCTTTGCACAACACTTTGAAGATGTTAAAATCTTGTGGCAAGTAGATGGTCTTGCTGCTCATGTTCCATACCAGCAGACAACTCGGAGGTATAAGATGTAGCGCGGCATGTCGCAAGGCATGTTGTTGCAGGTGTCGCTGTAGGTTTTTCCTGGGACATGTTTTTGGCATCTTCAGCCGGCTAAGGTAGCTCGAAGACGATTTGGTGGGCGTCTGTGGTCACTTCTCTCAGAAGACATTTCTGAAGATCTTACAT
Organism: Symbiodinium kawagutii; assembly: GCA_009767595.1. NCBI lineage: Eukaryota > Dinophyceae > Suessiales > Symbiodiniaceae > Symbiodinium > Symbiodinium kawagutii. Next base: position 118,460 of record VSDK01017366.1, on the reverse strand, counting down.
CACAAACGTCACAGATTACATCTTGGATGGCTTTTTGGTCTATAAACCTTTGGGATGTGCTGATGCCGGTGATCACCATGCACTACTCTTGCGATTAGAGAAAATATCTGATTGCAATGTCTGGACAGCCTAGTCTATCAACAGGAGAATCTGAGCGCAGTTATGCAACTGAAACACAGTGCCCCTTCAAACCTCGTGTCAAGATTCTTATTGCAGTCCCTGCGCCGGTCCGGTGAAAGGAAACCATCCAAACCCCAAGTTTCTGCTTGAGATGCCGAGTATGATCCCAGATTTTCCAACTTCGTGGACGTGTCAACTGCGCTTCACTCGGCATCCGAAACCTTTGCGGCAGAGCAGTTGTGCCCTCCCTGTGGCGCCAGAGCTGCTCAGAGGACCACTGAGGCTTTGCCAAGAAGGGCCCCTGGTGTCAGTTGCTTCAAGGCGAGTGCAAGTTGAGTGAGTTGAGTTGTGCACAGCTCATCGAAAGCGAAGCTGGGGCCAGCTTCGCGGGGCATGCGGGGCCCTCTCCAAGAGACTCAGCAAACCAAGCTTAGAAAAGCACCGATTCCTCACCTGAACCTCAGCTTCGATACCAACCATCCTGGCTATCCTGGTTAGTTGGCGAGAAGTACCATCCTGTCCTTGGAGAATCTTACGATGAGAAACCTCCATCAACCTTCCAATGCTTTGTTCCAGGAGAGGTCCTGATGGTCCAAATTGCTTGAAACAGCGATTAAAGTTTTCCAACCAAGTCGTTCCATGCCGAAGTCGGCCACTTGGGAATGCACATCGTCATGCCAAGCGGGAATGGTCGTCACCTGTCTCCCTAAGAGTTGGCACAAAATTTCTTGACAAAGCTTCACTGAAAATCCACTAAGACATGAAGTCCACCCCCCTCCCCTTTTGAAGACCTGGGAGACCCATTCGGAGATTCACTGGGAGATTCACTGGGAGACCCACTGGGAGACCTAGGACAATGTCTGGGAGAGGAGACCTCGGAGACTTCGCATCTTTGATGTGGCGACTTTGCTCACAGACTTTGCACAGCACCTTTTCACTGTGGACTCCGTTGCATCCATTCAGCACCCATTCAGCCGCTCAGCCGCTCAGTAACACGGTCTTTATCAAGCGGCATCGATGCTTCTCCTGAAAGCCAGGCAGGACAGGCAGGAGAGCCCTGCATGGTAACCTGATTTAACTACCGCTGGGGTATCACCTTCAGTTCACCGCTGTTCATCATTGGGTCACAACTTTTTGAGAAGTCAACAGTGGGAGGTTGACATGCCCAAGTGCGGTGTGTAGCTGCCCAACAACTTGGAAACACAACCCAACTGCTGTGCAAAGAAGTGTTCAAATGAGAAAGATTTGGGTCACAGATTTGAGAGGTATGTTGCATGGGTATGTTTCGGGATGTTTCTGGGGTATGTTTCACACCAGCCGAACCTGCAATGCTTGTAATACTTCACGACCGCGTCAAATGAATAAGCACTCATTTGCAAAAAGTGTGTGTATGCTGGAGACACAAGGGATATTAAGTCTTCAATGATCAAACAAGCAATTCAGCAAACATGTTCCAAAAAATACACACAAAAATGGAATTACTGAGCTTCTAGCGTTTCGTACTGTGCGTTTATGATCTGAGGAAGAGAAACATGCACTGACATACCATGCTGATGAAGGAACGGGCGGATATACAACCTGACATGTATTCTGACATATTCTGACAGATTACGTATGAGTTGCAAATGTACTGTCTCGCATTTTAGATCTGTTTCGCTTCTGCTTTGATATTTGTACTGATACAGTTGTAGTATACTGACAGAGACCGTTGACCACCCTGACATGCAATCTGATAATTCATCTGAAATGTGTTCCAACAAATCATCTCACATGTGTTGTCACCAGTCGTCTAATGGGTGATCTGGCTATTCCATCTGACATGCACGCTGGCATTTGCAGCCGGTATGTCTTCCAGCATGTTGTTTGATATGTATTGTTCTTGATGTGACGACATGTCCATCCGGCGTGCACCCGACCATCGACAGCACTCTTACTCTGACTCTTCATATTCTTGCTCTGACAGTTTCCTTTGCTCTTTGGCAAGCTGATAAGAATGGCAGCAGTGACGCACTAGTATTTTGACATTTGCAACTGGGACATAGCTTGATATTTGAATCTCACAAATATTCTGATGCCTTGGCCCACCCCTATATACAGGATTGCATCCAGCCAATATAGATCTGGTGCCTCTGGAGTGCGAAAACCCTGGTCGGACTATAGCTGGGGACAGCTATGCCATGCTCTTGTTGGAATCCCCGGGTGGTAAACTGGCTAGTCACTGGGCATCTCACATAAAATCGGTGAGCAATAAGGAGTTCCCTTGCTGCTCAGGTGGAACTTCACGCCATCCACACATACCGACCGAATGACCAATGGGAAAACTTGCTTGCAAACACAAGTAACAGGCTGCATCAAACAACGCAAACCAAAACCCTGCTGAAAATTAAAAGACACCAGTCCAATGGCTATGTGGTTGGATACAATCAACAAGTTCAATAATATACACCACCCCTGCTTGGTTGGTTAATGGTGGTTCATGATTCCCTGAAAATGAGCTATCCGAAAGTATCCCTGCATCAGGTTCTCAATCCCCAAAACCCAAGAATGAAAGGCTGCAACCATCAAGGCGAAAAAGAACAACGGATGCTTATTGTGTGAACCACAATGTTTTGGATGCTTCTCAAGAAGGTTTCATAATGATCACTTGTGAATATATAATCAATCCATCATATTATATGGCAAGGGGTCAAAACCCTGTACCCCTGGTTCACCATCATTAACCATTGTTTCCCCTATGAACTTGTTGGTTATTATCCCCCATGAAAGTTGGTTGGTTAATATTGACCCATAGCCACATTGATAACCAACTATTGAATCCAACCAACCGAAACGCGCTTCTGTGCAGTAGAAGTTCTGTCCTGATCCAGCCTTGGGTTGGATCGAGCATCCAAAACTCTCCATGACGGCGGTCGGGCGTGAGAGGTCCCTGATAAGAAATGGCAGTTGCCTATGATTGCTGATGCTTATCCATAGTTAATGATGGTTGGTGACGAGGGATGATGATGATGATGATGATGATGATGATGATGATGAGGAGGAGGAGGAGGAGGAGGATGAGGGCCAATGATAACCAATGACTGATTGATAATAACATTGATGGCCCATGAGGGTTTGATGCTGCGGAATATAGAGGACAGCATGGAAAAAACCGCAACAGCTCCTGATGTTTCCTATTGAAATGCTGTAAATGCAAGCCACCTTGTGCCTGAACGTCGAGGACGGAGTTCGAAGTACCGTCAAATCAACATCCTCCGCGAATTTGATACATTGCTGAACAAAGCTATTGAGAAATGAGAGCCCGGCGTCCTCAGTGCTGAATCTATAAGGAAAATAAAAGTTTTAGGGGACACGAATTATATATTGCCTTGGTGAACCCAATGGTTCCATTCCCAGTCATATGCACAAAAATATGGGCGTGCCTTATCCCAGTCATTAAGCTAGGCACAGCTAGGATGGTAGTAATCATGAGGGCCAACATATTTTCTAATGCCGTGGAGACAATCCCAAATATTTGTAGAAGGCTTCTATGCTTACCTATCCCCATTATGTTTTTTCAGTTTGTTCATGGCAGTTTCGACATGGATTGCTGTTGTGACCATTTATCATGACTGCCTTGATCTGCCTTGTAATTTTGATGCCTTTGAAACATTTTGGCACGCCTGTTCGAACGTCACTTGTTCAAAATCAACCATCTGCGCCATGGCTAACCCACCCCACTCAGTGGCAAACACTGGGACGTCAGAAGACTGGGCAAGTAACAAGTCCAATCCTTTGAGCTACTAAGAGCCGTAAAGAACCGGAGAAAGTGGCAAGTCACCTCTTCATCTCCCCTTTAACAAAAATCTTTCAAAACATGAACTATGAAAATGGATGACAACGTATGACAACGGAACCATGGCTCCCCCTCATCTCTAAAACATTTGTCTCAAGTCCCCCAGACCCCACTTCAAGCATCCAGACTTGACCCTGCCCTCAATTTTCCGCGAACAAAATGCATTTCAGGGTTCTTTCAGTACACTGTGTCCAGCAGAACGCATCGCATCAAGAAATTCTGAGGGCAAAGAACAGGCTGCATGCGGAGTCCGCTGCGACTAGATGTGACTAAAGTCCAATCCTATTGACCCGCGACAAAGAGCGAACGGTCTGTGTGATGCATGTGTTACTTCCTTTGCAGTGCTTCAAACCTCTTTGGGTCTCTCTTGGCACGAAAAAACTGCAAGAAGTTCTCCTCAGAAGGTCATCTTGCCATTTGACTATGAAGGTACTAGATGGTTCTGGAAAACCTTTCTCTCAACTGCTTTCTGAGCTGGAGATCAAGCCGAGATATTCCAATTGCAAACCTTTCAACGATTCCATCCTGGCTTACTTAGCTTGTTGCTCTGTGGACTGGGACCAATGGTGTTTGGATCAAGCCGAATCGTGGACTAGTTGCTTCTTGAACAAACTATGTGGTCCTGATGTGGAGATTTGGCAAAGTCGGCCAGTCGCTGGACAAACGCCTCACTAAGCTTTTCATGTCCTGGTCCGATCCGTTACACCAAACAATGGTTGGATGCGTCACAATACAATTTTTTGCATCCAAATAAGTAGCATTTTGGACAAGGTACTAAAGTGTTCAGGAAAGCCTGCAGCAACTGTTTTCTGAGCTGGCGGTCAAGGTGAGATATTCCAATTGCAAACCTTTCAACAATTCGATCCTGGCTTACTTAGCTTGGGACCCGTGGTGTTTGGATCAAGCCGAATCGTGGACTAGTTGCTTCTTGAACAGGCTGTGTGCTCCTGATGTGGAGATTTTGCAAAGTCGTCCAGTCGCTGGACAAAGGCTTCACTAAGCTTTTGATGTCCTGGTCCGATCCGTTGCAACAAACAATGGTTGGATGCGTCACAACACAAATTTTTGCATCCGAATAATAAATACCGCTTGGTCTTCAAACGAGCAGAAGTAAGTGCTCAGCCTGCCTTTCGTAGCACTTTCTTGAGGATCGAGCATTTTCTGTAGAAACGAGCAATTTTGGTCAACCGCGCAATCTTTTGTGCACCCCGCACGTTCTTTCAAGGCCGCACTCCGAGCGCACAACCCCGCACAGAGCGCACAAAAGCGCACACGGGCGCAGTTTGGAAAACTGTGCATGTGCCTGGCTTCTCTTTTTTGACTGCTCCAGCACTTTTTTGCAAAACCAGCAGTTTATACCTCGAGCACTTATTGTTGCTCGTTTGAGGATCTACCATTTTGGACAATGTATTGAATGGTTCTGGAAAGCCTTGAAGCAACTGAGCGGGCGGCAAAACCTCAACCTAAATTTGTGGAATTTGAAAATTGTTATCGTTTGTGGGAGTTCATTATATCGTTTCCTAATGTTTGGTGACATTGGATACCCTCCCGCCACACTCTTGATACGCAGTCAATTACTCTTATTCTTCCAGGTCATCATCTGGTGCGTCTCAATTTCTTGCATGTTTCCTACTTTACATTTCCAGGTCGGTATACTATTAGATGGCACTGGCTGGCTCTGCCTGGATGACTATGCTGCAATGCTGTCAGCAACAAAGTGTTGAGTCTGGCGTGGTCAAAAGCCTTTCACACAAACGATTTCGATGCAATATGACTGGATGGGCTCGAGGAACAATTCATGGAAAAAGGACATTTTGTGAAAATTCGTTTATCGTTTCCTTGTCGTTCTGCTTATCGTTCCAAACCTTTGGGTATTTTGCAAAAAAACCGGAATTTAAAGGGTTGAATCCCTTAAGTTATCTTAGGTCGTTTCTCTTATCGTTTTTGGGAGTTCATATATCGTTTTCCAGGCCCCAGAGCTATTTCTTGATCAAATTCCAGCCGAAGACTAAAGTTAACTACAACTAAGGAGGGTTTAGCCTTCCTCTCAACTGCTTTCTGAGCTGGAGATCAAGCCCAGATATTCCAATGGCAAACCTTTCAACAATTCCATCCTGGCTTACTTAGCTTGGGACCCGTGGTGTTTGGATCAAGCCGAATCGTGGACTAGTTGCTTCTTGAACAGGCTGTGTGCTCCTGATGTGGAGATTTTGCAAAGTCGTCCAGTCGCTGGACAAAGGCTTCACTAAGCTTTTGATGTCCTGGTCCGATCCGTTGCAACAAACAATGGTTGGATGCGTCACAATACAAGTGTTTGCATCTGAATAAGTAGCATTTTGGACAAAGAACTAAAGGGTTCAGGAAAGCCTTGAAGTTCTCTCGGGATGCGAAGTTCTCTTCAGAATGCATCTTGGCATTGGACTATGACGGCTCATCACCATGAGCGTGGAAGCTCTGACACATGGCGTTTAGATGGCGGAGTCTGACCAATGATGCCGCCAAGGTCTAAAAAAACCAGGAGACGTCAGATGCTCCCTCACACATCTGAAGATTCAATCAGTGAGTAAAAAACCTTTCACCGCAAAAGCCAACTCGCCATGATTCCTTGATGAAATCATTTTTTGTTTACATCACTCTTGGTTCAGCCGTTGCTTACCCTCTGGTCAACTTGTGTTTCGGCGGGCATATCTTTAGCTGGTGCGGGTATTCTCCCAAAAATCCCTTGTAGGGCAGGAGCACAAATCAGTTTGAAAATGGTGATGTGGTGCTGCCGCAGTTGAACACAGGCATCTGTAAGCGGACCTGCAACGTTGCGCTTGGGCACCATTTTCTTGCACAGTAGAGATCAGCGAATCGATGCTGACGTACGTTCCTGACTCTTGAGACACTGCAAGGGAATGATGAAAATGGATGGCAACGGAACCATGGCACCCACTCATCCCTAAAGCTCCCGAGCCCCCCAGTCCCCACTTCAAGCAGCCAGACTTGGCCCTGTCCTCAATTGTCCGCTAACAAGATGCATTTCAGTCATCTTCCTGTACACTGTGGCCAAAAGCAAGCATTGCATCGAGAAACCCTGAGGGCAAAGAACAGGCTGCATGCGGGGTTTCCTGTGACTGGGTATGACTAAAGTCCGATTCTATTGACCTGTGACGAAGAGGGAACGGTGAGTGTGCTGCTTGTGCTGCTTCTTTTGCAGCAAAGCCGCCCGCTCAATGCATGAGCAAGTCGCCATGCTGCACCTTGCGGTGGCTAAGTTGAGCATTCGCGCAAAGGAACAAACAACATTGGACGATGCAACAATACCCAAATACAGAGATCAACGATTTCTTCCCTTGTCCTACGAGGTTGCCATGGCCCCCAGTTTTCCAGTTGTTACTGGTTGGAAGTACCGTTTCGCCATGACTGTTCCAATGTTTTCGTGTCATACGCAGAATGAGATTTTGGGGTGTGGGCACCATGCCTCCCCCCTCGAATCAGGCTAACTAATTGGAATGTTCCCTCTGCAGAATAGAAGTTCTCCAAAAACGCGTCATCTGTCCCATTCATGAAAGGACGTGTGCAAAGCGATCTGCAAAGTTCCCTGGGAACTTTTCCGTGCTGTCCACAAATCTCTTGGTGCGAATTTGAGCAGATGTAACTCCAATGAAACTTCGGAGGATCTTCTTTGGATGTCCCGGTCCGATCCGTTGCAACAAACAATGGTTGGAGGCGTCACAACACAAGTTCTTGGAAGCAAACAAATACCGTTGTGGACAGGGTACTAAATGGTTCTGGAAAGCCTGGCAGCAACTGTTTTCTGAGCTGGAGATCAAGCTGAGATATTCCAATTGCAAACCTTTCAATTTGTTGCTCCGTGGACTGGGACTAGTGATGTTTGGATCAAGCCGACTCGTGGACTAGTTGCTTCTTGAACAGGCTGCGTGCTCCTGATGTGGAGATTGTGCAAAGTCGTCCAGTCGCTGGACAAAGGGTCTCACTAAGCTTTCGCTGTCCTGGTCCGATCCGTTGCAACAAACAATGGTTGGATGCGTCACAACACAAATTGTTGCATCCGAATGAATAGCATTTTGGACAAGGTACTGAATGGTTCAGGAAAAAAGTGAAGTTCTCTCGGGATCAAACTGGGTTAGACCGTGCTTGTTGGCAAACAAAAGGCCCACAGTTGGAAAGTGGAAAGTGCGCGTCTTTTGCAGTGCTTCAAACCTCTGTTGGTCTGTGGGTTGTTCTTGGCACCAAGTAATTGCGAGAAGTTCTCTTCAGAATGCATCTTGCCGTTGGACTATGACGGCTCATCACCATGAGCGGGGAAGCTCTGACACATGGCGTTTAGATGGCGGCATTCGGGAGCACAAATCAGTTTGAGACTGGTGATGTGGTGCTGCCTCAGTTGAACACAGGCATCTGTAAGCGGACCTGCAACGTTGCGCTTGGGCACCATTTTCTTGCACAGTAGAGATCAGCGAATCGATGCTGACGTATGTTCCCCACTCTTGATACGCTGCAAGAGAATGATGAAAATGGATGGCAACGGAACCATGGCACCCACTCATCCCTAAAGCTCTCGAGGCCCCCAGTCCCCACTTCAAGCAGCCAGACTTGGCCCTGTCCTCAATTGTCCACTAACAAGATGCATTTCAGTCATCTTCCTGTACACTGTGGCCAAAAGCAAGCATTGCATCGAGAAACCCTGAGGGCAAAGAACATGCTGCATGCGGGCTCTCCTGTGACTGGGTATGACTAAAGTCCGATTCTATTGACCTGTGACGAAGAGGGAACGGTGAGTGTGCTGCTTGTGCTGCTTCTTTTGCAGCAAAGCCGCCCGCTCAATGCATGAGCAAGTCGCCATGCTGCACCTTGCGGTGGCTAAGTTGAGCATTCGCGCAGAGGAACAAACAACATTGGACGATGCAACAATACCCAAATACAGAGATCAACGATTTCTTCCCTTGTCCTACGAGGTTGCCATGGCCCCCAGTTTTCCAGTTGTTACTGGTTGGAAGTACCTGGACAAAGGCCTCACTGAGCTTTTCATGTCCTGGTCCGATCCGTTGCAACAAACAATTGTTGGATGCGTCACAATACAAGTGTTTGCATCTGAATAAGTAGCATTTTGGACAAAGAACTAAAGGGTTCAGGAAAGCCTTGAAGTTCTCTCGGGATGCGAAGTTCTCTTCAGAATGCATCTTGGCATTGGACTATGACGGCTCATCACCATGAGCGTGGAAGCTCTGACACATGGCGTTTAGATGGCGGCATTCTGACCAATGATGCCGCTAAGGACTAAAGGAACATTGTACACCAGGTCTTTTTGGAACCTGGGCGGTGTTCCGGGAGGGGTCTTGTGCTTCTTCACACATCTGAACATTCAGGCAGTGAGTAAAAAACATTTCACCGCAAAAACCAACTGGCCATGATTGCGTGATGAAATCAGTTTTTGTTTACGTCACTCTTGCATTTTGGTTCAGCTGTTGCTTACCCTCTGCTCAACTTGTGTTTCCGCGGGCATGTCTTTAGCTGGTGCGGGTATTCTTTCAAAATTCCCCTGTAGGCTTGCGGCATGACCTTATGTGGGCTTGTGGCAGAGCAAAGTCTTGCTTTTGCCAAACTCTTTATTGTCTCTCAACTGACTTTGGGGAGCACAAATCAGTTTGGTATTCCAGGAGAGGTCTTGTGCTTCCTCGCACATCCGAAGATTCAAACTCTTGCTAGCTTCTGCATAGCAGAGTCTTGCTTTTGCCAACAAACAATTTCTCATGTCAAACACAGACAGTGAAACGGCACAACTAACCCGGTACTCAAGCAGCACATGACCAATGCCAACAGTGGACAAAGCCTATGGTTGTCAGCGGACCAAGCGGAAAGCGTTGTGCCTTCAGGAAAATGTGAAATGGCGCTGGAGTTTTTGCACCGGACCGCACTGGCATCAGTTTGGGGCGTTCGCTCCCCGACGATGGATTCTTATGTTTTGGGGAACACAAATCGGTTTGAGACTGGTGATGTGGTGCTGCCTCAGTTGAACACAGGCATCTGTAAGCGGACCTGCAAGGTTGCGCTTGGGCAGTTTTTCTTGCGCAGTGGAGATCAGCAACTCGATGCTGACGTATGTTCCCCACTCTCGAGACACTGCATCGGCTTATTTCACCTTTGTCTCCTGGGGTCGTGGCAAAGCATTCTACATCTGGTTTGGTTCAATCTCTCGTTTGCTCTGGCAAAGGTCTCCCTACACTGCACATTGCTTCTTCTCATTTGGAGTTTTAGATGATGCATGCTGTGACTTCACAGGCACTGGCTGGCAATTGACTTGGTGCCTTCTCCAAATGTTTGTACCTATAGATAAATCGGCTATGTTGACGAAGTTCCGACGGAAGACCGCAAGAATTCGGAATCGAAAATATCACGCTTATCAACCCATGGTTGCCTTTGGGCATGCGGATTTGACGTGCTCTAATGCTGCTTTCAACCTGCTGAAAGCAGGTAATGTGCTAAATGGGCATATGAGAGCTGCAAACAATACCTCGCTTAAAGACAGCCATCTTATTTGCCAACTTAGTCATTTTCAAGATTCAACTCTGAGCCATGTGCAAGAAGCTGAAGGCCCTCCTTCCCACGCAGCCTTCAAACCTGATCTCAGGGACTGCCGACTGAATCTGAAGGCCACAAGAATGAGCCTGGCATTGAACAGAAAGCTCGGGTTTCTCCGAAATGCACTCATTCCATGCTGCTCAGGCCCCGTCCGCTTCTTTGGTCACTCAAACATGTGAAGTTGTTTGGAGGCAGAACTGAGAGTCGCAAATCTACCTACTCTCAGGAAGGGCGCATCATGGGCTGGATCATTTGGCAATTGAGCGTGACTTCCGACATCCTTTGATGTGGTGCACCTCTGTCAATTCCCGAATGTTCTGTCACGAAACACTTCAAAAAAAGGAAAAAGAGGCTCCACTTGCGACTCATCACAGTTACACATGCAAGACTCACACATCAAAGATGCGTTCAAGATGGACAAGCTTGAAGTCTTTACGCCACAATCGCGATGCACATGAAATGATGAACGAACTGCGGACTTGATGAATAGCTGCAAACAAACTGTATACTTTGTCCAAGTGCTGTGTTCCAACTTCTCGAAAGTGTCTCTGCACCTGTGCCGAAAACTCAAAAACAAAGGATGATGTAAGCCAGGTAGAAAATAAGACCTTCTTTCTTCATGACCAAGAGCAAAAACAAGAGAAATGGTCTGCAACTACTCTGACTGAGGTCGGGTGCCCCACAATTTCACGGGGTCTGTTGGAATTCTAATCCGTCCAGGTTTCAGCGAGATATTCTTTGACTTAAATCCGAAAGTGTTCAGGGTATACGGATGTATGCGATATGAGTGATGGCTCCAAGTACAATATATCTCGGTGCGCTTGGGTTTTGTATTGTGCAGGTTTCCAGCAAGGATGACTAGGACTAGCTGACAACCTGAGAAGGCTCCATGTCCATGCACTGCAGTTGCCTAGTTGGAACCCACCCTTGGAAACTGTTGAAACAGATTTCGCGTGGGTGTTGCTCAAACATCAGATCGCAAAAAGCAGCAAGGGCGCACGAGCGTGCATGAGCAAGCGTCCAAGTTAAAGCATGCTGTTGCCCGCAAACCTCTTTCGGGGCCCAATTCTCAAGTCTCAGACACGCAAAGCTTTGGTCAACAACACCAGCTAACATGGAGAATCGCAGGTTTCAAACTCTACTGAGCAAGGCTTATGCCTCACTGTGAAAGATCTCCTCACATGCATGCTGAATTGCACCGGTTCAAATGACCCCTCCCCTGGGGCGTGCTGGCGCTGAAAGCACATCTCCAACAAACTGGACAAATCGCAACAGGGCTTTGCATTTATATCGCATAGTTGGTTTGAATTTGTTGTCAGTTACAACAAAGAAAGGGAAATGACAAGAGCGGGGGACGCACTGTCGGATGATTTTGGTGCAAGCGCGGCACACCCTTGCAGGGAATGTCGATTAGAACAATCCGGTTTCAGAAAACCTTGTTGTCAGGCCTTGGGTTTCTATTTTCCAATGCTCAAACCGATGCGAGGGATCTCTGCGAGCCGAATTGCCTCTGGTTCAATCTCTTTCGCAGGTCCATCCCTCAGGTCCACGATGGTCGTATCACCTGGGTTCCATCTATCAAATGGGCAAGTGATGGCAAGTGTATAACTTCACTCATCAATTCTTCAATGTCAAAGACCGCTGTCCCCTACCAAGTGCACCGCGGTCCCCAAAGTTCTCCTATCATCCACTCTTCTCAGGTGTCCAACCTCGAACATAGCTGACCCCAAAGTGCACTTAGGTTTTTCCCCAAGGGTGACAAGTTCTGTGCGAAAAGCCTGAACCCTCCTCAAAGGGGCAAACAACTCTGCCCGAAGTAAAATCGTTGCTCGCTTCAATGTCTTTTACTCATTTCAAGGAAGACTTCCCGAGTTTGCACATTTGGCTTGAGTCTTTTGCACTTCATCCAAAGGCTCCTGGCAAGAATAGCTGTTTGCGCCCGTTTGATAGGTTTTGCACTCGTTTGATCGGTTTTTGCGACCGCTTTGCCCAAAATTTGTGTATGTGGTGCCAAAGCGCTGTTTTGGTTGGGATTGAGAAATTTGAACGATTTTGCCCAAATCACTGGAAATGTGTTACGAATATCTACGAAGTGCTACAGCAGGCAATTGAGCATTTATGTGTCGCGATTGAAGGTCCATAAGACTCAGAGTACTTTGGCTTTCCACATTTCTTGGGCCAATAAAAAAGAACTGTGGAACCTGCACCTGTTCAACAAAGACTGGAGGCACTTGACTGGCAGGTGTGATGAGTTGGACATCACAATTGCTCACAGTTGGTGCCGCACGGCACTCTGAACCACACTAACAAGGACCTTCAAACGCAACCAGTCAACCATTCATTTTTCTGTTCGCCCGAACCTGTCGGGGGGGCATCATTTCTCATTTCGTCAATGTTTCATCCTGCAAGTCTCATCTTACCGCATGAAAAGTGGTTTTTACAATAGATCTTGGAATTCGTTCTGAACATCTAAACGGGCTTCGTAGTGGAGAAATCAGGGAACGCCTGTTTGGGCAAGATCTGGAAGTGGAAGGATGCATCTCCTGGATGCAACAGCGAAGGCAGCCACCCATCATCAACCTATCACATGCTTCCATTTTGGTCAAGCTGACTCCGAATCTCAGCAACTTTGGGATCTCGTACTTCGATGATGCCACCTGATGCCTGATGCCATGCGACGCCTCCGAAATCTGCAGCTTTGGAGACTGGTTGCTGGCCTTCGCCACTGACCATTCTGGTCCCAAAAGCTGCAACTCGCAGCACAGATCGCTTGCATCAAACTGGGACTGGATCTTTTCTCATCCACTTCTGACTGCGTTGCGGCCAACTCTGAGTGAGGAAAATTGTTCCTGCATTGGCACAGGGTTTCATTCAGCAGGTCTCACACTTTGGATACTCTCCCGTCTGGAGCAGTTGCTGCTTCGATTCGTTGCAAAGCTTGGGACCCTGTGCAGTGGTGGCGCAGCGGACACCTAGAGGCTGACTGCTCCTTAAAAATCCGAACAAGATGAGAATTTAAGGCATGAACATTTTGTTTTGACAAGACAATCACTTTCAATAGTTTCAGAATTTTGTTTTGACAAACGCTTTCTGTCCACAGGCAAGCTTCAACTTAGAATATTTCATCTAGCCGCTGCACAGCTCGAATTCACCATCCCCAACCGTGATGATTTTAGATGGAAGGAAAAAGGCACCTGAACCCTCCTCAAAGGGGCAAACAACTCTGCTCGAAGTAAAATCGTTGCTCGCTTCAATGTCTTTTATTCATTTCAAGGAAAACTTCCCGAGTTTGCACATTTGGCTTTAGTCTTTTGCACTTCATCCGAAGGCTCCTGGCAAAAATAGCTGTTTGCGCCCGTTTGACAGGTTTTGCGCTCGTTTGATCGGTTTTTGCGATCGCTTTGCCCAAAATTTGTGTATGTGGTGCCAAAGCGCTGTTTTGGTTGGGATTGAGAAATTTGAACGATTTTGCCCAAATCACTGGAAATGTGTTACGAATATCTACGAAGTGCTACAGCAGGCAATTGAGCATTTATGTGTAGCGATTGAAGGTCCATCAGACTCAGAGTACTTTGGCTTTCCACATTTCTATAGTACTGTAGTTTCAATGTTTTTTGCCCATTTCAAGGAAAATATCCCAAGTTTGCACATTTGGTTTACTTTTGCACTTGGTCCAAAGATGTCCAAAGGCTCGTGGCAGAAATAGCTGTTTGCGCCCGTTTGACGGGTTTTGCGCTCGTTTGATCGGTTTTTGCGACCGCTTTGCTCAAAATTTGTGTATGTGGTGCCAAAGCGCTGTTTTGGTTGGGATTAAACAATTTGAACGAGTTTATCCAACAATTAAAAGTCCAGGTCCAAGTTTACCGTAATGAACGCTGCATCAACGGAACTGATCCTTTAGATCATGCTCTTGCCGGGAGCCTTCTGACGGATAATTGGAGAATGCCTCCGGGATTTCTTTACATCAAATGGCTCTCCCTTTTGCCACGGCATTCTGCACCTATGCCCAACATGTAAAAACGAGAACGTCTGGGTTTTATAGGTCATCCATTCCCGAAGATGGCTTGAGCTCTGGCATGTTGGCAGTCTATCGTCTTGGGATTCTTGGCGGCTACCCAATTTGCCGTTTTCAGCGACAGCCTTAGATGAGAAGCCTATCTGCTTGAGTTCTGAGGCACAAAGCGCCCCAAGTTTTTCATGAAGGAAAACATGAAGCCTGTGACAGCAGTTGCAGCAAGGCTTTATGTCAATTTGTCCAATGCACCCAGCCACGCTCCACAGGCCTTGACAAAATTGCAAGGTTGGGGGCGTGAGAACAAGCGCAGGCATTTTGATGTCAATCTCTCCGGAAAACACCTCACAACATTGATTTGATGGAAGACTTAAGAAGAAGCACCTGCTCCTCAACCAAACCTGTTGCCACCTCTTAGGCGGCTGGACACTATCTACCGTTCTCTGTCCAAAGGCAAAACTTGAAATATTTGAAGAAACCGCCTCACAGCTCGAATACACCATCCCCAGCCGTGATGATTTTAGATGATGAATTCTACGTTTCTGGATTTGCAGTTGCAAGTTGTAACTCTCAATGGAACTGAGCCTTTGGATCATGCTCTTCCCAGGAGCCTTCTGACGGATAATTGGAGAATGCCTCCGGGATTTCTTTACATCAAATGGCTCTCCCTTTTGCCACGGCATTCGGCATCTAGGAAACGATGAATTGAGTCCACTACCCAAGCGCTTTTTTTGGCCAGTTGCCCACACTGTCCGAAGTTGAAGCCAATGTCACCAACCCACTATCCTGTGTGCAGTGGAAGGAACGGTTCCACCCAACAGGCTCAGGAACCAACTGGTCTATGACGAAAGGTTTGGCAGTTGTGACATGTTGTGACCTGCTTGAGGCTGCTTTCTTTGGGATAGCCATTTCACAACAAGCGGACCTGAGATCAAGCACTACAGGCCTTTAGAAGCTGTAAGATCCGTTCAGAAACCAGAAATGGAGCAACAAATGGGCATCACATCAATGCAAGAGAGCCATAAGAACTGCTCGACGCAAGTTGAATCAGGAATCCCTGATACAGCTCTTGATTTCAAAGCAAGCCGAAGGTCAGAAAATCCAAAGATGGTCGATGTTTCATTGGCACTTTGCGGGCTCGACTTACAGTAGCTGCAAGTGACTGCCTGGTTTACGTGCAATGGTTTTAGGACTGCCCAAAGAATACGATCAGAAAGTGAATCCCTTCATAGGAGAAGAGTCTTGGGCCAAACTTGGACCTTCGTGACCTGTACTTCAATGTCAGCTGGGCTGGCCGTCTGCAGACTCTGCGCGAAGTTTTAGGTCCAAAATGAAACCGCTCCTGCCAAGATGCGGCTTCTAGATTCCGCATGGGACAAGCAAGCTGCTGAAGCCACTCAAGCTCGACCCTGTCAGCCTTTGGGCTGTGACCCAGAGGGTCTCTGGGCTAGCCCGGCAAGTGGACTCCGAAGTGCCATTTTCACTTCGACCAACGTCAACTCAAACTCTACCGATGTTTGAAAATCTTCGCTTTGTCCGGAGCTTGATGATTCTTGGGCAGATTCGTACAAATCAACATCTGTGCATGCATATTTGTCGTTGCAAAAAATGCTGCTATCGCAGCTTTCCACTGACTTCACATCGAAAGATGTTGAGCTTCTGCCCTGCACAAAAGTGACTCACTCATCTTATATCCTGAAACATGTAGGCAGTCGACTTGTTTGTTGTCAATGTGTAAGTTCAAAGGCTGTTGAGCATGCTCAACTGAAGTGAATGTGAGCCCTGGCTACAAACTATTTCTTGGCTAAAGGCCCTCTCAGTTTTCCGAGTCTTGAATGCTATCTTTTTCGTGAGTGTTCCCGCTCAGGAAGACTGCCCCAAGACTACTTTCCTATTGCTCGTGTGACAATTTCAGTGTAAGAACGAGAACTGTCCCTCCTGACGTCTCGTTCTTTCAGTTGATTACTTCATTGCCTGCTTGGAATTACCATCAAAACTATGCACAACATGTAAAAACGAGAACGTCTGGGTTTTATAGGTCGTCCATTCCCGAAGATGGCTTGAGCTCTGGCATGTTGGCAGTCTATCGTCTTGGGATTCTTGGCGGCTACCCAATTTGCCGTTTTCAGCGACAGCCTTAGATGAGAAGCCTATCTGCTTGAGTGCTGAGGCACAAAGCGCCAAGGACATAGATGGCAGGATGTCTGGGCGCAAAAGTGAACATTTGATCCATCGTGCTGGAGAGAAGCGCTGATCCTTTGTCCATTTCTGTTCGGAACTCCAGTGCAAGTGAAACCAACTCAATCCTTTGGCGACCCAAAGAATCTGCTTTTGAAGTGTGTAAGAGTCATGGATGAGAACGACATCGTGCAAATATCGTGTCTTGGCAGTCTTTCGGCTTGGGATTTATGGAGGCTTCCCGGTTTGCCGTATCCAGCAACATGAGAAGCCCATCTGCTTGACTTCTGAGGCACAAAATGCGCAAAGACTTGTATCTTCAGCAGAGAGGCAACATGGGGGTGATGATTTTATATGATGAATTCTACGTTTCTGGATTTGCAGTTGCAAGTTGTAACTCTCAATGGAACTGAGCCTTTGGATCATGCTCTTCCCAGGAGCCTTCTGACGGATAATTGGAGAATGCCTCCGGGATTTCTTTACATCAAATGGCTCTCCCTTTTGCCACGGCATTCGGCATCTAGGAAACGATGAATTGAGTCCAGTTTCCATTTTACACACTACCCAAGCGCTTTTTTTGGCCAGTTGCCCACACTGTCCGAAGTTGAAGCCAATGTCACCAACCCACTATCCTGTGTGCAGTGGAAGGAACGGTTCCACCCAACAGGCTCAGGAACCAACTGGTCTATGACGAAAGGTTTGGCAGTTGTGACATGTTGTGACCTGCTTGAGGCTGCTTTCTTTGGGATAGCCATTTCACAACAAGCGGACCTGAGATCAAGCACTACAGGCCTTTAGAAGCTGTAAGATCCGTTCGTTTGGCAGTTGTGACATGTTGTGACCTGCTTGAGGCTGCTTTCTTTGGGATAGCCATTTCACAACAAGCGGACCTGAGATCAAGCTCTACAGGCCTTTAGAAGCTGTAAGATCCGTTCAGAAACCAGAAATGGAGCAACAAATGGGCATCACATCAATGCAAGAGAGCCATAAGAACTGCTCGACGCAAGTTGAATCAGGAATCCCTGATACAGCTCTTGATTTCAAAGCAAGCCGAAGGTCAGAAAATCCAAAGATGGTCGATGTTTCATTGGCACTTTGCGGGCTCGACTTACAGTAGCTGCAAGTGACTGCCTGGTTTACGTGCAATGGTTTTAGGACTGCCCAAAGAATACGATCAGAAAGTGATTCTTCGGCCAGACTTGGACCTTCGTGACCTGTACTTCAATGTCAGCTGGGCTGGCCGTCTGCAGACTCTGTGCGAAGTTTTAGGTCCAAAATGAAACCGCTCCTGCCAAGATGCGGCTTCTAGATTCCGCATGGGACAAGCAAGCTGCTGAAGCCACTCAAGCTCGACCCTGCCAGCCTTTGGGCTGTGACCCAGAGGGTCTCTGGGCTAGCCCGGCAAGTGGACTCCGAAGTGCCATTTTCACTTCGACCAACGTCAACTCAAACTCTACCGATGTTTGAAAATCTTTGCTTTGTCCGGAGCTTGATGATTCTTGGGCAGATTCGTACAAATCAACATCTGTGCATGCATATTTGTCGTTGCAAAAAATGCTGCTATCGCAGCTTTCCACTGACTTCACATCGAAAGATGTTGAGCTTCAGCCCTGCACAAAAGTGACTCACTCATCTTATACCCTGAAACATGTAGGCAGTCGGCTTTTTTGTTGTCAATGTGTAAGTTCAAAGGCTGTTGAGCATGCTCAACTGAAGTGAATGTGAGCCCTGGCTACAAACTATTTCTTGGCTAAAGGCCCTCTCAGTTTTCCGAGTCTTGAATGCTATCTTTTTCGTGAGTGTTCCCGCTCAGGAAGACTGCCCCAAGACTACTTTCCTACTGCTCGTGTGACAATTTCAGTGTAAGAACGAGAACGTCGTGGTGTTAAAGGTCGTCCATTCTCATGGGTGGCTTGAGGTGAAACACCTTGGCAATCTCTCGGCTTGGGATTTATGGAGGCTTCCCGGTTTGCCGTATCCAGCAACATGAGAAGCCCATCTGCTTGACTTCTGAGGCACAAAATGCGCAAAGACTTGTATCTTCAGCAGAGAGGCAACATGGGGAGTTCCACAAGCAGCAAGGAGATTTGCCCTTCACCAGGATGTTGTAAGCCGAGGTTTTTCATGAAGGAAAACATGAAGCCTGTGACTGCAGTTGCAGGGCTTTATCTGCGTCTCACGGCATGGTCAATTTCTCCAATTACCTCCAAGTGGAAACACTTCAAGTCAGCTGCAACAAACTCGGCTGCAAAATGACTGTCGTCGCTGCAAACCTCGACTTGGTCTTTTGGAGCTCATGCTTTTCTACAGCAGTTTACAGCAAGAGAGGCCCTTTGGACGGCTTTTTTTGTGCTCGTTTCATCGGTTTTTGCGCCCAGGTTGAACACATTTTTTGTAGAAGGTGCCAAAGTGCTGTTCCCTGCTGATGGCTATGCTCTGCTTGCAAAGTTGTTTCCAAGGGCAAAATCATCAACATCTCTGGGGGTCTTTCTGTACTGCTGGCCGTGTAGCAGAAATGCCTTATCCCCTCAAATAAGCAGAAATTTCCATCCTAGACGTTTGCTTGTCTCAATGTCTTGTGCTCGTTCCCAGGAACACAGTCCGAGTGTGCAAGTTTGGCTTTAGTCTTTTGCACTGTGACCAAAAGCTCCTGGCAGAAATTGTTGTTTGCGCCCGTTTGACGGCTTTTTTCGTTTGATCGGCTTTTGCACCCACTTTGAGCATAATTCAGCACAATCTTTGTAGAAGGTTGGTGCCAAAGTGCTGTTCTGGTTGGATGGATCAATTTGCACGAGTTGACCCAAATCACCAAAAAGTAGTACGAATCATTAGACAGTGCTACAACAGGCAAGTAAGCATTTATTTGCGCAACGATTGAAGGTCGAGGGCTTGTTTGGACTCAAGTGACTCAAAGTGCTCATGCGCAAAGATTTGCAGAGGTGAGGTTAGAGGTTCCAGGAAGGAATCGACCAATTGGTGGCACATCTCGCGCCTCTGGTGCCATCAGCTTGCGTCAAAAAAATCGACTCCAATCTCTCTACAGGTGATCGTTACAAGCAATTGCACTGCCTTGAGTTCATTCGGGGGTTGAATTTCAAACTTGTTTGCAGGGATTTGAACTCTTTATAGCGACATAGATGGCAGGATGTCGTGGCGCAAAAGTGAACATTTGATCCATCGTGCTGGAGAGAAGCGCTGATCCTTTGTCCATTTCTGTTCGGAACTCCAGTGCAAGTGAAACCAACTCAATCCATTGGCGACCCAAAGAATCTGCTTTTGAAGTGTGTAAGAGTCATGGATGAGAACGACATCGTGCAAATATC